>PVHT020004020.1:806191-872330 GCA_004024745.2 Catagonus wagneri
ATTTTCCAAGAGCGAGGCTTGAAGGACTTGTGTGATGATTTTCATCAATATTGATTAAGCCCAGGGTGATCTTTGAGTCTCTTTACAGACCTGTTTCCTGCTGTGCAGAGTCACATCCCCAGGGTCTAGAAATGGGCTGCATAAGCTACAGGAGCCCTTCCTTACTGGGACTTTCTGTTGTTTGGATTATCAAAAGATGGAATGTAGACAATATTCAAAAATTATCTTCTTGTACTGTTCCTCTAAAATACCAGTTCCTTTTGGATTTTTATGTTTTATCTGTTCACTATGCTGATATAAAAGGGACATCTCTGAAAACAAATCCTTTTATTGCTGGCAGTTATGCTTAAACTCGAGAGGAGTACGTTTCTCGTAAGCCTGTTTTTCATGGATTTTCTGGAAATAAGACACAGGATCACACTGTTCTTCCAAAATAGCCCACTCTTGGACTTCCCTGTCATTCACATCATAACTACTTGGTCTTGTCTCTGCAGTGGCTCTGGTTCTATCCCTGGCCAAAATAGCCCACTCTGGAGTTCCTGTCATGGCTCAGTGCTTAACGAACCCAACCAGCATCCATGAGGATCCAGGTTCAATCCCTGGCTTCACTCAGTGGGTTAAGGATCCAGCGTTGCCGTGAGCTGTGGTATAGGTCGCAGTCACAGCTCGGATCTGATGTTACTGTGGCTGTAGCATAGGCCAGCAGCTGTAGCTCCAATTCGACCCCGAGCTTGGGAACCTCCGAATGCCATGGGTGTGGCCCTGAAAAAAAAAAAAGCCCACTCTTGTGGTAGCAGAAGCCCTTTGCTATTCTCTGTTATATTTGTGGCTGTGGTTTCAGGGCAGTTGTGTCCACGTTAATGTGCCTGATGTTTCGCTTCTATCTCTTTTCTCTCTCTCCCTTGCTGGTGTGTTTATTCTAGTTTTGCTCCCAGTCCGACAACGTTATGCCCCTTTGCTCCTGCGAACAACACTTGTACTTAGCTCTTCCTGCGGCTGCCTTTGTGTTCTCACTGCCACCCTGCTTTAGTCTCCTGTCCTCTGCTTGCGTCATTACACTATGCTGAGATGACCCCTTCGAAGACCACTGGTTACCTCTTCCAAGACGAGGCCAAGTCTTTTCTGAGTTTCTGGGCTCAGCTACAGGCACACTTTTCCTCAAAGCCTCTCACAGGCTAAATCTGGCCCTTTGCCTGTTTTTTATCAATAGTTTTTTTGGAGCACAGCTCTGCCGATCGGCTTACGTATTGTCTCCAGCTGCTTTCATGCTGTGACAGCTGAGTCGAGCAGTTGCAACAGAGCCCACAGAGCCTTCAGAGTCTAAAATATTTAGACTGGCCGTTTAGAGACATAGTTTTCCTATCCTGTTCTCCAGTGTCCTGGTCGTCTTATGCTTGTCCTTCGGTGGCATTAATTCCCCTCTCATAAACCAACCCATCACTGGTTCCCCTTGTCTGTGTAAATCATTTACAATTTTTTGCCATGTTATTTAAGGATTTTCTGCTCCCTATTCAACTTAATTGTGCTTCTTCACGTGCCCCAACCCAGCTGCTCTACCCGAGCTGCTTACTCTGTAACCTTCCACCCTTCGAGCTGTTTCCCACTGCAGACCTTTCCCTGAGCCGTCGTCTGTGCCTGAGCGTAAGCAAACGTGCCGTTCTGCCTGTCTCCTTACTCATATTCTTGCTTTTTTTTTCCTTTGGAGACTCATCTCAAGCCCTGCTTCCATCATGGACTATTTCCTGTTGATCTGCTATATTAATCGTGGATTTATGAATTTGCATGCCTTGCCCGTCCCACCCTATTCTGCCCTGTTTACATGTTAAGATAGCGAAGGTTATTGATGTGAACTTCTTCCTCATGTGATTAAGACACTGGCCTATGGAGTTCACTGGTGGCCTAGTGGCTAAGGGTCACTGCTGTGGCTCAGGTTACTGCTGTGGTGTGGGTTTGATCTCTGGCCTGGGAACTTCCACATGCAGATGCAAAAAAATAAAAAAGACACTGGCCCTGTCAGGCTTGCGCCTCTTGGATTCCTTCTCTTTATTAGTGTTATTGTGACTCGTCCCAAGCCAGAATCCTCAGTGTCACCTCCCACCCTTCCTTGCCTCACTCCTCAGTTTATAAGAACTCTGGACTCTGACCACAAAAATTACCTCCAACCTTGCCCCTCTTCTCCAAGGCTTCCGCCCCAGGCTTCAATTCCTTTCCTGGACTACTTCTCTGTAAAACTTCCTCGGCTGGTCCTCTTTCCAGGGCCGGGATGGGGGTGAAGAGAGCAAGGTGCCTGGAGCACAGATTTAAGGACGCCCTCACTCTCAGAGCTGTGCAAGTGCGGCGTTGGCCCTTGAGAGTGAACACTTCCTTAAATTTTGTGCTGGGGGAACCTCAGAAACGTGGTTGCCTCACCCTGGTTCTGGGCCCTCCTTGCCCCCCAGTCCCCTCTGTCTTTCTCCTCTGCAGTGTGTTCTCCACGGGGCTGCTGAAAGGATCTTTTCAGGCATGAATGACGTCCAGTCTAGTTTTGAGCTTCTCAAATGTTAAAGGCCAACTCTTGGGGCTTGACTTCCAGCACCATCTCTCACCCTTCTCGCCCCTGCACATGGACTCTGCAGTCCATCCATCCCGAACCACCTGGGGTCACCTTAGTGTGCTGTGTTCTGACACACCCCCTAACCTTTGAACTTGATCTTCTTCCCTCCCTTGGCTCTTTCCCCTTTTATTTGGAGAATTCTTACTCATTGTTCGAAACCCAGCGTGAGCAACCATTACCTTCTAGGGGAAGCATTTCAGATTCCCTGGAACTAATTAAGTCGCACCTTCCTTTTCCCCCTTAAGCATAACGTGCTCACCTTAATTATAGCATATGTTTCATTTGGTGGTAATTAATTTTTTGCCTGTTTTTAATCTCCTAGGAAACTAAAGGTTCAAAGCCCAGGCTTTCATATTAGGATAGTTTGGAAAGTTGGTTAAAAGTAGTGTTGCTTAAGCCCTCACTCAGAAGCAGAACCCCTGAGTGTGGCCAGTGCATCACTGTTCTTTTCCTTAAAGCTCCCAGATCGTCTGATGTGCAGCCATTGCCTGCAACCACGCACGAGGCTGTGAGCTGCTGAGAAGGAGGCCTTGTCCATATCCTGTTTGCAGACCTCTCTTCACTCCCCTTTCCTTATACCCTCCGAGATACCTGGCCTCATGCCCTCTTGATTCCCAAGACTTGTTTCTTTACTGCTTTGAACCCTGAGTGGGACCTGCAAATGCCCTTTGGGGGGCCTGCAGAGCCATATATGCAGAAATATTTTCCATGCAAAAATATTTAAACGTCTCTTTCCCTATCCAGTGTACACTGGCCATTTGAGGAAAGATATTAGAGAAGAGTTTGGGCTTTCTTCTCATGACTGTCCTTCTGCATTTGGCTCACTGAATTCAGTCTTTGAGCCTTCATAGGCTGTTTAGTCCGGATACGTTTAAGTAACAAGTGGTAATGATGCTTGATACAGCACTACCTGCTTAAGCAAGCAGCTATATCAGTCTCTGCCTGGACCAACAGACTTAAATGTCAGACTTTTCGAATGTGAAAGTCAGAGATGTGCTGTAGACAGCGCCTGATATTTACTGTTCTTTCTGGCAAAGGTGAGCTGACTTTTGTTGCAAATGTTCTCCATTGCAAATTAGAAAGGGTTTGTTTTCTTTGTTTTGTACATATGCTTTTGATATTATTAATTTCTTTTTTTTTTTTCCTTTTTTTAGGGCCACATCCGCAGCATATGGAAGTTCCCAGGCTAGGGGTCAAATTGGAGCTGCAGCTGCCGGCCTGCATCACAGTCACGGCAATTCCAGATCCTTAACCCACTGAGTGAGGCCAGGGATCAAACCCACATCCTCATAAATACTAGTCAGGTTTGTTACCACTGAGCCACAAAGGAAACTCCTGATAGTATTAGTTTCTATTATTTGTTTCTCTGCAGGTCCATAGATGCATTTGAACACACCATGACCTTTACCTGTGACTACTGAAAATAGTAGTAATTGGAAAAAATGAGGGGTTGGTTTTAGGAGAAACCTGTTAGTACTTATTTAAATAGTTTCAAGTTGCAAAAGAATAAGTCTTTGAGATTTACAAAATTAGATTAACTCTTCCAGAGCTGTTTCAGGCAGCTTCTATTCAGAACTTGAGTTGAAGGAGGCCAAAAGCTGTGATTTTACATTATATATGCTACTCCACATTTCCTTCCTTTCTTCCTATTCTCTCTCTCTCTCTTTTTTTTTTTTTTGCTTTTTAGGGCTGCACCCGCAGCATATGGAGGTTCCCAAGCTAGGGGTCTAATTGGAGCCGTAGCTGCTGGCCTACGCCACTGCCACAGCCACAGCAACACAGGACCTGAGCCGCGTCTGCGACCTACACCACAGCTCACAGCAACACTGGATCGTTAGCCCACTGAGCGAGGCCAGGGATCGAACCCACAACCTCATGGTTCCTAGTCGGATTCGATTCTGCTACGCCACGAAGGGAACGCCCCTATTTTCTCTTTTTCATCACCATTTTGTTCTCCCCTTTTCTCTCTCACAGCAATGGTTACATTAGCTGTCGTTTTATATTGATCAACTCTGTTTCACACAGTGCTTCATGCTTTAACCCATTTAATCCTTCCAAAACCCTATGAGGGGGAATATTATTACTAGCCCCATTATACAAAGGAAGACATTGAAGCACAAAGAAATAAAGTAACTTACTCAGGATCAAACAACTAGTGAATGGTAGAGCAGAAATTCGGATCTAGTTCATGTGTTTCAGAGGCCTGGGCTCTTAACTGTTTGCTGCCTGACCCAAAGTTCAGAGTGGTAGAAGAATAGCAGATGAAGGATATAGCATTTAGCTAAAAGCAGTAACAGCAAAAAGTCACTTCTTCTGCTTCCTCCATCTCAACCCCCATTGCTTTAATAATGGGCCCACTTTTAGGCACATTCAGTGGAAGAATCCAATAGAGTAAGTACGGAACTTGAGATTCTATGCTATTTCTAATTCAAGCATGGAATTTGAAACCAGTAGCAATGAGAAATAACAATTGTAGATAAAGAGGAAGAAGCTACAGCCTTCTTTGAGTTGAGTGGGTGCAAGGGCAGCTGGGGAGATACAGGGGTCCCTGGAATTAGCTTTTTATGAACTGCAGTGGCATCTGGCCAAGGGATGGCCATACTCATAGCTCACTATCTTAGGGGTCCAGGAGCAGCAATCACATGGCAGCTGCTGTGCAAGCTTCTGCATCAGTGGGTGGGGCGGGGGGATCCCTTAGAGGGCAGCAAGAGAGAGAGATAGAAGAGAAAGACCAGTCCAGCTTTATGGGGCTGCCCATGGCCCACCATTTGACACAGAGACAGCTGAAAGACTAGCCTGACAATTTACAACCAGTTTGAAGGAGACTGGAACCAGTCCTGGCTATCTTGGTACTCATTCCAGGGATTTTTCTAATACACATTAAAAAAAAAATCTTTGAGGAAATGGGGGAAAGTCAGGTTGTGAGTGCTGGAATCGATCTTAAGGGGATGCTGTTTTCGTATCGATGTCAGTGATAAGATAAACTATTTAACGGATAATTTTGACTCTTCCAGTGACTGCACACCAGATTGCTTTAAGCGCAAAAGCATGTCTTCAGGAGTCCTCAGAGGCATGATAGAAACCCCGTTATCTAATTAAATCCAAACTGGTAATCGATCAGTTAATGGAAAAGTTGGTAAAAGCAGAAAAAAACATACAGTGTAAGCTAAAGGGACTTGGACACTGTATTTTAACACGTAGGCTTGTTTTCCTTCAACCATCTTTGGATGCAGGAGCACAGACGCCCACTGAGTAGGGAGCTTGGGAATGAAGTAACCCATCATGTTTCCTGCATCTCCACAGCTTGGAGTTTCCATTTCAGTTTCTTTGCCTCTCTCTAAGCGTGGACTCGTTCATCTTTATGATATTCTCGGCCTTTTAGAGGTGGATTGCTCATATTTATTTAATACATTTTTTAGTATAATTTTAATATAACGATACATTTAATTGAATATTTAATAAATATCTATTTGACATAAAGATGTTTGTTTCATACATTTATTTGATAAAGGTACTTTTACAACTCAGCTGCCCCCAGTCTTTCTTAAGTTAATTTTCACAGGAGTAGCTTCCATTCCTTTCACACTCATATTTCATTATTAGTGTGACCGAGGCTTAGTTGGATACATACCTTATAACAGCAGAACTCTTATAAGCAGGCTAGGTGTAAACACAGATAGCCTAAAGTGCTGCTGTAGAAGCAGAAGGAAGATGGGAAATAATCCCCAGTGCGTTTGTGGGTGGGTTAGTTAATGCACTGAGTTGGTTAAGTAAGCATTGGCTAACTGGATTTTCCACTGTAGGTGTAAAACAAGTTTGTGGGAGAAAACTCTACCTTTGGGAAAATAAATGCACCTTCCTTTTGCATTTTAGATACATAACTAGTAACAGCAGAACTCTCATAAGCAGGGTAGGTATAAACACAGATAGGCTAAAAGGTAGTGAGTGCCATTTAGAGAATAAAGCATTTTTCTCGATCCTGTGAATATGGTAGATCATATTATATTATTCTTGCCAACAACTGTCTCCCGAACTGTCATTGTTATTCTTGAAGATTTGTCTTTGTTTCACTTGGACTTCACATTTTGTTTCAGCCTAAGAAAATCTTGTGAAAGGTGAGCGCAAACTTTGCCTCATGGAGATTACTTATCATTGAATTCAGAACACTACCACAGGCTGTTTTTTTTATTGAAAATCAATCTGTAAACAAATGGTGCAATGAATTATAGGGCAATGCATTAGCCATGGATAACTGAAATGTTTAATAAAACAGTTTTTAAAAAGCTGTTGGCTAAAATGATTAGGAGAAAACACACTGTATTCCATTTCTTAAAATTGTTCTGTTTAGTTTAAACGGTGCTGGGCGGCGGTGGGGTGGGGGGAGACGTACCCCCTTAGGGAGTGTCACAAGGAATCAAAAGCAGCTTAGCACAGAGACAGAAATGGAAATGTGGTATTTGTCAGGGGAAATGAGGGTATGATGAAATAAAATGGGGTCAGCCCCCATGTTAGAAAATCCCTTAATAGGCAGGTGATGCTTGAGGCCTCTTTATGTCTGAGAGACCTGGACCAAGAGGCTGGCCAACCCAGGATGGCCTGAGCCCCAGCTATGGTGGGAGAAGAGTGAGTCTCAGGTGGTGTTTATTTCTCAGGCCAGGCTCCTCCTCCTGAAAGGCCTGCTGAGTTAAAGTCTTCATTAGATTCATAACAGGATCTGAAACTCACAGCCTCTAATCATGTTGGAGGTCCGCCTCTCGCTGCTCCTAAGGAAGGCAGGTCCTGGGAGAGGCACAGGATTTTCACCTTGCCCTTCAGAGATCTCCAGCCCGTACTGGGAGACCTTGCTTGTTCTGTGTCTTTGGAATTAAACCTTCTGTCGCCTGCATCTCCTCCCCTCCACTATGTATTAGACAAATAAAAACTCTCAGTAAAAAAATATATCAGAGAAGTTGTTTTAACGGAAAGCACACCAGCCTAAAAAATGCTTTCAGATTCTTTTTTTTAGATTATAGTTGATTTACAGTGTTGTGCCAGTTTCTGCTGTACAGCATAGCGGCCCAGTCATACATATACAGACATTCCTTTACTCACAATATCTTCCATCATGTTCTATCCCAAGAGATTGGATAGGATATTCTAAAGTGCACACAGACCATGTGGGAACCTTGTTTGGATGCAGATTCTGAGTCTGTAGGTCCAGAATGGAGTGTTTCTAGCAAGCTGCCCCCAGGGTGCCAGTGCTGTTGGTCAAGGAGTCATATTTTGAAGAATGAGGATCTAGAAGGCCTGATTTTAAGTCCTGGCTTCTCTCAACCTCAGTCTTCTCACCTGTATAATAAGGGACTTATTCTGACCAGGGGAGTGGAGAGCAGAAAAGTCTGGTCCATATCACGAGTTTGTCCCTGTGCTCTGAGTTTTCAAGGACATCACAGCATCATGAAGACAAAATGGACCCATGAAAAGAAACATGTCAGGCCTCCAGAGTGTTTGTACTTTTCATTCACAGCATGCCTTAGTGACCAAAGACTTGGCTTTAATTAGATCCCATGAGCAAAACACATATCTTCTAATCGTGCTGTTGGTCTCAAATAAGCTATCGGGTGGGTTTAATTCTGTCCCTGTCATGCCCGGTGACACAATCTAATTACCAATAGTAACCCAGTGTAGGCACAAAAGATTATTACCTCTGGATCCGAAAGATATTTTTAGCCAGAGTAGAAGTGAAAATAACAGCTTGATACTACATTTTTTTTTCTAAACCTGTTTGTTATGGAGAAATTTAATACTATCTTGAAACTTTTCTTATCCTTCAGAATCCTATCAGGTGTTCCCTGCTCAGAGGCCACAGTCAGAATCAGTAGCCACCTTCCGCCCCTCTGCCCCCACTGATACCTCCATTGGAGCCCACGCCTCGCAGTTGGGCTCATTCAGTTGTGTGTCTCCCTTGCTGACCTGTCAGCTCCTTAAGCTGCCTTGATGGAATAGGAGAGGAGTTCAGGAACTTGGACCCCAGGTACCTGACGGCACCATTCTGTTCCAGGCATGTGTTCCCAGGAGGCCGTGGAAGGTTCTGGGCCAGATGACCCTCTCTGTTGGCCCCAGGAGGTGGGGTTGTTGGGAGGGTTGTGTGAAATAATGGGGGAGAAGCTGTCCTCCATCTCTTCTTTTTTTTTTGTTTTCTCTCTTTTTTAAAATTATTCAATGAATTTTATTATATTTGTAGTTGTACAACGATCATCAAAACCAAATTTTACAGCAATTTCCAACCCAAATCCCCAGCCCATTCCCCCACTCCCCAACTTGTCTCATTTGGAAACCATACGTTTTTCAAAGTCTGTGAGTCAGTATCTGTTCTGTAAAGAAGTTCATTGTGTCCTTTTTTTAGATTCCACATGCAAGTGATAGCATTTGATGTTGGGGTCTCGCTGTCTGACTGACTTCACTTCGCATGACTGTCTTCCATCTCTTCTGTCTTAGCATAGGCTTTGGATGAAGGTTTGCTAGGATGTTCCTTCTCCAAGGTCAAGGAGCATAACTTATAAATCCCTATATTTCTAGCACCTCAGGAAAAGTCACACATAGTGGGTGCTCAATAAATTCTTTAAAATGGAACTTAATAGCCTCTCTTTTAAAGAGATTGTGTGGATTTATTTTAGGCATAGAAATAATAGAGAGGGAGAAATAATTGTTTGATTTTCCCCTATTAGCTGACAGTAAACACTTTTCTGAAATATATGAAATGTATTTTGAAGAAATTATTAAAAATCTGACTGAGATTTATTTCTGGTTTGCTTAGTTTAGGAAGCCTAAACGTAATAAGAGACAAGACATTCTGAACAGGCACATTCCTGATCCCAGGTGTGGGGGTGAAGGAGTTAGTGCTAAAGAAAAAAAAGAAAATAGGAGTTCCCATCATGGCACAGCAGCAACAAATCCAGCTAGGAACCATGAGGTTGCGGGTTCGATCCCTGGCCTCGCTCAGTGGATTAAGGATCTGGCGTTGCCATGAGCTGTGGTGTAGGTCGCAGACACGGCTCAGATCCTGCTTTGCTGTGGCTCTGGCATAGGCCAGCAGCTGTAGCTCCAATTGGACCCCTAGCCTGGGAACCTCCATATGCTGTGGGTGTGGCCCTAAAAGGTCAAAAAACAAACAAAACAAAACAGCTAGATGGTGCCAGAGCAAAAATGAAAATCCAGTCTCTTGTTAAAAACAGCAGGCTACTCGGAGTTCCCTTTGTGGCTCAGGGGGTTAAGAATTCAACTAGTATCTATGAGATGGGCCATGCAGCTCAGATCCTGTGTTGCTGTGGCTGCAGCATAGGCTGGCACAGCTGTGGCTCAGGTCGCTGCAGTGGTGCAGGTTAGATCCCTGGCCAAGAACTTCTGCATGCCATGAGCACGGCCAAAAAAAAAGGGGGGGGGGTAGGGAAGGATGGAAGGGAGGGAGGGAAGAAGGAAGGAAAGAATGAGAGAAAGAGAAGGAAGGAAAGAAGGAAAGGAAGGATTCCTCACAGGCCATTCCTGATCTGTGGAGCTCACTGTCTGATTTGTAGGCATTTTTAAAGACAGGCATTATCATAAAGCAGCTTAGCTACTGATTATTCTTCTGAGAGGCCTGAGGGGCAAGCTGGAGCCTGTAAGGCTTTAAATAAGAAATATGTTACATATGCATTTCCCTGGGTGAATCTGTCTGCTTTGGGGATTCCTTTGCTTTGCCCTGATAGATTCTTAAAATTGTCTTGTGGATGTGCATTGGGCCTCATGATATGAGCAATCTCTTTATTGAGGAGGAAGATCTGTGTATGGTCAGCCCCAGAATACAGAGAAAAATATGCCATCCCCACCCAGGCAAAGGGTGACCACCCACCTCTTTGCAGTCCCCCAATCTGAATAAAAACAGCTTCTGTTGTGTCTCATTGTATGGCTGATCCAACATTTGCCATTCCCACATAGCTATCTGTACTCAGCTCTCTGCAAAGCAGCATGTGCGTGTCATTGATGTGGCATCACCATTTGCCGAATGGGTCCCGTACTGATTCATTAACTGTGTGTTAAGCAAATGAATTTGGGTGAATATTTAAGTAGGATATTTCCCAGCTAATCTAAAGCAATGTTTTCTCAGCCTGTAACTTAGGTACCGCCGGGGGTCTTAAACATGCCTGTGAGAAGGGACTAGTCAAATGGTACTTTGGTGAAAGCAAAGGAAAAAACAAAACAAACAGATAAAAGACGTGGGTAGCTTTTTAAAGCCAAATTTTCATTTATTAATTATGCATTTTTCTCTAGGCATTGCATACCGTTTTAGAAACCTCCCTGAAGTAATGTTTGCCATAGCGAATATTATTTCATCCTGTAGAAGATTCTGGACAGAGCTTACGGGAGCTTAGTTTTTGAGAGGAAGCAAGTGAATTAGAAAACTCAGTGACATATACAGGCTACTGTGCATGGAATGGATAATTAACAGGGACCTACCGTGGAGCACGGGGAAATCTGCTCAGAATTCTGTAATAATCTATGTAGGAAAAAAGAATGGATATATGTGTATGTATAACTGATTCATTTTGCCGCATACCTGAAACTAATACAACATTGTAAGACAACTATACTCAACAAAATTAAAACATAAACACACACACACACACACACATACACACACCTCAACTGTATACTCAGTGATGCCAAGAGGGACATGTATCTAACTCTTGATTTTCTGCTTGTTTCCCTTATGAAAGCAAAGCCAACCGTGATGAGTTTAACAATTCCCAAAGTACTGACTGTAATTTTTCTTCTCCTTAGGCTCTTTAAGCTCTTTTTTTTGTTGCTTTTTTGTTTGTTTTTACTTTTTTTTAGGGCTGCACCCGCGGCATATGGAGGTTCCCAGGCTAGGGGTCCAGTCAGAGCTACAGCTGCCGGCCTACACCACAGCCACAGCAACACGAGATCTGAGCCGTGTCTGCGACCTACACCATAGCTCACGGCAACGCCAGATCCTTAACCCACTGAGCGAGGCCAGGGATGGAACCTGCAACCTCATGGTTCCTAGTGGGATTCGTTTTCACTGCGCCGCGACGGGAACTCCAGTCTCCTTATGCTCTTAATTCCAAGAAAAAGTTTTCTCTTCTGCACAGGATTTGAAAACAGTTTAAGATTAACTCTTGAAATGTTACTCTGGTTTCCCTTTCTTCACAAGGAAGGGCCAGGGCTTTCAGGAAGAACCAGAGAGAAAGAACCTGTGGAATCCTCCAGAGGGTGCCTGAGGGTATGGCTTTGGCCCCGATCATGTGCTATGGCCGAGATTTGAAACAGGCTGGGGGATCCACTTTGACCCGGGGGCCCTGACTCAGGCTCCCATCCTGGCCATGTCATGGTGTTAAGACGGGCATTCAGAACAAAGGGGACACGGCCCCGAGTCACACGTCAGGACTGTTCTGTGTGAAGCCCCCTTATGGCCACCCATGAGGTACCCATCCCTGCAAAGCTGGTGAGAACTTGACTGTTCCCTCTTTTGTTCTTGCCGTCGGCCGTGGCAGCCAGAGGGAGTCACACAGAGCTTGCTTTCCAACTTGAAAGCTGATCTGAGTGTCCCGAAGGATCAATGTTTAAAGGAAATTTCCCCCCTGCAAAATTCTGGAATGTCCTCTTGTCTGTGGTTCATCTGCTGTGACTTGTGTCTTTTACTCCGCGTCTCTGACACATTGCTTTGTTTTCTGTGTTGCAGGCAGCATAGTGTACCTCGGGATGATGGTGGGGGCCTTCTTCTGGGGAGGACTGGCGGACAAAGTGGGAAGGAAGCAGTCTCTTCTGATTTGCATGTCTATCAACGGATTCTTTGCCTTCCTTTCTTCATTTGTCCAAGGTTATGGCTTCTTTCTCTTCTGTCGCTTGCTTTCCGGATTCGGGTAAGGTTTTTCCCCTTCGTATTTTATAGTAATGTGTTTATACTCCATAAAAAACATAATGTACATGTTTTCTACTTTAGAGGCCCTCATCACTGAGAAATTATCCCTTAATGTGTCCCTTGGCCCATCTTCACGTCCACCTTGGGAGCCACAGTGCTGGTTCTTAGAGATATAACTATCATCCTTTAAATCCAGAAGAGGAGACAACACACATTGGTGTTCCCGTGGCTGATTAAGTGTTTTATGTTTATAACTATCATCCTTTAAATCCAGAAGAGGAGACCACACACATTGGTGTTCCCGTGGCTGATTAAGTGTTTTATGTTTAGGAGATGGGCATTGTTTTCAACAGAATGCTGTTTCCATGGCAGTGCACATGCGTAAATGTATGTTTTTTTTCTTCTGAAATTGTAAGCAAAAAATAGCTCTGGTCCCTACCTTTTATGAACTAATTAAGACTTCACACCATCCAAGCATGCTCTTAAATCCAGAATGAGAATGTCTCAGGTAAATGTTGTTTTCTTGATCTGTGTTAACAGCATATTTAGGTAGGAAGCCTGCTCTGTGAGCTGCAGAAGGTTCTTCTTGTAAGTTCCTGACTCCTGTTGAATTAACAGGAGTTGTGCTCTTAGCCAAGCGAAGTGGCCAGTGGTGTAGTCATTTTTTTTTTAAGAACTTGAAGCAGTTATTATTAGACTAGGCGAATCAAACCCAACATCTCAATTAGGACAGTCCACAAAATTCTGCTTTGATAAGAAAAAAAAAATAGTGAAAATATAAAATTTCTGATTCACGCTTGAAAAATCTGTATTGGAGACTTTTTTTTTCCTGAGGGGTCTAAGGTGAATCTATAGGAATAATATAAAATAAAGTAAAAACGAGTGAAGAAAGGGCAGGAGGCCGTGCCGGGTTATGAACAAGAGAAGTAGATCAGTTGTGGTGGCTGATGATAGTTGTACCCACGCAGCAAATTTTGCTACAAGCGAGAGTCAGAAAACTGCAACCCATCTCTCTCAATTACATAGAGTAGCACTTGAAAATCAGAGCTAAGCTTAATGGGAACATAAGGCATCAGAGAAAAAGATAGTAGAAATGGGTCATCTCTGGTACAGAGATTTCCCCATGAAGACTGAGAGGTCACTTTTGAAATTCATTCAAAATATTTTTCCTTTTTTTATATCATTTTCTGCCCCAAAATGCGTGCATGTATTGAGATTTGTGGATTAGCCACAGATTTTTCTAATGTTCTTTTTTGGTCCTTCTTCTTAGAGCCTCTCCTGTGTTACCTGCGGCACACAGTGGGCACTTTGCAAATATGTGACTAAGTTGCACAAATCTCAGGAGTTTTCTTTAGAGAAAAGACCATTCTAGTAAACCATTCCAAGAAATCCAGAGGGTTGGAAAGTTTGGGAAAGTGTGAAAATATTTTTCTCCTGGAGAAAAGTGATCAGAATAAGTAATTGGCTTTGTAATGATGGGGAAATAGGGCTTTTTCCTCAGCACAGGGGACCCTTGGTGCTCAGGGCCCTGTGGGAGACTAGTTACATACGTCATCCTTTGGGAGGTAATTTGGATCGTGGATTCAAGAGGCCACTGTAGACCTTAATACTGAGTGAATTGAGATATCTGAGAAAGAACAGGAATTATCTAGTGCTCTTCATTAAAGGGCCTTCTCAGGGTCCATAGAATAAGATATTCTTGCCACGCTGAAAATGTCCTTCTGCTTTCTTTTACCCACATAATATCACTAGCTTGTCAGATAAAAAAGCTAATAGCCTAAGGTCTGAACATTCCAGGCCTTTCCATTTGCAGTCTTCTCCAGGAAGTGTCAGTGGTAGCCACAGACTCAAAAGTAGTTGGCTGTGCTCCAATTATTATGGCAATTTTATTTTATTGATTTTATTTTTATTTATTTTTTATTTTTCCATTATAGCTGGTTTACAGTTTTCTGTCAATTTTTCAACTGTACAGCATGGTGACCCGATTACACATATATACATAGATTCGTCACAAGTGATTAGACATAGCTCCTGGTGCTATACAGCAGGCTGTCCTGGCTTTTCCATTCCAAAGGCAATAGTCTACAACTATTAACCCCAGACCCCCCTACCAGCCCACTCCCTCCCCCACCTTCTTGGCAACCACAAGTCTGTTCTCCAAGTCCGTGATTTTCTTTTCTGTAGAAAGGATCATTTGTGCAGTCTATTAGATTCCAGATATAAGTGATATCATATGGTATTTGTCTTTCTCCTTCTGACTTACTTCACTCAGTATGAGGGTCTCTAATTCCATCCATGTTGCTGCAAATGGCATTATTTTATTTTTTATGGCTGAGTAGTATTCCATTGTGTGTATATATTATGGCAATTTTAATTGCCCATCTGGATGATGACATGGTCAACCCAGTTGACTGCAGGGCAAAAGGCCATTCTGGTGACTGCAGAATGCTCCAAACTAAGGGACTGTCCGGAAGCTAATTCAAAGGCATTATAGAGATAGAAACTGCCTGGGTATATTCTCGGCATCAGCCTTTTCCCTATGGCAGACAAATCATTCTTCAGCCAGCA
Source organism: Catagonus wagneri (assembly GCA_004024745.2). Taxonomy (NCBI): domain Eukaryota; kingdom Metazoa; phylum Chordata; class Mammalia; order Artiodactyla; family Tayassuidae; genus Catagonus; species Catagonus wagneri. Next base: position 821,251 of record PVHT020004020.1, read on the forward strand.
GCTCAGGGCTGCAGACCTCTATGTAACATAATTTACCTGGCAAAGCACAGACTGTGTATTGCTAACTCAGGCTCTGTAAGTTGTGGCACCAGAGGCTCAAGCACTCTGTGCCTCTGCCAGGTTGCCGTAGGATTGGGAGTTCAGAAACCTGAGTCCCCTTCACTTTTACCTTACTTTTACTTTATTGCCCTTTACTGTGAAACTTTAGGCAAGTCCCTTGGACTCTCCAACCTGTTTCCTCTTTTGTAAAAGAGAGATGATAATACTTTACATTCCTACCTTGGAGCAGGAGGATCAGGCGAGGTAATGTGTTAGCGTACATGGAAGTACATGGAAATGAGGGATAATGTCTAGAAACACCACCACACACCCCCCTTCCCACCTTGGCCTTCCCCGTTCTCTCTCTGTTCTTCCTTCCATTCATCCAGCTAAGCTGTCCTGTGCTCATGGCCTCGCCATGACAGCAGAGGGCAAAGGAAAAAGAGGCCTCTTTCTCACTTTGAAATTTCCAGTCTCATCCAAGAGGGAAACAGAAAAAACTAATCATGTGCAGAGACGTGGGAGAAAACAGACAAGTACAATGGAGGCTCCCTGATCTCAAGAACAGACTGAGATTTCCTAGGCTGGGAGGGGTAGGCTGGGGAGAATGATGAATGATGTGAGCTTACTCACCTGGGCCTGGTTGGCTTTGCCCACCCAGACTCTGAGGGGACCTAAGAAATGCAGTTGTGAAGGGAAATGTGGTCTGTCTTCCTTAGCTGAGTTTCTGGGCCACGTTACCAGCTTGGTTTTTGGTTTTGGATTTTTTTGTTTTTGTTTTTGTTTTGTTTTTTTAATTTTTTAATTTATTTTATTTTTGTCCTTTTAGGGCCACACCTGCAGCATAAGGAAGTTCCCAGGCCAGGGGTCAAGTTGGAGCTGCAGCTGCCGGCCTACGCCACAGCCACAGCAAACAAGATCCAAGCCCCATCTGCACCCTACACCACGGCTCACAGCAACTCCAGATCCTTAACCCACTGAGCGAGACCTTGGATCGAACCTGCATCCTCAGGGATACTAGTCATGTTTGTTACCACTGAGCCACTACAGGAACTCCATGTTACCGATTTGTAACATGTAGAGAGCTACCCTGATGGCAGAGAGGTTTTCTCAGCAGCTGCAGCGTTCAGCTGCACACCCTGTCTCTGAATCTATGGAAAGTCTCAGCCGGGTGTGTTTTCTCCATTTCCATTCCAGTGCAGCTAAAGAACAACAAAACAAAACAAACAAACAAAAAAAACCACCCCACTTTTGCACCTGCTCTCTCTCTCTCTGAATCCATGGAGAACCTTTCATGGGTACAGATGAGCCCTGGGCCCCAGATGCTTCCTGTCTGGTGGCAGAGGGACAACAGACAGCTCTCCTTCCTCCACTGATAAGAACTAGTCAGTGCCTGGGGTGACCACAAGGAGCATTCACAGAAAGAGGAAACCATGTCAAAACTGCAAACAAGAAAGCAATTTCCACTTCAAGGCTCTTCTTGTTTTAAAGGCATATTATATTTAAACCCTTTTCATACTCATTGCCTATGAACTCAGTACATAAGCAGCTGAAGTTTTGACATGGCCTCTTTTTATTTGAACTGTCTTTAATAAAACTTAAGCCAAAGAATGAACTGATCCCGGAGACCTTAAATAAGAGATCTTGTTATTTCTTCTCATTAGGCAGCTCCCTTTATCCATATCTGATCTGGTTTTTAAGTTGAGGAAAACCAGATGATCAAGGGCATTCTGCATTCTCTTCAGTATGTTGGGAATTTTTCCTTTGTGGGCCTCTGTTGCTCAGACCCTCCAATGCTCCCTGCGTTTCCCAGCAGCATCACTCTTGCCATCCTGTTTCATAGAATCATCTGCCAGAGCCCTCAGTACTCACGACCTTGGAGAGGCCATCCTGAAACTACCCCTCAGTGACTCTCACAACAAACCTCTGTTAGGTATTTTTTTTTTTTTTTTTTGGCTTTTGTCATTTTAGGGCCACACCTGGGGCATATGGAGATTCCCAGGCTAGGGCTCTAATCGGAGCTGTAGCCGCCGGCCTTCGCCACAGCCACAGCAACGCGGGATCCGAGCCGCATCTGCAACCTACACCACAGCTCACGGCAACGCCGGAGCCTTAACCCACTGAGCAAGGCCAGGGATCGAACCCGCAACCTCATGGTTCCTAGTCAGTTTCGTTAACCGCTGCACCACGATAGGAACTCCTCCTGTTAGTTTTCTGGGTAGCAAGGATAAATGCCTGAAGATATTTGCTTCGAATGTGTTTATTTCTTTCATCCACGAGCATGTGAATTCCAAGAGGGCAGAGACTGGTCGGTCTGCCCTTTAGTGATTAATCTTTCAAGGCAAGGTGGCTGTGGCTGCTGGGAAGGACACCAGTCACAGCAGCAGTGGAGTGTGACCAGCACAGACCTGCAGCCATGGTGTTCCTGGCAGTGAAATAGATTGGAAATTTGCGAAAGTCTTACTTGATCCTGTGTAAGGGGAGGAGTTCTGAGTCAAGTGACCAAAAGTTTAATTGGTGTCATGAAAACAGAGAGGTGTGCCCTTCGGTCAGTTCCCAGACTTGAGACCCCCTTGAATGAAGGGGAGACCAGGTCTCCTGGTAGAAGGACTCTAGTATGTCGCTAAAAGTTTATCCTGTTCATCTTTCCCCCAGCCTTCTCCAAAAGGATGATAGCCTTTTGCCAGGGTAACTGCATGAGGGAAAAGGAAATAAGCAGACTTTTCGGGGCTTAGTAGGCACTGGATCTGAACTGACCCTAATTCCAGGAGACGTCAGATGTCGCTGTGATCTGCCAGTCAGGGAAGGGACTTATGGAGGTCAGGTGATCAGTGGAACTGTAGCTCAGTTCCACCTCACAGTGGGCCCAGAGGGTCCCTGAGTCCATCCTTGGTTATTTCCTGGTTCCAGAATGCATAGTGAAAACAGAGCGACTGACAGCCCTCCACGTTGGTATAGCACCTGTCCACCAGTTCCACACACTGGGGAATTCAGGGGAGGAAAAGAATTTCTGGGTCACCACCCAAACCCTTCCTTTTACAAATTAAGGTTCAGCGGTGGAACCAGGAATGGCACAGCTAAGACTTAGGTTGCAGAGAAGTCCTTTGGAACTCACTACTCTGTGAACGAGTAGGCTGTGCATTCTGAATCCAAGAATAAGACCTCTTCGTGTTGATTTTATTGCAAATGCCACAGGCTTCCAGTTGCTCTATCTTATTTCGTGACTGAAGTAGCAGTAGCAGTGCTGTGTTGTATTCCTGTTTCTGCACATAAAAGGAGCTCTCATTTTAGCCTGAGGTCAACCTGGATTTAGGAGAGATGTACTATCCTCTAAAGGCACTTCCCTCTTAATTCACCTCACTGAGTCATGAGTATACGTTCTTAGAAATTTAAAGATGTCCGGCTGCCATATTCTATGTAACTTGAAATATTTATTCAGCACAAAGAATGATCTTCCTGCTGGCGACAGCAGTGTTTTGCAGGAAAAAGGAATAGGGCGTCACCAATTATTCATCTGTCTCTCACTTGCCTAAGTGAATCTCGCACCCAGGAACAGACGTTTCCATCTCCTCTTTTGTTACAGAAAATTAGGAAGATGGGAAATGGAGTTGACACCATTGAATCATTTTCCTTTGCCCAGAATTAAATTATTTGTTTCCAGTCACTGTTAATTATGGGAATGATAATGCTTCAGATGCCAGGCATTGTCAGAGCTGGGAGCTTCTCACTGAAGGCCTGGCACTGCTAAGCATAAAGGTCAGGAGAAAAATACACCAGCAACAGAAATTAAAATGAAATTTAAGTGTCTGTATATGGTAAGAGAATGAATAATAGTCATTTCTCTCTCTGCAAATGGAGCCTCATCGAGGCATGCTTCATTGCTGTTTGCAATATCCATCCATTAACTAAATAAACTGTAACTATATTATATTATAACTGTATAAAGTTATAATAACCAGAATACCTTGGCTTTGTAGAGATGATCACCGCTAACTGGAATTCTTCAAAGTGTTTTATACATAAAACCTCATTTATTTCCACAACATTTGAAATAACTGGGTATGGGAAAATATCGTGCCTTTTTTAGATTAGAAAAATGAGATGCAGATAAAGTGACTTTTAAATGTTCAACAGACCCTCAGGTCTTCTGAGTTTTAGTCTATCTAATTCTAAATTAAAAGGTTTTATTTCCTTGTCATATTAGGGGGAAAAAAGCAAACCCATTTAAAATTTTTCAGCTTTTATCAAACACCTGTATAGTTTTTGCCCTGTGAGAGATGCTGTGCTAAGCACTTTATAAGTATTGACTCATTTAAACCTCACCGTGACTCTATGAGGCAGATACTACTTATTGTACCCATTTCAGAGATGAGAAAGTAGAGGCACAGAGAGGTTAAGTAAGTGTCCGAGGTCACACTCCATGCTCCTAACTGCCAGGCTGTGCTGTCTCAGACTCAATGAGAGATGGCTGTGATTTTCTACCTTACAATGTCTGATACATGATAGACACTAAATAAACATTTTGAGTTCAGATTGAGTTCCAGAAGGTTTCAACCCAGAGAATCAGGAATGAAGAGACATTTTCGATTATGAAGATGAGGCAACAGACTAAATTATCTTTCATCAAAAAAATAATTGCAAACCCATACTGTAAACAGTGCATCAGTGTTTTCCTGCACAGCCACTGAACACTTGAAATGTGGCCAAATTGAGGTGTACTATGAATGTAAAATACACAGCACTGGATTTCAAAGATGGCATGGCACACACAAAAGAACGCCATCTTTTTATATTGATCATGTGTTAAAATGATAGTATTTGGATACACTGGGTTAAATGAATATATATTAAAAGTGACTTCACCTGATTTTTTTCCTTTGGGTTCATATCTTTTCTAGAAAGTTAAAAATTATATATGCAGTTCACATGCCATTTCTACTGGAGAGCACTGACTTAGACGATACCTTTTATGAGAATTGCCAACAACAATGGACCTTTGGGACACACTCTATTTCCCTGTATACCCTTTGGCAAAGGTACCAATGATCCCAAAAGAAAAAGAAGTGGCAGAGCAAAGAATCTCCCAGACTCAAACAATGTGTAATTGTGGAAAATTAGCGGTATGCACCCTTTGGAATTAACTCTCTGAACTCCTTGAGGGCAGGAACCTGTCTTATTCATGCCTTTACCTCCAGTGTTGGGTGATGTGGCTGGACCAGAGTTTGGCTGGGTGAGGGCCTGCGTGGGCGGGTGATGAATGGACCGGTAAATGGCAGGCGAGTGGGAGGATAAGTGGAAGAATGGATGGGTAGGTAAATGCAGCACGTGGCTGGAAAAGTCGGCCTGTTTTTTGTCATCCATTGTTTCTTACAGGTCATCATGATGATGATCATCATCTTTATTAGCGACACCATTTAGGTGCTGTGGAGAGGTGATGCTGTCATGTCTCTCTCAATAGTGGGATTAACCTTTTTTTTTTTTCAAGATAGCACTAGAATCCTGGTCTCTGAATACACCTCCCCCCCACCCCACCCCATGGCACAAAGTCTACTGCTGTGGACACACAGATCTGTATAGTTTTGCTGGGCTTAGGACACCAACCTGATTTGCAAACAAGGGCTAGGGGAGTTGAAGTTATGTTCTCTTAGAAACACAGCTTTTACCCAGATTCTGTGTTTACATGTCAATATTTTTTTTCCTTTTTTAAATTATAGTTGATGTAGGAGTTCCACTTGTGGCTCAGCGGAAACGAACTCAACTAGTATCCATGGGGACGCAGGTGTGATCCCTGGCTGCTATCAGTGGGTTAAGGATCCAGTGTAACTGTGGCTGAGGCATAGGCCCGCAGCTGCAGCTCCAATTTGACCCCTAACCTTGGAATTTTCACATGCTGCGGGTGTGGCCCTAAAAAGCAAAAATAAAATACTATAGCCGATTTACAATGTCGTGCCTCTTTCTACTGTACAGAGAACTGACTCAGCATATTTTTAAAATAATCAGGTTCATTATGAACTTGGAGAAGAGACTTGTAGTTGCCAAGGGCGAGGGGGAGGAAGTGGCATGGACTGAGAGTCTGGGGTTAATAGATGCAGACTCTTGCCTTTGGAGTGGATGAGCAATGAGATCCTGCTGTATAGTACTGGGAATTATATCTAGTTACTTATGATGGAGCATGATAATGTGAGAAAAAGAATACATATGCGTATGTGTGACTGGGTCTCTTTGCCATGCTGTAGAAAATTGACAGAACACTGTAAACCAGCTATAATGAAAAAAGTAAAAATCGTTTTAAAAAATAATAAAAAACAAGAGTTCTGTTGTGGCACAGTGGTTAATGAATCTGACTAGGAACCATGAGGTTGCAGGTTCGATCCCTGGCCTTGCTCGTTGGGTTAAGGATCCGGCATTGCCGTGAGCAATGGTGTAGGCCGGTGGCTACAGCTCCAATTAGACCCCTAGCCTGGGAACCTCCATATGCCGCTGGTGCAGCCCTAAAAAGAAAATAATAATAATAATAATAATAATAATAATTAGGTTTAAACTTCTGACTTTGGAAATTGAAAAATTAAGCTACCCTAACCACCCATTCCTTTCACATTGCCCTGGGCTAGAGGATTCCCAGTCCTAATTCCATGATTGGTTCTGATACCAGGAAGTGTTCTTCTCCAGTTTGTAGCTTGGCTACTCATAATAAACATGTGTCTTCCAATCAATACAGCAATCTCAGCCCATACAGAGACCACTCGATCTGTGTTCTTTCAGTTAAGCCTCTGAGCAGCCTCCTTTCTCTGTGTAGTCTTATTTACTTCCATGAAAAGGAAATCACTGAAAAGTCCCTCTTTGGGGCTGCCACTTTGTTTATTTCTGGGCCCACTTGAAAATGTAGTGGGAGTTCCCTTCATGGCCTAGAGGTTAATGATCCCAACTAGGATCCATGAGGATTTGGGTTCAATCCTTGGCCTCACTCAGCAGATTAAGGATCTGGCGTTGCTATGAGCTGTGGTGTAGGTTGCAGATGTGGCTCAGATACCATGTTGCTGTGGCTGTGGTGTAGGCCAGCAGCTGTAGCTCTGATTCAACCCCTGGCCAGGGAACTTCCATATGCCATGGGTTGGGCTCTAAAAAAAAAAGAGCAAAAAAAAAAAAAAAAGACAAAACAAAACTAAAAAACAACAACAAAAGAAAACAGAGTGAACTGGTTCTGAATTGCTGCTGTCCACCTTCCCTGGCAGTTCAGTGTCTTCCTTCTTTTTTTGCTGATTCTGAGTGAGGATTAAGAGGATATGTTTCATGCAGGTTATTTGTGGTTGTGATTTCCTGGTATAGACTACACCATTCACTAGTCTTTTTATAAACCCCTATAAACCCGTGATGCTTGTCATAACAAAGCCACAGTCAGCTCCTGGTGGACTTTGCCCCCTGCTTATCATCTGTACAGAACATGTGACTTAAGACTAGTTATTCAACTTCTTCCTTAACTGCGTTCTCACGTAATACTCCGGTTTCCAATGGAAAGGCAAGACCGAGGTGCATGGTGAAATAAGTCAGAATGAAATCCCTCTTTGTTACATGCTCCCTGGAGAATTAAAACAGAATTATTCAATAGAATCCCTCCTCGGGACAAGAAGTCATAATTCTGTAATTTCCTCCCTAAATGTCATACTTGGAGCCACGCTGAGTATGATTAGCCTTTTTGCCTGCAGCCTCCTTCTTTCACAGCAGAAACTTAAACCTCTCCCCGTGTTTGCCTCAAGAGCCAGCAGATGATGAGGGAGAGACAAACACCACTGAGCCACCATAGGGACTGGGGCAACATGAGGTGCAGCTGTGAAATTTGCAGGCCTGGGACAGTCAGGCTGCCCAGTTTTTCAGTGAAGTTTGCACAGACAGTAAGGTTTGGCATTGTCTTTCTTCCCGTATATGGAACTGATTCAACTTAGGGGTCTCCCATTCCCAAGAGAGGAGAAATTTGGTCTGTAAAGCTGATACACTCTTTGCTGTATACGGTATCTCATTCATGAATTTATCTTAGACTCCGAGGGAAATAGGTCCCGTGATAATTAACTTGATGCCTGGTAACTGAGTATCGCAGAAAGTATCACTGACCTTTTGAGGATGTATTGCACGTGTGCTCCTTCACAAGCACATACACACACATGCAATGGGGTGGTGGAGGGGTCCCAACTTATCCTAATAATGTTTGTTTTTTGTCTTTTTAGGGCGCCACCCACGGCATATGGAGGTTCCCAGGCTAGGAGTTGAATCGGAGCTACAGCTACCGGCCTATACCACAGGCACAGCAATGCGGGATCCAAACTGCATCTGCGACCTACACCACAGCTCATGACAACGCCGGATCCTTAACCCACTGAGCAAGGCCAGGGATGGAACCTGCGTCCTCATGGGTGCTAGTCAGATTCGTTTCCACAGAGCTACGACGGGAACTCCTCTAATAATTTTTTTAATACAGATTGTTTACTTTTTTATATTTCTATAATTACAGTTGTAAGAACTTAAAATTAATATTACTTAGGGAATAACTCCTACTCTGAAATTCCAAACATCAACATGCTATTTCATTTGTGTCAGTTGTTTTGAATCTGGCTAATCTTCCGCTTAGAATAGAGTGTGGATTTCAATTATGATTCCTTTTGTGCCTCCTATTACCATGGGTAATTAAGATTTGACCCTTTAGGACAGCTAAGGAAATAGACTTAATATCCAATAGTGAGAAAAAAAATTTATAAGCCATCCCGATCTGATTGCTTCATTTATGTAAATACTCCATCAAAAATGAACCTGAACAAATTTCAGCAGTAACTAATTGATCATTATGTAATGAACAATAAAAGTATCTCCATGTTAACTAGATTTAGACATATGTTACCCATCGGGTAAAGCAAAAGATAGCTGTTTTATGCCTTATGTTCTGGATTTGTAATATAAAATATCATACTTTCCATGTTAAATTCCCATTGCAAGAATTTCTCAACCTCAGCAGTATTCCTGTCTGGGGCTGGATAATTCTTTGTTGTGCCTTGAATACTGTAGGGTTTTTAGCAGCATGCTTGGCGTCTACCTGCTTTATTGCAAAGGCAACCCCTGAGTTGTGACAACTGAAAATGTCTCCGGACATTGTCAAATGTCTGCTGGGAGAAGGGGGAATCAAAATCCACCCTGCATAACCACCTCTGATACGTGGGAATTTGAGCACTGCCATTTAAATATTTTTCTCGATTCAGGTATTCTCAGAAATTACATCTTCATACAGTAAAACAAATAAGGAACTATATTAGCCCTCACACAAGACAGTGAGGTAGAATAGTAATGGGAAACTTTTTTTTTCTTTTTTGTCTTTTTAGGGCCGTACCTGTGACATATGGAAGTTCCCAGGCTAGGAGTCGAATCAGAGCTGCAACTGCTGGCCTGTGCCACAGTCACAGCAATGTGGGATCTGAGCCACATCTTCAAACTGCACCACAGTTCACAGCAACGCCGCATCCTTAACCCTCTGAGCGAGCCCAGGGATCGAACCTGCCTCCTCATTGATACCAGTCAGGTTCATTACCACTGAGCCCAGACAGGAACTGCAGAAAACTCTTTTAATGTAAGATTCGTGGTGGAGGGTGACAACTGAGAATAGAGTAATTCAAGAGCTCCCTGGGGACTCTTGCTATCAGACCTGCCACTCCAGCTCCCCCACCTTCTCAGGTCATACTGGCCTAGGACATATGATGTGTATTTCCACTCACTGGAGAGGCTTAGGTCATCAGAGCCGAATACTTCGTTAGGCTTGGAGCGCTGCCACCTCCATCACCTAGAGTCTTGTGAAATTCAGTTCTTCTGAGTAAACACTTAGTGCATGCCCAGCGGGCCAAGAAAAGGGGGTTCGAAGATGAATACAAATATGGTCCTCACGTGCCAAGATCCTTGGGTCAGGTGTAAACACCCTGTATGCACTCTGATGGGGTATGAAATACCAGCAACAATTAATATTACGGCATGTAATGTTTTCTCTCTGCTGGAAGGACATCACAGTAAGATGAAGAGTAATGATTTCCCCAAAACAGATGATCAGCCCACAATGAGACGTGAATGCCTGGATTGCTTTGCAGGTCTCTGAGTCGGAAGGACTTTGCAAGGGGGGTAAATAGACTCCCTGTCTCATCCTTCAGGGCATTTATCCCTCCCTTGATTTTAGAATTCCTGGGGTCCACTTTGTAGATCCTGAGAGACATCCATGCAAAAACCAAAACAAACCCCAAAAAGGCAAAGAACAAAAACAAAAGCCTTTTACAAAGAGGCTTTGAATCCAAACCAGGTGTATTGGTTCAAAGCCCTTAAAATTGCCAGTCTTTTTTGCAGCAGTGATTTGTGTAAAACTAACAGGCAAGTCTGCAGTCCCCCCGCCCCCTCTTGCCTTTTTAGTCACCCCCAGACTCCATTCATCTTGATTAAGAGCAGCCTGACACATCCCAACACACAACTGTGCCTTCATGAAGTGTGAGTTACAGCTCTTACATACGGAATATCCACGTTCCTGAAGAAACATTCATTAGGATGTGAAAAATCAGTAAAAACTGGCATTCTTCCTACACATTGAGAAGTGAGGGCACAGCATAGGGACCTGGGACTTTATGGTGCAGAGAAACAGATTCTCCACATCAGATGACAAAAGAAGTAGCACTAAGTGATTTATCACACAGACATTTTATTCCCATTAAAATTGTGTGTGCAGCAGTGAAATCATTTCATATCTGTTGGAGACTTTGTTGAATTTTTAAATTCAGCTAAGCTGTCAGTGCATGGTGTGAGGTCCTCAAGAAACCAGGCAGAGAGCTGTGTGTTTCCACACGGTGTGGCATAGAGCCAGCTCTGCCTGCCCCCCCACCCCACATGCAGCTGCTCCTTGTTTGGGGGTTTAGTTGATGGACTGGGACCTGGCTGGCTACCCCTCATGTGATATCCATGCTCTGCATCTGAAGTCACGTGGAGTCGTATGTCTAGGGATTTTAGGTAGAACTGCCACATTCATAGCCCAGAGGAACAGATATAGATGCTTTAAGTCAGTGATTTTTAAACGCTTTCAACAATAGCCCTCACTAAGAAGCACATGGTGAAGTTCCCTTGTGGTGCAGCAGGTTAAGGATCTGTTGCTGTCACTGCAGCAGCACGGGTCCATGGCCCGGCAACTTCCGCATGCCACAGGCGTGGCAAAAAAAAAAAAAAAGCACATTATGACTTATTATCCATTATATATATATATATACACACACATATATATAGTTTTATATATAGCTATATATTAAACATAACATGTATACTCACATATGTGAATATACATTATAAATATGTTTATTATGAAGTTACGTTTCATGAAATGTTACCTATCCTTATTACTTGAGTGTCACTCAAAAATTTTCACTTCTATTTCAGTTTTTAAAATGCTGTTTAGAGCTCCTAAATTAATTTTGTTGCCTGGGAATGAAAAACATGGTTCTCAATATGGAAAACAGTATGGAGGTACCTTAGAAAACTATACCATATGACCCAGCAATCCCATTCCTGGGCATATATCTGGACAAAACTTTCCTTGAAAAAGACACATGCACATGCATGTTCATTGCAGCACTATTCACGATAGCCAAGACATGGAAACAACCTCAATGTCCATCCACAGATGAATGGATTAAGAGGATATGGTATATATATACAATGGAATACCACTCATCCATAAAAAAGAACAAAATAATGCCATTTGCAGCAACATGGATGGAACCAGAGACTCTCATACTAAGTGAACTAAGAAAGAGAAAGACAAATACCGTAGGATATCACTTATATCTGGAATCTAATATATGGCACAAATGAACCTTTCCACAGAAAAGAAAATCGTGGATATGGAGAAGAGACTTGTGATTGCCAAGGGGGAGGAGAGGGAATGGGATGGACTGGGAATTTCTGGTTAATAAATGCAAACTATTGCCTTGGAATGGATAAGCAAATGAGATACTGCTGTATAGCACTGGGAATTATGTCTAGTCACTTATGATGGAGCATGAGAAAAGAGAATGTATACATGTATGTGTGACTGGGTCACCTTGCTGTACAGTAGAAAATTGACAAGACACTGTAATGATGGAAAAAGTAAAATTGTTATAAATAAAAAAAATTAAAAAAGAAAAACTTTTTCCCATCGTGGCCCAGTGGTTAACAAATCCGACTAGGAACCATGAGGTTGCGGGTTCGATCCCTGGCCTTGCTCAGTGGGTTAAGGATCCGGCGTTGCCGTGAGCTGTGGTGTAGGTTGCAGACGCGGCTCAGATCCCGCGTTGCTGTGGCTGTGGTGTAGGCCAGTAGCTACAGCTCCTGTTAGACCCCTAGCCTGGGAAGCTCCATATGCCGCTAGTGCAGCCCTAGAAAAGACAAAAAGACAAAAAAAAAAAAAAAACTTGGTTCTAAGTGGTCTGCCCATGCCCAGCAGCAAACTACAGCATCGCCGTAAGCAGGGGCAAACTCATGAAATGGTGCCATACTTTGATCTGCCAGTTGATGCAGAGTGATAGTATGAATCCTGTAGTTAATTCAGTACATCTAGTTTGCTACAGATATGTCCTTCCTGTTAATTGCATTTGCTAGAGTCACTGTCAATACTTCTTTATCATATCAAAGGCTCTAAGGAAATCACTTATTGCTCAATGGATAAATACATGTGTTACTCCTTGACATCAAATTTACGTGAAATGTCAGTAGCAATTTTCCTTACAGAAATCTGAACAAAAGGAATTAGTACATATTTTTTAAATTGTATGACTGGATATTGTTGTTACAACTTGCTTGTATTGTTGCACATTTTTAAAAATGTTTAAGAATTCACGTGTTGTTTGGAATGATCATAATTTTTTTCTCATACTGCCTCACCTTTTTAGGCAATGGCTGTTCAAATTTGGGGGTCTAGCCCAATTTGAAATTCTGATGAGATCTATGGCCTGTCTCCCTAGAAGGAACAAATAATTTGATTCCATAGACTCTCACTGGAGAACCCTTAACCTGAGTAGAAGTCACTGTTCATATCCTCTATTCAGAGATCAGTCAGCATCTAGTATAATCACCCTAACTGGAAGGAAGCCTTGTACTATTGGAGTCTAAACCAGCAGCTGCTGATTTGATTCTCTCAGTACCCCTGTCACATGTCTTCATTCAGCCAATATCTGCTGGATTGGGACCAGAACCAGTCTAGAAAGCAACCTTGTTAGTCCTGTGTTTGTCAACATATCAGCGACCTTAGGCTCCAGGACCAATGCTGTGGGGTAGTAAGTACAGGTTGCAGGCAGCCCTCTAGAGGTGTTTAAACCTGTTTCTAAAGTCTTCATTTCATGGATAGGGAGGGCATAATCATAGTATCATTTTAAAATGTGTTAATGAACAAATTCCTTAGATTATGCCACATATCATGATTTTTGGTAAATATTGTAGAATATTCAACAAGGAACCTAAAGTCTGTGGAGATCTTAAAGTAAGCTCTATTAAGCACATGAGTAGGGCACCACTGCCACCTTTTGGTAACGTAGCATAATTGCAGGTTCAAGTGTTTGGAGGGATAATAAACCTATTTTAAACATAGAATCTGTAAGAATAAAGTTACTAAATGATGGAGAACATACATTCTTGATATACTGGGATAAAAAGAGAACATGTGCTGTTAGAGCTTGCTCTGGCTCCACCCTCTGTATTTCACATTGGCTGTGCAGGCCGCAATTTCATGTGTCTTCTTGCCTCTTGGCAGGATCGGAGGAGCCATACCCACCGTGTTCTCCTACTTTGCTGAAGTGCTGGCCCGAGAGAAGCGGGGGGAGCATCTGAGCTGGCTCTGCATGTTCTGGATGATCGGCGGCATCTATGCCTCTGCCATGGCCTGGGCCATCATCCCGCACTACGGTAAGAGGCCGGCCTTGCACCAGCAGGGCGGTCACCTTGTATATTTCAGCCTCCACTCCTATCCCTTTCATCTCTTAAATGCTGATTTCAGAACAGCACTATCATCATCTCGTTTCTGCCTTTTATAATGTCCAGGGTTTTTGCCTCCTGTGTAGAGATTTGTATCAGGTAAGACTACCGATGGTCCTTTAGGAATACCATTGCAATCGCTTCTCGGCCTTTTGGCTAAGATCAAGTGTACGAATACCATTGCATTCTGCTGTTTTTAAAGCCATCACTTTCATCTGTTGCCTTTGTATTCTCAACTTTGGGGTCCTGGCCTAAGTGGAGGTGAAAAGCTACACAGATCATAATCAGCATATAAGACCACGTGACTTACAGTTCTTGGGACTTTCATGCATGTGAGGCTCCCACAGATGCCTCTATTCATCTCCTCTGGACTTAGTCCAAGGCTCAGCACCTTTTCTGGCAGCTCGGAACTGGGATGGGAGCAGGGAAAGCCACCTTGTCAAGGACCGTCGATTCGTAGAACTTGACGAGATTCTACCATCTTTGCTGTGCAGACCCTTGTTGTTTCTGCTAAGCACTTCCTATTTGTGCCACCTCAGAACACTTGATGGTTTCCTGTTTCTGAGCAGCACTGTACCTCTCGGAAGCCACAGGCTCCCAGTTGCCTCACCCCAAAACAGTGAAATGCTGGGGCTAGGTTAACAGAATCTAGGAATTGAATTCAACATGTAAGAATAGGGGAGAGGATGTGTTCTGGTTATGTGGTTATGTGGGTGTGGGTATAAGAGTGTGTATGTGCATGAAAACAGGCTCAAGTAGACAAAATATGAATACTGCACAAATTAAAACGACCATGACTTCAAAAACTCACTCTTCCTTCTAGCCGAATTCTAATCAAGGAGTTCTCGTTATGGCTCAGAGGGTAATAACCCTACATAATATCTGTAAGGATATGGGATTAGATTCCTGGCCTCGCTCAGTGGGTTAAGGATCCGGGCTCTGTGACAAGCTGCAGTGTAGGTTGCAGATGTGGCTTGGATCTGGTATTGCCATGGCTGTGGCATAGACCTGCAGCTGTAGCTCCAATCTGACCCTTAGCCTGGGAACTTCCATGTGCCACAGGTGTGGCCCTAAAAAAAAAAAAAAAATCTGATCAGCCTAAACATTCAATTTCAAAAATTCACTCTTTGGTCATTTTTTGTTTTTCTGCTCTTTTTTTAAAGAACAGGATAACTTTTCATTATAAAACATAATTCTGTTAGGGAACAACCTTAAGTGAATTTAACTCATTGCTAAAATCAAAGACAAGATAGAAGCTCCCTGGTGACCTAGCAGTTAAGGGTCTGATATTGCCACTGCAGCAGCTCGGGTCACTGCTGTGGTGCAGGTTTGCTCCCCGGACAGGGAAATTCCACATGCCGTGGGTGTAGCCAAAAAAAAAAAAATCAAAGACAAGACAGAATTCATTATTCAGATGCCTTGTGATTTGTTTTACATGCTGAACTACAAAATTCGTATTGTTACACTCTTTCTTTTAATAACCTAAAAAGTTATATGCAAACAAAAATAGTGTTTTATAAAAAAAGAAAAAAAAACAAAGAAATAAACCATGCAAGACGTAAGAAATTTGTTGCTGGTACTGGAAGAACCTTTCTTCACCAAGTAAATATTTGAATGTGGTGAGTTTCTCATCTTTGGACTCTTGGGTCACTTCTGGGCCTCATGCAGGCAGTTACTCATCTACCGTGAGGCTTGTCTTTTGCCACCATCGGAGGAATTAAAGGGGGCTTTTCCTTCTTCATCTGGGACCTGAGGATGTCAGCCAACCTCAGAACCACCCCCCACGGCAGCATCTGACTCCCACCCCTCTCAGTTCACTCTCTAAGTGCAAAAATCAGCCACCACATAAGTAATTGCCTCTTAGGAGAAAAAAAGAGAGATGCAGGGCCTGTGCAGAGTCCAGCTGTACCCAGCATTGCCTCCAGAGCAACCATCAGTCCCTATGCAGCCTTTGTGCATTAAAATAAGGTGCCACGTCCGGGTGGACACAGTTGGAGCCCCACCCGCTGTCTCTGCCAGCCACTCATGCAGGGCACCACCTGGCAGCTTTACTCAGCAGCTGGATTCCTTCAGAGGCCACTGTGTTCTGTGTCTCAGCCTCTAGTGACAGCACAGCTCCTTGACTTCTAGCTTTATTGCTCTACCCTTCCTGGCCTTCCCTTTCCAGCATATCTCAGAATTTCTTCTGCTGGCCTCCCTAAGCTCGTCACTCAGGCCGGCCTCTGCGGCCCGCGCCTATCTGTCAGGCCTGAACGTGATTGCTTTTGGTTTTGTTTCTGTTCCTGGACTCCTGCCTTCCCCACACCCCTGCCCTTGAACTGTGAGGAGCCCATGGAGGGCTCCAGTCTTTGTCTTTCTTTGCCAACCATCAGTCAGTGGCCAACCCACAAAGAACTAGCATGACCCCACCTTTATTTTTCCCAAGCACACATAAGATGTTCTTATATAGCCAGAAAGAGGGAGGTTGTAAATCATAAACAATGTATGAAAATCTATAAAGACAATCTCAATACAACAAAATTAACTGTATCTGAGGCTGACATGAATTTATATATTGAAAGAACCAGGAGTTCCTGTCGTGGCTCAGTGGTTAACGAATCCGACTAGGAACCATGAGGTTGCGGGTTTGATCCCTGGCCTTGTTCAGTGGGTTAAGGATCCGGCCTTGCTGTGAGCTGTGGTGTGGGTGCAGACGTGGCTCGGATCCCGCGTTGCTGTGGCTGTGGCATCAGCCTTCGGCTATAGCTCCGATTTGACCTTTAGCCTGGGAACCTCCATATGCCACGGGTGCAGCCCTAGAAAAGGCAAGAAAGAAAGAAAAGAAAGAAAGAGAGAGAAAAAGAAAGGAAGGAAGGAAGGAAGGAAGGAAGGACCGATAACAACTTGGTTAAGAAATCAGTAACAAAAAACTAAAACTTTATGCCTGTGCTTTATTGAAGGCTTCCTGTGGCCCGAAGTGTGGCAAAAACAGCAAATTGCTGCCATTAATCCTGTCTGTGTATTAGAATCAACAGGGGAGATTTTTAAAATACCTTCGCTGAGTTCATTATTGGACTCCTGCAACTTGCAGAGTTTAATTTTTTCAGACTAAAAGAGTTTAATTTGGAGTTCTCATTGTGGCTCAGTGGTTAACGAATCCGACTAGGAACCATGAGGTTGCGGGTTTGATCCCTGGCCTTATTCAGTGGGTTAAGGATCTGGCGTTGCCGTGAGCTGTGGTGTAGGTTGCAGATGCGGTTCGGATCCCGTGTTGCTGTGGCTGTGGCGAAGGCCGGCAGCTACAGCTCCTGTTAGACCCCTAGCCTGGGAACCTCCATATGCCGCGGGTGCGGCCCAAATAAGGCAAAAAAAAAAAAAAAAAACAGTTTAATTTTAGGAAGTTCCCATCATTCCCTCCAAATGCAAAAAAAGAAAAAAGAGTTTAATTTTAAAAGTCCTGTATGAGGCTAATAGGGGATGATGATGTTCTGTGCCTTGATGGGAAGGGGGTGAATTTCAAGAGTATTTATTCATCAAAATTTATTAAGCTGGGCGCTCAAGATTTTTGTATGTTGGCATATAGAGGTTACACTTTTCACATGCACTTTTTTTTTTTTTTGCTTATTAGGGCCGTACTTGCGGCGTATAGAGGTTCCCGTCAGCCTACACCACACCCACAGCAATACCAGATCCGTGCCGTGTCTGCAAACTACACTGCAGCTTAAGACAATGCCGGATCCTTAACCCACTGAGCGAGGCCAGGGACCGAACCTGCAACCTCATGGTTCCTAGTTGGATTCGTTTCTGCTGCACCATGATGGGAGCTCCTCGCATGCACTTTTTAATAGAAATTTACCACACACACACACACCCCTCTGAAAATAACCGTGCTTGGATCCTACCCCAGATCGACTGAATCAGATTCTCTGGTCTGGGGACTTAGTGTAGATCATTTTTTAAAGCCCCCAGGTGGTTCTCACGTTCAGCCAGGATTGAGGTTTATCAGCTCCATACCTCTCCCAGTGGGTGATCACGGAAGCCGGGGCAGCTGTGAATGAGCGCACGGAGCAAGCTTGACCTGATTCAGTCAGTGTTCGAGTTTTAATATGTTGGTTTCATCCAGGCTAAAGGGCCCTTGCATTCATCCAGTTCAAAATTTCACTTAAAAAGTAACTTTGACGTCTAGGTATTTCTTCTGTCCTGTGACACATCTTTTTTCTTTACTTAAAAAAGACAAAGAGTTCCCTGATGGCTCAGCAGGTTAAGGATCTGCCATTGTCTCTCCTGTGGCACCAGTTTGATCCCTGGCCTGGCATGCCATGGGTGCAGCCAAAAAAAATAAATAAAAACAAAGGGTTAAAAAGCCATCCCCTTTCTCTACAGCCTCTGAAAAAAATAAGAAGGTTTCTGTTTTTCCCTCTGAAATCCTGCAGGGTGTAAATGACTCCACAGCCCACAGAAATAACAAGAGCATGCAGGTCTTTGCCCCTGCATCCTCTTTCATTCAGGAGACCTCTAAGCACTGCCACCTGTATAGTATATTGAATTTTCACCCAACGTAGAAGGAATTTGGGGCATGATAAAGTGACTCAGAGCCAGGTACTAGCCCTTCTCACACTGATAATAAGATTTGCTCTGGAGGGAAAGAATCAATAATTGGCATCTGCATGGAAAGGATGTCAGGGGATAAATGGTACATTGAGTCGTGGGGGTAAGCAGGTGCCGTTGTGTTACTGGGCATTGCCTTTCTGTATTTATGGCTCAGTTAGCACGCAGAGCCTGAGCCTGATGCCAAGAGACCTGAATTCTGGCTCCAGACAAGCTGCTGATGCAAAGCAGACCTTGAGTTGGTCCCTAAGGATGTAGAAAGGAAACCTGGAGGGATTCTTAGGAAGTTAGGCATAATTTCCAGAAACAATGGTTGGACTGCTGCAAGGGCCAGCAAGTTCAGATGTGGGTTGTGCCAAGAGTCCCTGATGGACCACAGACCCACCTGGCCACCTGCCAAGCTAAGTTTCAGTACCAGCTTCAGCTGACAATGTACTTTACCTTCATGTCACTGGTCTTGGGGCCACAAACGTCCCTGGAGACAGCAGGTCACCAACGTCTGAAGGTTCCCACACTGCCAAGATGTTGGGAGGCAGAGTGTGGGATGTCAGCACACCAGGCACCTTTCCTGCCTGCCACCTCCCTTGTGACAGCTCCTTCCAGCCTGGAGCTTTAGATCGGGGCTCCCCCTGTGGCAGAGAGCAATCCCCATAAAGCAAGGGAGGGTGGGAGAAGAGCCTAGCCAGCGGGAGATGCCCTTGCCTCAAAGCCCTGATGCCTGCAGCATCTGAGAGCAGGGTGTTACAAGGGGCACTTCCTCTTGACCCCACACCCACTCTCAAGCCCACAGCTTCCAACACATGGTGGGGACTGGCTTCCGGTTCACAAAATAAACAAGCATGGCGTCCGGGAACAGATGGCACAGGTGCAAAGGTTGTCTGCAGCCTTTCCCCCCTTCCCCCGTGAATCAGGGCATCTCAGCATTTGCTGCAAGCCCCCCGTGCCTTAAGGGGAAGTGGGGCAGAATGCTGAATCACAGGCACTTTCTCTCCCTGGCTGAGAGCTTTCATGGAGCTTGGGGGGTTACAGTGCTGTCCGCTCCATTAAACCCTCTGTTGTCATTTTCTTTTAAATTTGCGAGCGCATCAGATGGAGTGCTGTTCCCTGCCGAGGTGCGTGACACAGAGCAGCAAGGACATTGATTTAGCCAAGGGGGAAGGCTCTCAGTTCAGCACAAAGTGCCTCAGCTCTTAAAGCCCACAGCTCCCGGGGCGCTTGGCACTAGAACAGCCGCACCAACCACCTCCACTGAGTGGCCCTTAGTTGGGGCCGGTGGGGGGGGGTGTGCCCATAAAGCCCACCCTCTACTCCCAGCCACAGTGTGATGTCTGGGCTTAAACACACGTTTTCCTGAGGTTGCCTGAATTAACAAGATGGCTTCTCCTGCCTTCAGTTATAAGATGTGCGAAGCTGGTGCATTTCTTCTCCCTAATGGTGAAGCTGGGATGGAGAGAGGAAGGGATAGTCGAAGAGCTGTCTGGTTGAAGAAGGAAACAGGGAAAGCTGGGGACGTTTTGTTCACAGGAAGGAAGACACTGTGGCCAAGCATGAGTGAAGACAGCCATGGCTCATTCTGAGTCTCAGCCCTGATGCTTTCGGGCATGTGAGCTCTGCCAAGTTTTTCAATCCCCCAGTCCCATTTCCTAAGCCAGCATCTTGAGATTAAGTGTAATGATCATGTTAACGTACCTAGTTCATAATTAGTGCTCCAAAATGGTAACTGTAAATTTAAAAAATCATAGGTAACCGTTGCTACTTAGAATGAGAATGATACGCACAAGAGTTATTGTAATGATGTACTTTACTGTGTAGTTCCTGTATTCTTTTTCCATATTAAACTGGATTGTTAAGTAATGGGGGGAAAGTGGCAGCTGTTATTGCTGTCAGATTCTTCTCCTACATCAGATACCTAGAGTCTGCCAGTACAGCCCAGTGTGAGCTCAGGGCTACAGGAAAAGAAGAGGGAGAAGGACCTAAAATGCATAGAATGCATAAGCTTCACCCAGAGGGTAAGAAGATCAGAGGGAGCAGAGAGAAGAAAAAAATAGGAAAAAATGTAAGATAATGAGAGGGAACCAAGGAAAAAGTGGTGCTGTAAAACCTCGAGTACCTGCAACCCAGTGAATCAGAAGCTTCCACTCACTTATTTGTTGGATGAATTAATACTTAAAGGGCACACCCTATATAAAGACCCATTTTAAAGGCCGTGGTGCTGCTCCTCGGGGAGAAAGAACAAGACCTAGATGGCACACGTCACCACCAACCTACGGGTTACACAGACATCCCTAGAGACAGGCTCTGTCTCGGCTGCAAGGTGTTCTACACTCTGGACACAGGCAATCAGCGGAGTGGTTGTCAGCGTGGGCTTAGATATGGCAGGCCCTGGTTCCAAGCCAGCTCTGCCATTCTCTAGCTTTGTCACCTTTAGGACAGTTACTTAGGCTCTATGGCCCTCAGTTTCCTCATCCATAAAATGGGCATAATACCCAGTTACAGGGTTGCTGTACTAAAGGGCTATATACAAAAAGTGATTTCTTAGTGCAGTGCCTGACGCAATTGTTCATTAGGTGTAGTCTTTTCTTTCCACAGATGGGGCTGAAGTTGAGGTGGGAGGAGGAAGAAGGAACCGGGATGAGTAAAACCACCTTTTCCTATGTTTTCTTAACTGTTCACTTATCATTTGAAGGTTGCGGAGATGGATAAAAAGGGAACAGAACTTGTATGGCATGCCACAGTATTCTGTGCCCGCTCCAGGATGGCAGGGGAGGGCTAAAAAGAGAACTTTAGGGGTCCCACACACCAGCCCAGCAAGGACAGGAAGGCACCGGCGACCCTAAGCCCTGGTGCCCAGCTTTGTCTTAGTTCACTGTACATCATGGCCCTGAAGATTTTATGCTCAAGTGTTTCTGATTAAGACATTGCAAAGGGAATCAATTTCCCACATCAATAAATACCAATGTAATTTCTTAATTTGTCCATTTTAGGATCAGTCCAATCTTTTCTTAACAAAATGACCCTTGGATTCAGATTTCCTCCACTCTGTGGCTCAGTTTTCTCATGCAGTCTTATGATACATCAGCCAAAAAAACCGTAATGACAGAGTCTTAAAAGGGCTTGAGAAATGGACATGAGGAGTTCCCGTCATGGGGCAGCAGAAACGAATCCAACTAGGAACCATGAGGTTGTGGGTTCGATCCCTGGCCTTGCTCAGTGGGTTAAGGATCCAGCGTTGCTATGGCTGTGGTGTAGGCCAGCAGCTGTAGTTCTGATTAGACCCCTAGCCTGAGAACCTCCACATGCCACAGGTGTGGCCCTAAAATGACAAAAGACAGAAAAAAAGAAAAGAAAGAAATGGGCATGAAATTAAAAAAAAAAGCATTAACATAGTTTAAGTGTATGGCCATTTCTTTTGTCACTATGTTTTGTTTTTCATGGTACCCAGAAGCAAGCGGGTATTTCAGAAGTCTCCCATTCTTTTTTTCTTCTTCTTCTTTTTTTTAATCTTTTGTCTTTTCAGGGCCGCACCTGCAGCATATGGAGGTTCCCAGGCTAGGGGTCTAATTGGAGCTGTTGCTGCCAGCCTATTCCACAGCCACAGCAATGCCAGATCCTTAACCCACTGAGTGAGGCCAGGGATCGAACCTGTGTCCTCATCAGCAAACTCAAAATGTCAGCACCTGGACCCAAAGAAAACGATCTAAGAAAAACTAGCTCAGGGTACACAGCTTCAGTTTCCACCACCTCAAGGAGCCTTGATGTTTGATTGTTCTTCTGAAGTCATGGGGAGAGAGCTGTTCTCTTTGCAAGATTCAGTTCTTAGTAAATTGTAGTTACTAGCACATGATATTATAGAGAAGCTATCCCAAGCCCTTGCTCAGAAAGTGCTTAGTACCCACTAATGGAGGAGAACCTGGACCCAAGTGAAGGTGGCTACAGTTTGGGCTAGTGTAGCCTTTGCATGTTGGTTTCAGAAAATGTAGGTACAAGGCTCTAGAAAGCCCTGCACAAGGGAATCTTCTGCAGCCTTTCAGCAGATCAGCTTTCCCTGGTGCCCAGAGCCCAGGTGACTGGATTGCCCACAATGAATGCGAACTGCAGCCTGACGGGCAGACTGCCTTCCTTGAATCCTGGAGAACTTGATCTTCAGTGGAGATGGTGCCGCCTATATCTCCAATAAATAAAACCAGAAGGTTGATTTCATTGACTGTAGATAGAAGTGCCTCCTGTAAGAGCTGTTGGCATTAGGGTTTGTCTTGAACGTGAATAATGAATACATTTTATAGCATAAAAATCAGTTTTAGAAATTAATGGCAACACCAAATGCTGGTGAGGATGCAGATACTGCGTGTCTCATGCATTGCTGGTGGGAACTCAAAATAGTGCCACCACTCTGGAAAATAATTTTGGGGTTTTCTTTTAAAAAAAAAAAAAAGCTAGACACACCTAACGTACAACCCACAATTACACTCCTGAGCATTTACCCTGGAGAAATGAAAATGTATTTGCACACAAAAATTTGTACATGGAGTTCCCATTGTGGCTCAGCAGGTTAAGAACCAGACTGGTGTCTGAGGATGTGGGTTCAATCCCTAGCCTCATTTGGTGGGTTAAGGATCTGGCATTGCTGCAGCTGCAGTATACGTCACAGATGCGGCTCAGATCCTGCATTGCTGTGACTGTGGCACAGGCTTCAGCTGCAGCTCCAAATCAACCCTTAGCCTGGGAACTTCCATATGTCTCAGGTATGAGCTTAAAAAGGAAAAAATAAATAAAAAACTTGGACATGGTTGTTCAGGACGCTTTTATCTATATTGGCTCCAAACTGGAAACAACCAAAATGTCTACAATACCATAGAATTCTACCATCAGTAAAAGGAAATGAACAAGCGCTTGTATACTTGTGTAGACCTCAAGGGCATTTTGCTGAAAGAAAAAAGGCAATCTCAAAAGGTATTTTTATATAACATTCTGGAAGATAGAGATGAAGAAATCAGTGGTTGGCAGGAGCTAGGGGTGATGAGAAGAAGGGAAGTGGGTTTGACTATCTTTGGGTAGCCCTCCCTCCAAGATCTTTGTGTTGATAAAATAGCATCTCGATTGCAGGTTGTTACATAAATCCACACGTGATCAAATAACAAAGAACTGTACACACACATTATACTGTCACTTCCCAGCTTTTGATATTTTATTACAGCTATGTAAGATCTAATCATTTCCAAGCGCTGAGGGAAACTTTATAAAGAGTACATGGGATCTCTCTGTGCTGTGCACTATCTCTGCAGCTTTCTGTGACTCAATTTCAGAATTAAAAGTAGAAGACAAAATTAGCACTAAGTTTTTTGAAGGACATGTTCACATACATCATTTTTTAACTGAAAAAAATTTTTAATCTTATAGTTGATTTACAGTGTTCTGTCAATTTCTGCTGTGCAGCAAAGTGACCCAGTCACACATACATATATGCACATTCTTTTTCTCACATTATCTTCCATCATGTTCCATTACAAGTGACTAGTTATAGTTCTCTATGCTATAGAGTGGGATCTCATTGCTTATCCACTCCAAAGGCAGTAATTTGTATTTTTATTCTAATAATCTTGGGAACAAAGGCAATGGTGCTATTCCCATATTTGGAATGGAGAGCCTGCCGCATAGAAGGTTTGTCATTTCCCAAAGTGACACAGAACACGGGACGACTAGAAATTAGAACCTGTCTTTTTCTCATTTCTTCAAACTATTCTCCAGATAGAACAAAGCTCAAAGAGCAACACAGTGAGCTATTTGGAACGACTGTTAAGGTCCCTACCATGTGCATTTACAGCCCAGATGGCAGCCATCCACCTCCTCATCCCCGGGAGTGACGCCGTCACAGCCCCTTGCCAAGCATCTAAGAGCTAAGCCACCACCACTTGCCAAAAGAAAAAGCAGTTGTGCCCCAAATTCTGTTATTTTAAAAATTATCTTACTGGCGAGTTCCCATTGTTGCTCAGCAGGTTAAGAACCTGACATAGTGTCCTTGAGATATGGGTTCCATCCCTGGCCTCACTCTGGGGGTTAAGGATCCAGCATTACTGCCCAGGAACTTCATGTGGCCATAAAAAGAAAAAGAAAAATGATGTCCCCAAAAAAGTCCTAAGGCACGGAAGAGGTTTTTACATCACACACCTTTTATCCCACAACTTCATAAATCCTCATTTGACTTTTGTGTTCCCTTCAAAGCGTACATTAGGTCTTCTCCCCCTCCCCTCCCCCTGCCACACACACACACACACACACACACACACAGAGGCTGCTGCTTCACTCCAGGCTCCTCCCTCCTGGAATCTAAGCGCATTGCCCACCCCCGCTCTCCTTTCTGATGCAGGGAAATTCAGCTCTGCCCAACTTCTAGCTCCAAACTTGGGTCCCCCACCTGCATTCTCTGCTTGGGCTGCCGTGACAAAATACCATTGACTGGGTGGCTTAAACCACAGAAACGTATTTTCTCACAGTTCTGAAAGCTGGGAAATCTAAGAGCAAGGTGCCGATCAATTTCTGGTTAAGGGCTCTCTTCCTGCGGTTTTCTTGGTGTGTCCTCACATGGAAGGTAGATCTGTCTTCCTCTTCTTATAACCAATTAGGGCCCTACCTTTATGGCCTCATTTAACACTAATTACTTCCTAAAGACCCTAACTCCAGGTACAGTCACATTGGGGGTTAAGGTTTTAACATAATGAACTGGGGGGAGACACGGTTCAGTCCATAGCAGCCCCATTGTGTAGTCTTAGCAAAAAAAGGGCCTTCCAGCCACCAAAAGCACCCCCTCCCTTGAAGGCATGAGGGATTATTCATTTTTTCTAATGTTTTTCTTATTAGATACTTATTATAAAACCATAACTCTGAAACACTTATCTTTTTTTTTTCCTCTCTAAAATAAGGTCTTAAGGATAAGCTTATGGTTCTTTAAGATCTCCCCACCTCATTTCTCTGCACATTTCTGTATTCTGAACTAAACAAAGTGTGTGTGTGTGTGTGTGTGTGTGTCTGAAAAAAACTGTCCTGAAAATACCCTTACTGGGCTGAATTTGTCATTAACCTAATTAGGTCTTTTATCCAAGGCTTACAATTAGCACCATTACCAAGTCTTGGTAACGTAACTGCTGTGCTTCTCAATTAACTTTCACCTGGAGGGACATAAAAATTGTCATCTTCTAAAATATTCCTTGTTCGAACATATGATCATTCCCTAGATTTCCATAAATAATACTGAGCTGGCTTAGCGGGCAGGAGGTATTTACATTTTTACAGAAATATAGAGAAGGCTTTCCGAATGTCTTAAAGTCCATGCTACCGAAACTGCACATATTTTTTGCCATATGCATAGTAGGGTCCCCGGAAGGAATACTCCCTTCACTTACCCAGATGGTTAAGGTGAAGGGTTATAGCACTGCCCATCTGTTTGCTGCAAGTGCAATATTCTTTCATTTGTAAGGAGTAAGCCAAACTTTGACTTTTACATAACGTACCAGCAAAGGCATTGGTGCTAAATGACCTGGAAGCTTCCATTCTCTCATGGGCTGATTTAGTGTTTATACTCTATGCAACCGTCTCTGTCAAAATCGAGCTTAGATTTGCTCTGAGTTGCTTTTACAGGGTCTCAAGGCAAGCCCAGGTGTGGCGTCGTAGCCAGTGTGGCCATTCAGCACAGCTGGACCCCACCAAGCCCAACTCTGTAACTCCAGAAATGCCTAGAACAGCTTGTTTAGAAGAATAAATTAAGTAGGACAGAATTTGAGGTCGAAGGCATGATGGAGGAATCTTAGTAATTCCTAAAGGGGTTCTTGTCAAATTTGGAAGACACTTCTTCTTTAGGATGTGCCTAATCTTTTATGTCATGTGAGAGCATGTTTCCACTTGAGGACAGATTGAATCACATTGTCCACTTATTTCTCGTTCTTATGCTCACTCTCAATAAACTCTTCAGCTATCCTTTCCCACAACCTTGTGGAATGTACAAGAGAAAAACAGCCCCGAGGCTCCAGAAGGACACTTGCAAAGAGGCTGGGAAACAGTCTGAGAACTGTGTGCTATGGACATGGCAGTTCTCAGGTTCTAAGTATGGCAGAATTAAAGGGGGCAAGATAGGGCAAAAGAAAATAGCACGGGCTGGAGCAAGAGTGGTATGGTCGCTGTGAATTTTAACCAAATGAGCTGTCCTAACTAGAACATATTCTCGCTGGTTGTTTGGTACCTAGAAGAAGAGATGAGCTGTTTTGACCATTTACATATTCTCTTGCCCAGTCTTCTCAAAAGTCAAAGCATTTCTTAGTGAGATGATTGATAAGGGCTAGGAATTCAGTTGAGAGTCATGGAACCAGTGTAATTTTTCTAAGTTATCCTGCAAAGAATTGGATTCTGTGACTTTCCCCCCATCACTGCTAAACACACTGAGATTTAGCCTTTATGTAAGATGCTCAATGAGATATTACACTGCACTTTGGGGGTGACAGACATTGTTGTATATCAACACTGTATTTGCCCCCCATGCTTGAAACCAGAGATGCTTTTAGCCAGAGATGTTTCTCTGCACTTGGATAACAACGAAGAATCCCAAATCTCAGCTTTGCTTCTCATCTTTCCTGTTTCAGAGTTTACAGCATCCCTGTCTCACATGGATTCTGTGATGGATTTGAGAGTTCAGCCTCGCTGGGGCCACTTTGAATTCCATGTTGTCCTTCAACATGCAAATGGTGTTACAAATGAGATGGAGGAGCACATCAGCCTGATGGGTTAGGTAGAGGGTTGGAGGGGGTGGAGCAAGAAGGGAAAATGGGATGTGAAGAATCATGATTTCATTTGACTTATTTAACATTTTAAAACTGAGAGGGCCGCTGTAAATAACTTAGTGACCAAGCCAGTGATGGAAATACGTGAAGCTGGCAAAAAAGAGGACCAAAGCAAGTGAGAAGGTCCGTGTCCTCCCTTGAGGGCTGGCAGCTACTCAACTGTATATCTAGCCATGAGGCTACTGGAGCCTGATGTAGCCAGATCTGATTTACCAGAAGGCAGAATTTTGGATTTTTTTTATTTTGAAGCATTGATTGATTGGTTGGTTGAAGTGTAGTTGATTTACAGTGTTGTGTTAGTTTCAGGTGTCCAGCACAGTGATTAAGTTATACTTATATCTATGCTTTTTCAGATTCTTTTCTCTTATAGGTTATTACAGTTATTGAGTATTGTCCCCTATTACAAAATAGTGAGTATAGTCCCCTTTGCTATATTTGTAGGTCCTTGTTGGTTATCTGTTTTGTATGTAGTAGTGTAGAAACTTTTTTAAAAGGTGGGAGGAGGTTTGAATCATCAAAATCTGATGAGCAGAGGACAAAGCACAGTGTATGTACAACAACCACTGTGCACATTTAAATGAATGTGTCCTAGGATACCCAGACCTTAGCAAAAGCTAGATTCCCTTTTTTTTTTTTTAATTGTTATTTTTCCCTTTGGCCAGGGCATGCAACAGGCTCGATGTCGTATCTCAGTTCCCGGATCAGGGACTGAACCCTGGAGCCTCATCAGTGAAAGCACCAAGTCCAGATCAGAAATGAAATCTCCTGGAAATTGGCAGACTGGGTCCTCTCCAAGAACATGAGTTAGAACAGAGGGGAAAGCAGTGAGCAAGGAGGGGGCTGGGACAGGACCAGGGGAGAACCTGTTTCCGATCAAGGGTTCTTTATTCCATTTCCTGGTTCATTTTCTGTCCTGAATTCCCTTCCCATTCCCAATAATCTGCTAGCATGACTAGGTGGTCTGTGGACATCGTTTAAGGATGGAAAAGGTGTAGAAGAATATGCCGTGGAAATTAAGTCTCACTCGCACTGTTGGCTCGAAGCCACCCAGACCCTCCCCAGAGGAGCCACTCTTGCCAGTTCTTTATGTATCAGCCCAGGAAAAACCGATATCCCTGTGTGTGTGCTCACACTGGCCTCACTTTGTAAAGTCATACAGCCAGGAGCAAACTATCCACACTGTTTGAATCTCACTTCTTCACTTAACAATATACCTTGGAGACCTTTTCAAGTTGGTGCACAAGAAGGTTCTTATTTTTCCATGGCTTAGGGTATCCCGTTGTGTGGATCCCCTATTACTGAGCTAAGTGCTGCCCTCCTAGTAGACACTTTGCTCGTTTTCTGTCTCTCACTATTATAAATGGTGCTACAGTGCATGGCTTGTAGAATTATGGATATTTATGTGAGGTCACTCCAATTTTCAATCTACCAATTTTAAAACTTATCCTTATAGAGCTATGATATACTGATGTGATAGGAAGAATCAGGGCCCCAAAGACGTCCACATCCTAACCCCCAGAACCTGTAAATATGCGAGGTTACTGGGCAAAGGGGAATTAGCGTTACAGATGGAATTAAGGTTGCTAATCAGCTGACCTTAAAATGGGGAGATTACCATGGGTTATCTGTTGGGATCAATCTAATCATAAGTGTCCTTAAAAGCACAAGACAGAGAAGGAAGAAAGAGCCAGAGAAGTGGTAGCATGGGCACAACTCAGTTTGGTGATGTTTGACTTAAGGACAGAGGAAGGGGGCCCTGAACCAAGGAATGGGAGCAGCCTTGAGACACTGGAAAGGTAGGGTAATGAAATGTCTTCTCCTCTGGAGTCTCCATAAGAAACACAGCCCTGCTGACACCTTGCTTTTAGTGCGGTGAAGTTTACTTTGAACTTCTGACTCCAGAACTGAAGATCATAAATTTGCGTAGTTTTTAAGCCCCTAAATTTACAGTAATTTGTTATAGAGCAATAGGAAACACATACAACTAGAATAAAATTCATCAATTCAAATGATGAGATTTAGCAAAGGGATATAATTCTGTAACTTAATTGAGGACCCCCTCAGTCAAGATCAAGAACAGGTTCATCACCAAAAAGTTACCTCGTGCCCCTTGCAGCCTGGTCCCTCCCACCATGCCTGGCACCTGGTAAGCAAAGATATGCTTTTGGTCTTTTGTAAAATTTCATATAAATGGAACATACTATGTAATTTTTGTGTCTGGGCTCCACTTTAACATAATGCCTCTGAGATTTGTCTGTGTAGTTGGGTGTCTCAGTGGTTCACTCCTTTCTCTTCCTGAGTAGCTTCCATCAATGGTTGGATCACAGTTTGTTGATCCAATCACCAATTGATGGACCTTTTGGATCATTTATCATTAGGCTGTTAAGAATAACACTGCTGTGAACATTTGAGTATAAGTTCTTGTGTGAATGGAGTTTCATTTCTCTTGGGAAAATGCTGGTGAGGTGGGAGGGGATCGCTGGATTGTTTGATAAGTCATGTAACTTGATGAGAAACTGTTCAAATATTTTCCGAAGTGACTCTATCATAATCACCCAATTTTTGCACAAAATACTACATGGACCAAACAGCACACATTTCTAGGCTAGCTGCCGAGTTTGGCCCGGGAGCTGCTGGTTTATGCCAGAGAGAGCTAAGCTGACCTGGAGGGGAGAAGACAGGTGATCAGCCTGTGCTGGTGGAGAGGATGGTGATTCTCTGGGAGTCTGAGTGGGAGGAAGTTTCTCAAAATTAGGAGAAAGGCAGGTGGGACCCTGGTCATCAGGTACCTGCAGGGAAGCTGTGCCCCTAAGTCAAAGAGTCCCAGTGACCAGAGAGAGTGAGAGTTTAGTTTTGCTTAGAAGTTGGACATGAGTTAGTGATGCCAGAAGGGCAGGACCTTAGCATGGTCTGGGGAAGAGAAAGAAAGACTCACAGGAACCTTCTGAGTAGAGGGTGAGATGCAAAATATCTGATTGGTAAGCATCATCATCTCATAGGAGATGATGGTTTATGGAGACTTTCAGGGGTATCATCTCATTGGTACTGAACCGAACTTGGGTCTGCTCACCTGCGCTTAGTAAAACCAATCTGCTGACACTGGGTTGTGGTAAAGGAAAGTACAGCTTTTATTGTAACGTCAAGCAAGGAGCATGGGCAGATGGGGCTCAAAAGACCCAAACTCCCCAGTGGCTTTCAGGGAAAGACTTTTAAAAGGTGAGGGAGAGGGTGTGTGATCAGTCATGGACATTCTTCTGATTGGTTGGTGGTGAGGTAAACAGAAGTCAACATCATCAGCCTTCTGCATCCAGCCTGTCTGGGATCTACATGCCTGTGGTCAACATGCAGTTAACTTCTACCTGGTACGGTTTCAGTATCTGCAGAACAGCTCAAGGATAAAGCTCAAAATATTATCTTTAGGCCTTGAGGAGTAACTCAGTGTACTTGACTTTGTTTAATGGCTCAACTGTTATCATTTTGTCTTGCCTGACTGTTTGCCTTTGTTTCTGGTTTTTCTTACTCCTCTGATTAAATGTGTTCTTTGGAACTCAGGAAAGACCTAGGAGGCTAAAGTTGTTCTTCAAACAAGAGGCAGGCAGAGAACACGGGGGAAGAGGAGTCTTTCCCAGGAAGGTCCCATGGGGTCCTGCTTGGTTACAATCCCCCTTTTTCTTTGATATGCCTCAGTCTTGAGAGGGAACAAGTGTAGGACAAGAAAGGGAATAAACTTTTGTATATAAAGGTTCAATCATGAATTTGGTTTTAGAGGGACTCCATTTCATCATGACACAGATGACAAACTGCATGACAAGTTCTGCACAGGGACTGGCCATGCAGAAAACACCATCTTCCTTCTGCCATGAATAGTTTATTGTCGAGAATGCTGGTGGTGTTTCTTTCTTGTTGTGGACAGAGGGTAGAGTTCCATGAGAGAGAGAAAGAGAAAGAAAGAAAAGACTGTGGAAGGGGGTATCCACCCCTTTCTGACTCTGAGGTGATATCAGTGAAACCAAGTAGGAGGAGCTATTAGCCCAGGCCCTCACTGGGGCATCTGCTCTCTCATGGCTGTCTTGTGTTGGGTGCATGCCACCTTCTTTTGGAGCTAAAATTTTAAGAATATTATTTGTAGCTTTAATAAAAAATGATTATTAGTATTTTAAGTCATTGCTGGATTCTGAGGCCAGAATCAAGGCTTAGTCATCTTTTATATGCAGCCCAGAATTCACAGCAGCGCCATGGACAATAGCCAAGACATGGAAGCAACCTAAGTGCCCATCAACAGACAGAGGCTTAATTCGATTTCTGACCAGAAGAACAGGTCTCAGAGCTTTCTGAGATGTTTTTCCTGGATTACAATCCTCAAATTTGGCTCAAGTAAAATTTTCCAATTCTTCAAAAAAAAAAAAAAACAGATGATCGACTTTAAGATGTGCTAAACAAACACATACACACACACAATGGAATATTACTCAGCAATAAAAAGAATCACTGTCATTTATAGCAACATGGATGGACCTAGAGAAAATTATGTTTAGTGAAACAAGCCAGATAAAGACCAACACTATATCACTTACTTGTGGAATCTAAAAAAATAATACAAATGAATGTATATGCAAAACAGACTCACAATACAGAAAACTTGTGGTTACCTAAGGGGAGAAGGGATAGAGGGGGACAAATTAGGGGTGTGGGATTGACAGATCAGAGTACTTAATATAAAATAGATAAGCAGCAAGGATATACTGCATAGCACAGGGAATTATTATCTTGTAATACCTATAATAGAAAATAAACTGCAAGAATATTGAATCACTGCTATACACCTGAAACTAAAACAATGTTGTTAGTCAACTATACTTCAATTTTAAAAAAAGACGGTAACAAGTCCAACTATCCAACTAGTATTCATGAGGATGTGGGTGCGATCCTTGCCCTCACTCAGTGGGTTGGGGATCCAGCGTTGCCATGAGTTGTGGTGTAGTTGACAGATGTGGCTCAGATCTGGTGTTGCTGTGGCTGTGGTGTAGACCCTAGCCTGGGAGCTTCCACAGGCCACCAGTGCAGCCCTGAAAAAAAAAAAAAAAAACTTAGTCATCTTTATAACCTCCATGGTACCAGTCACAATGCCTGATACAGATTAGTCCAAAATGAGTGTTTTGATTAACTGAGTCACAGAGCCAGGTAATAAGCGATCTGGTTAGCAATGTTAGACCCCTTTACATGTCTGATCTAAGACAGTTACTCCAAGTTCTCATTAGTTTGTTTGTTTGTTTGTTTGTTTGTTTGTTTGTTTTTGACTCTTGAGGGCTGCACTCTTGGCATATGGAGGTTCCCAGGCTAGGGGTCTAATCGAAGCTACAGCTGCTAGCCTACACCAGAGCCACAGCAACGCCAGATCCGAGCTGCATCTGCGACTTACACCACAGCTCATGGCAATGCTGGATCCTTAACCCACTGAGCGAGGCCAGGGATCAAACCCGCAACCTCATGGTTCCTAGTCAGATTCATTTCCGCTGCGGGCCACCATGAGAACTCCAAGTTCTCATTAGTTTTAAACAAGCCTGTGCTGTGAGGTTATTGTCTCCCTTTGTGAGTCAGCATTTTTAGGAATGGGTTCCCATCTTAGTGATGGTTGTGGCTGAGGGGATTTGAAGGGTAGGAATCCATTTGTTCCATCACACTTTACTTAGCTCAAACCTCTGCAGGAGCCATTATTCAGAACTGCAGAATTACAAGCAGCCAACCTGTGGGTTGCTCCAAGTTTTTCATTGCTAAGCTGATGCTTCATTATTGTTATTGACAGTGGTTCTCAGGTTTCTGGGTTTTTTTCCCTCTCTATCTTTCTATCTCTCTCTCCTTTTTTACTGGCCTGTGACTCAGGTTTCAATTCCCAAGCATCTTCAGTAGCCTCAAGGGATCCAGACAGTTGCATTTCTTTGAAGTGTCAGCCATTCATTAGGCACTGCACTGTCCTGCTATTGAGAATCAGTTCCGGCCAAATCAGATCCACTTGGGCATCTCTCAAAGAAAAGACTGTCAATATGGTTATGGTTTGAAGAGTTCTGAGATGCCTGATTGAAGAGGGACAGAGCCGAAGATGGGCTGAAAGGACCTGGGAGTTTGTGACTCACAGCTGGGGAACCTGATAGCAGAGAGACCTCAGAAATCCAAGTTGACTGTCATGCTGAGGAGGACTGTCTCATGCTGTACTCCGGGGGACTTGGCAGAAAGTGGGGATGGAAAGATCCAGAACGTTAAGGCAAGAAGACTGAGAGTTTGCCCTCCAGACTTCCCTGTTTTTATGTTTGAGTCTGAGATCACACACCCTGCCCCCCAGGGAAATGGAAAGAACTGAGAGGTGGGAACAGTGAGGAAACACTCCCCACTCATCTTCTAGAAAGGAGATTTGGTGTCAGTTTCTTGACTCACATTTAATGAACATTTAGTTCATGCCGTACGCTGTTCTGAGAAGTGAACACATATTAATACTTAAATTTTTGCAACTATCCCATGAAGAGGCACTGTGATTACATAAACCTTACGGAGGAGGCAGCTGAGACCCAGAGAATTTAAACGACTCTCCTAGGAGTTCCCACTGTGGCTCAGTGGTAATGAACCCGACTAGTATCCATGAGGATGAGGGCCTCACTCGGTGAGTTAAGGATCCGGCGTTGCTGTGAGCAGTGGTATAGGTGGCAGACATGGCTTGGATCCCACATTGCTGTGGCTGTGGCATAGGCCAGCAGTTCCAGCTCCAGTTGGACCCCTAGCCTGAGAACTTCCATTGCCCAAGGTCAGTGACGGGAAGGAGTAGGAATTTGGAACCCAGCAGCATGCCTGCACACCCACACTGTCACTGACTTCAGAATATGGTTTCCTGTTCTCCTGGGCTGGTACCCAAGAAGCTTCTTTTACCCACTGTGGCTCATGTCCAGCTTTCCATTAAAGACTCTCCAAATTCGGAGGTGATATCCTTCATCCTCCTCCTTCCATGGTGGATCTTCCAAATGGCCTAATCAGGAAAGCAGGGGGATTTCTAGAAGCAACACTTGCATAAAGTGGTAGAAAATAGTAACCCCATCGATATCTGCCCCCCCACCCCACCTGCTATGTCTGCCAGGCTGAGGACCTGCATCCTGGTAAGAGAAGTCGGGCTGCTCAGAGCCCTACCCCGAACCTTCCCTTCACCCCCATTCGACTTGGCAATTGCATTTTTTGCTTCAGAGCCCTCTGACCTCTTCTGGACAAGTGAGGTTTGCTTTCATCTTTCAAGTTCCTTTCTTCCTTCCATCAGACTGGACACTTAGAAATGGATTGAGGGAATTCCCATTGTGGTGTAGCAGAAACGAATCCAACTAGTATCCATGAGGATGTAGGTTTGATCCCTGGCCTCGCTCAGTGGGTTAAAGACTTAGTGTTGCTGTGAGCTGTAGTATAGGTCCCAGACATGGCTCAGATCTGGTGTTGCTGTGGCTGTGGCATAGTCTGGCAGCTGCAGCTCCAATTTGACCCCTAGCCTGGGAACTGCCATATGCATATCTGTGATTCCAGCCTTAAAAAAAGAAAAAATGGATTGAAAGGTATTGAAAAAGACAAAGACAGGGAGTTTCTATCATGGCTCAGCAGGTTAAGAACCCAGCTAGTATCCATGAGGATGCGGATTTGATCCCTGGCCTCACTTAGTAGGTTAAGGATCCAGCGTTGCCAAAAGCTACGGTGTAGGTAACAGATGTGGCTCAGATCTGGCGTTGCTGTGGCTGTGGTGAAGGCCTGCAGCTGCAGTTCCAATTCGACCCCTAGCCCAGGGGAACTTCCATGTGCCACAGGCGCCCAGCAGAGTAGAGAGGATGCATTTTGAGTAGCGATCATGTGGACAGTGCCTGTATCCCATGAGGGTCACGTAGTGAGAGACAAAGCCCTTCTTCCTCTTCCAAACGGTGTTGAAGAGGAGGAGGTTTGGGGTGAGGGGCCCTTGAACTGAGATTGTTTCTGAAGTATATAGAGGAGTGTACACTGGTGCAGTCATTCTAAAGAACAATCAGATGATGCTTGTCCAAATGTGCAAATATATATACGCTGCTCAACTACACGCCATCCCTGGCATATAACCCTCAATCACTTCCTACTTCAGTTAGGGGTCATGTATAAGAATGTTCACAGCAATGTTTGTGAACGAAGGAGGTGAAGCAATCTGTGTCCGTCACTAGGGGGAGGGGTCTGTAAAAGGTGGCGGAATGCTTTGCATGGATTAGAAACAACAGTGATCAACCTCAAACAGGAGTTCCTGTTGTGGCACAGCCAAAATGAATCCAACTAGTAACCATGAGGTTGCGGGTTTGATCCTTGGCCTCACCCAGTGGGTTAAGGATTTGGCATTGCCATGAGCTGTGGTGTAGTTTGCAGACATGGCTCGGATCCTGCATTGCTGTGGCTGTGGTGTAGGCCAGCGGCTGCAGCTCTGATTAGACCCCGAACCTGGAAACCTCCATATGCCACGAGTGCGGCCCTAAAAATTAGAGCCACACACAAAAAATATTAAACAATGCTGAGTGAAAAGAGTAAGAAAAAATGAGGACGCTGACATGTTGCCATTGCATGACAAGGCACACCATTTATTTTACAGGGGTTTTATTCAAATTAGGATCCACAGTTAAAACACACTGACTGCGGGGGTGCTGGTGGAACAATGTTGATAAATAGGGGAAATAAAGATGCACATTATTTGTACAATGTTGTTGATAGTGTGTTGATGGGAAGGTAGTTAACACCAGAAAAGAAAATGTCAAAAGTTTCGTTGGAGTTCATTTTCATTGTTTACTAAATATTTTCTGAGCATAAGATATATGAGGAGCAGAGATAAAGTAGCACAAAGTGTCCTAGACTAAGAATCACATGTCATCTTTCCTACTTACACCCTCATGCCCTTGGGTTCTCCAAGCCTCAGTCCCTGACACACATGCCCTAGAAAAATCCCCTTAATTCCACCAGAACATTCTGAAGTCCTATGGCAAGCAGTTTGTAAAGCTTAGGGAATAGATTAAGAGCTCTCAGGATGAATTTTCTGTCTAATGCAGGAATCTGCGGGGTTAATTAGTGCTTCTGACTATAGTATAGTCAGTCATTGCCAAGGTTCCAAAACACCTGCCTTCGGTTCAGCTGTTTTTCTTCTGATTTTCAAAGTCACAGTTGTTAATGCACTGCACTGCTGCAGCTCAAGGCTGATTTCATTTCTTTTGGTCTTGAAGTCTGTTACTGAAACAATTCTCTCGTCAGAACAATGAAACTACATTAATTCACAACAGGGAGGACAAGCTCTATTAGGAAGGTTCTGTTATGTGTAAGTCTTTTAAACAAATGCTGTTTTATTTCTTTGAAGTCTTGTGCATTGTTAGAAGCCAGGATGGAAATGGGCATATCAGTTTGATTTTTATGACTATGATGTGTTATTCAATAAATATTTAAATTTAATGGAGCCAGTAATTTAGAACCACCTACTATATGTTTCTAGAACTGCCTCGCCACAGTGATTTCGTACTTGCCCTTTTTGCTTCCACCAAAATTAAGTGTATGGAAAAAAATTCACACTGAACACTGTGGTCCCTATTATACCGATCTGTGCATATTTCTGAAGAAAAATATGATTCAAATTCATATTTGATTAAAATATGAATATATTTTAATATTTAAAGTACAATTCTAAATAATATGCCCATTTTATCAAACTGAGTACAGCATTTTCAAGATTTGCCTGCAGCTGTCTAATATGAAAGGTACAGCAATGTTTGGAGCAAAGTTATTTGGGGATTTTAACTCAAAAAGAATCAAACACTTTATGCCCATGGCGCTGTAATTTCCAAATCGGTGGGGTCCAAAGAGATGACCTTTTATTCTGCCATTTCGTTTGACTTCCTCAATAAAGCAGTTTTTCAAGCAGCAGACAACCACCAGATTTCAGGCTTCTGTTGTCATTGGTTGCCCACAGTATCACTGTCACTATTCCAGGGGAAAAAAAAAAAAGGCATTCTAGCATTCTGTAGAAGCATTATAAATCATACTTTCCTTGTAGGGAAAAGGTTATTGATTTGCTCATTTTTTTCCATTCTTCTGGTGCAGACTTTAGTGGGAAATTGAAGGTTCCTTCATGCAGTGTATTATAGCCAATCGGAAGGGCAGCCTGTGGTTACCTGATTTATAATGAAAAGGGATACGGGTGAGTGACTTCACATTGCTCAGCCTGCAGTGACTATAATCAAGAAGTAAAACCTAGAGCAAACTACACATGCTGGCCAGACTTCGTCAGAATTATTTACTGTATTTCCTTAGACCAGGGATATGATCAGTAGAGATGGAAGAACTAACATAGGTGAATGGCAATGCACTTATGTTTCATTTTACCTTTAAGTCCTGCTAGTGGTATAATTTTCCTGTGTTTATCAATTCGGCCTTTCAGAATCAAATCACCGAAGTGCGATTTGATTTAAAGTGATATTTTTCCACAAATGGGTCATAAAGGAAGACAAAAAAGGGGGGGAGTTTTCTGTGGAGAAAAGGGCCCCAAAAAAAACAAATCAAAAAAGAGCGATGAGACCTTTTATGATATAAGGCACAAAATCAAGGAATTAACAGATATCCTTAATAAAATGCAAAAATGCTATATAATGTCTTGACAAGATAAACAAGCCTTCATTAGATTTTTTTTTCCCTGCTATATTATGGGTTTTTCTAAAATTTGAAGTTAGTTGTAAAGGGGAACACATCAAAGCTTTCTGTATCACAGGGCTGAGAGAACACATTTCTAATTTGGGACTGCTGTAATATGATGCTAAATATATCACTTATATCTGGAACCTAATATATGGCACAAATGAACCTAATTACAGAAAAGAAACAAACAAACTCATGGACTTGGAGAGCAAACTTGTGGTTGCCAAAGTGGAGGGGGAGAGAGTGGGATGGACTGGGAGTCTGGGGTTAGTAGATGCAAACTGTTACATTTGGAGCAGATAAGCAATGAGGTCCTGCTGTATAGCACAGGGATCTATATCCAGTCACTTGAGATCGAACATGATGATAATGTAAGAAAAAGAATGTGTGTCTGTGTGTGTATATATATATATATATATGGATCACTTTGCTGTGCAGCAGAAATTGACAGACTATTGTAAATCAACTATAATAGAAAAAATAAAAATCTTAAATAAATATATCTATGGAGGGAAAGGTTAAAATTACAAAGAGAAATAAAAATCCAATTAATAAACAATGTTAAATACAAACTACTACATTGTGACAGTTGGCAGTATGACAAACTCAGGACACAGAATCTTGTCGTTGAGATGTATTGTGAAGGCTTACACTGAAAATCTCAGAGTTCCTGTTGTGGTTCAGCGGTTAACGAATCCAACTAGGAACCATGAAGTTGCGGGTTCGATCCCTGGCCTCGTTCGGTGGCTTAAGGATACGGCGTTGCCCTGAGCTGTGGTGTAGGTTGCAGATGCTATTCAGATCCTGCGTTGCTGTGGCTGTGGCACAGGCCAGCAAGCTACAGCTCTGATTAGACGCCTAGCCTGGGAGTCTCCATATGCCCCAGGTACAGCCCTAAAATGCCGGAAGCAAAAAAAAAAAAAAAAAAAACTCAGGCTATCCATTTCACATGGCATTTGCTTAATGCAAGAGATGAATTAAGATTAAAAATATATGTAAACATAATAAAACATCTCTTGACTCATTTTCAGATCCAGAGGAAAACATCGTGATTTCACAAAGCCACGTTTATTTCTTTTCTGTTTAGCTCACAGATACATTAAGTACATTTCATTAATTATATGTCCTGCAGTGAGCCTGATGCCACTTGCATCTAGGTTAATTAAACCTATAGGAAATTAAAGGATGTGTGTATCTTAGAAGACAGAGTGATTGCAACCTAGAAACTGCATGCTGTGGAGTTCAGTGACAAGACCTATGTTTTTTGTGGAACCAAATCCTGGTACCAGCTGATCCATTTCCTCTAGGATGAAATGAGATCACTTTGTGTGTGTGTGTGTGTGTGGCACATGTCCGCCTCACCATGTCAACAGCATACCCAAAGATTTTTTTTTTTCTTTTTTCTTTTTAGGGATGTACTAGCAGCATATGGAAGTTCCCAGGCTAGGTGTTGAATTGGAGCTAAAGCTGCCAGCCTACACCACAGCCACAGCAACGAGGGTTCTGAGCCATGTCTGCAACCTACACCACACAGCTCAGGGCAACACCAGATCCTTAACCCACTGAGTGAGGCCAGGGATCAAACCTGCAACCTCATAGTTCCTAGTCAGATTCGTTTGCTCTGCTCCACGACGGGAACTCCCCAAAGACTTCTAATGTAAGTCCTTAATTACGGTTGGCCCTCAGTATCCACATCCTCAGATTTAACTAATCTCAAATCAGAAATATTTTGGGGAAAAAAGTCCAGAAATTCCCAAAATGCAAAACTTGAATTTGCCACATACCAGCAACTGTTTATATAACATTTATATTGTGTTAGGTGTCATAAGTAATCTAGAGATGAGTTAAAGTATATGGGAGGGAGTTCCCATTGTGGCGCAGCGGAAATGAATCCAACTAGGAACCATGAGGTTTCAGGTTCGATCCCTGGCCTTGCTCAGCGGGTTAAGTATCCAGCATTGCTGTGAGCTGTGGTGTCGGTCTCAGATGCAGCTTGAATCTGATGTTGCTGTGGCTGTGGCATAGGCCAGCAGCTGCAGCTCTGATTATACCCCTAGCCTGGGAACCTCCATATGCCACAAGTGCGGCCCTAAAAAAGAAAAATAAGTAAATAAAAATAAAGTATATGGGGGGATATATGTAAGTTATGTGCAAAGACTATGCCGTTTTATATAATGGACTTAAGCATTGGGGTCCTGGAACCAATCCAGTCCACTAAGGATACCAAGTGACAACTATATCAAACTAAACAGCCTTCGGGGTACAGTGGGTAGCATGCAAAAGGTTACTTCTGAGTTTCAGAATAAATTTTTTAGTTAAATTTTGTAAGTCAAAGTAACATTTTCCATAGTCCGAAAAAGCACATACTACAAAGATGATAACAACAAAAAAAGAATTCCTTGCCCTTGCACACCCTCCATTCCTTCTCCTCAAGGGCAACTTGTTTGCTCAGAGTCGTGTTTGCCTAGTATTTTTACAAGTTATGTAGATATATTTTTTCTCTTGCCGTGTCTATGTTACGTATTATCTGTTGACTAGCATGAAAATTGAAAATTAATGTTCTTAGACTCCCACCACCCCACCCCGCCCCCATAACTCTCCTATGCTCTCAATACAGTTAACTCATAATGTTTGGTTAAATCAGTAATCAGAATTTACATCAATCTGTTTCCTGCTGAGTGTTTCCCATAGTGTTTGGAAATATAATTTCTTATATAACTTTTGCCTTTCTTGGAGTTAATAACTATATTATATTCTCATTTGCCTGGCTTTATATATGTTTCGTGAATTCTTTGCACATCTACAACTTCTTAACACAGCTTTTAGCGTAATGAAATGTATTAGATGACCTGTCATTTCCACTGCTTTTTCCTGAAGACATTTATCCTGGAGTCTTTGTCATTCTGCTTCTTATGTCTCCTGCATATTTTTCATTCTGGGACTTTTCTTCACTGCTATCCTGAGTTGATTCCCACTCCTGGGACCCATCAACCTTTTGACTGTCACCTTATCATACCACATACTAGATTGATTGTATGGCTGGGTATAGAATTTTAGGTCACAAATTATTTTGCCTCTGAGTGAGGATATAGCTCCAATGTCACCTAGCATGCAGTATTGCTGATACATCTGATGCCTTTCTGAATCCCTTTGCTCTATGTAAGACCTATGTTTTCTATCCATGGTGTCATGATCATAATATGCCTTCATGCATCTCTTTTTTTCACCTTCCTGGGACTTGCTGAGCCATTTTAATTTCAAGGCATATATTCTTTACTCCTAGGGAATTCTCCTATATAATTTTTTAATGATCCTCTTCCACCACTTTTCTGATCTACCTTTTTGCTCTACTGTCTAAGAGCTTTATCTTCCAACCATTCTATTGAGTTTTCCTTTTTTTTTTTTTTTTTTGCCTTATCTAGGGCCACACCTGTGGCATATGGAGGTTCCCAGGCTAGGGGTCTAACAGGAGCTGTAGCTGCTGGCCACAGCCACAGCCACAGCAGCGCGGGATCTGAGCCGCGTCTGCAACCTACACCACAGCTCACGGCAATGCTGGATCCTTAACCCACTGAGCAAGGCCAGGGATCAAACCCACAACCTCGTGGTTCCTAGTCAGATTCGTTAACTACTGAGCCACAATGGGAACTCCTCTGTTGAGTTTTCATTTCTACTCTT
This sequence comes from Catagonus wagneri, assembly GCA_004024745.2. NCBI lineage: Eukaryota > Metazoa > Chordata > Mammalia > Artiodactyla > Tayassuidae > Catagonus > Catagonus wagneri. The sequence continues at coordinate 863,091 of PVHT020004020.1, forward strand.
CCTGTTCTTTTTAATTACCAAGATATATTTGTGTGTCCTTTTGCCTTTTTCATTCCACTGTTTCTTGTTTCATGACTGTTTTGTGTCCTCATAAGGCTGAGAGGATATTGAATATGGGATGAGGGCAGGAAGATGGTGAGCAATTTTTTTTTCAGCATTGGCTGTTCTTCTGAACTTCTTCTGTCTGTTGTTTTGGTTTCTTTCAGGTTGGGCTCTTCCCTTAGGTATTTGGAGATCTTCAGTTGTCTGTTTATATTTGAGAGTAAAGTACCAGAAATCTAAACGAAAATTCTGTGAATAAAAGGAACTTATTGATGAGAGGTGGAGAGTAGGGGTGGCTCAGAGTAGCACGTTCTGGCAATAGGCCGTTGCTTTCAGTAAAAGACCGCCCCCACACACAAACGTCAGAATCTATTTCTTTCTCTTTAAGACTTCATTTTCTGCTGCGGTGCTGTGGTAGCTCCATCACAGCATGAAAGGGTGGCATGTGTGGGAAAGAATATGTTCTTGGATCTCTTCCAGCCAAAGACTGCATTCCCAGATCCCCTGCCCCAAATCGAGCAATTAAATTAAGCAGCAGTTGTGTGGATTCTGCCTGAAACCATCCACATCTCTGGTCCCCTGACATCAGTGCCGTGTGGACAGTACAGTGTGCATGGCCAGAGTTCTGACTCAAAGCTCCTGCTGGGGTTCTGACTTTTCTCCCCAGAGCCCTCACCAAAAACCTCTCAGCCCCACACAGATTCAGCCCTAGCATGTAAGGAATTTAACTCCCAGGGGACGTCTCTCAACTAGTAGATAACAGGAGGTGGTGAATAATTGCCTTAGCCTTACCTCCTATGGAGAACCATTTTATGACACATCCTACATGGTTCCTTAGAGGGTCCCCAGTGGAAGTGAGCTCCTGTTGCCCCTAGCAGCAACCAGTTCAGCAGTGAACTCTTTATTACTTTCCATCCATCCTTATCTCACTCTGCCTGCTCCTTCACACCTGTGTTCTGGGCTCACCTCCCAAGTAAAGTACCGGCACTCAAGTCCTGGTCTCAGGCTCTTTTCATGGGAAACCAAACTATGACACTGTCTCTAAATGTAGAATTTTGTGACAGTCCAAGTACCTCAGAGAAGTAACATATAAATGTAAAATGACCGAATTTTTAAAATGTGTATTAATCCTAGTTATGACCCTACAAGTAGATGCCAAATGATAATATATTTATTAAGTGTCTCCACTGCTTATTAGAAATGCAGACTCCCAGACCCCGTGCCAGTTTGTACTTCTAATAGAGGAACCCTGGTGGTTCTGATGTAGCTGACCCATGGGCCACACTTTAAGAAACACTGGCACTGTGGCTTCAAGTTGGACACACTTCATTTTACTGATACAGAAGCAAAAAGTTCTGAACTCATGCAGATAGTGGGTGCAGAGCTGGAAATCAAACCCAGATAGAACTGACTTGAAGCCATAGTCTACACCAGCCATCCCACCACCTTTGGAGCATTTTGTTCTTTATCAAGAAAATGAAGATGGTAGCAACTATTCATTGGGTTGCTCCTAGAATTACTTAGATGACCCACAGAAAGTGCCTGGTGCTTACTGAGACACCATTGCAAGTGCTCAATAAATGGTAGCAATGCATATGTATATGTATGGGTATAATACATTTACAATGTAGAAATGCACTGAATCGAGAAAACGTATGTTCTCTGAAGCCATTAGCCTGTCAGCCACCTGCAATCTTCCAGTAAAGGACTCCTCAAGAGCTCTCTTATGTCAATTCTTCAGTCAACAAGTGCTTAGTGAAGGGAATTTATTATCTGGCGTAGCTGAAAGACTTCCCTCTAAGGCTTTTTCAGCTGAATCCAAGACAAGAACTAGGAGCAAATAGTACTGTGTGGATATATTGTGGGCTCCCTGTCATGCTTTTGACGATGAAAAGTGACTTTTTTAAAGATGGATTTTTAGGACTTCCCATCACGGCTCAGTGGAAACAAATCCAAATAGGAACCATGAGGTTGCGGGTTCGATCCCTGGCCTCACTCAGTGGGTTAAGGATCCACTGTTGCCATGAGCTGTGGTGTAGTTTGCAGGCATGGCTCGGATCTGGCGTTGCTGTGGCTGTGGTGGAGGCTGACAGCTGTAGCTCCAATTAGACCCCTAGCCTGGGAACCTCCATATGCCATGGGTGTGGCCCTAAAAAGCAAAAAAAAAAAAAGTGGATTTTTAAAAGACAATTGTTTTAAATGTGTAAATACACAGCAGGATTCCAGATTTCTCTCATTCCCATCCCCTTCTGCACATTCCTTGGGTTGTTCAGTACATTCCTGTTGACTAGTGCCAAAACTTCATAAACGATCTCTCTGATTCCCCTCTGTGTCCTCCAGTTTGTTATCAACAAGGCAGTCATACTAATCCTAAAAGTCTAGGTCCATCCAACCATTTCCTACTTTCCAGCTGCTGTGCCTTCCCGTCACTCTTGTAGTGCAGTCCAAGTCCTTGCTTTGGTCTCCACGGCCCTACCTGATCGGGTCCCTGCTTTCCTCTCATCCTACTGCTCTTTCTCAGTCATGGGACTGCAGCCACACTGGCCTTGCTCTGTGTACATAGCAATCACGGTCCTCTCTTCCGGAATAGTCTTCCTCGGACAGGGACGGATTTCTCACCACCTTCAGGTCTCTGCTCTTTGGAGGGGCCACCTCCAACCCCCTGATCAAAAGTAGCAAACCTATTCCTAGCCTCTGGCTCCTTATACTGATTTATAACATACGTTCTTCATGACGTCTCTCGTTAGAATGAAACTCCATGGGGTGAGTACCCTGTCTCGTGCTGCTCTGTCCCCCTGGGCCTAGAACAGGGCTGGCACGCTAAGCTTTCCAAAATGATCTGTGGCATGAATATTTCATGAAGTATTTGTAGGTGGGGACTTACCCACATGTAGAATATCTTACTCATTTGACAAATACTTATACAGAAAACATAGTGCCAACATGAAAGAAAAGTGGGACCCAGTCCCTGCTTTCGGTCAAGGTCTAGCACAGCTCTGCCCAATGAAGTATAATGTGAGCCACATATGAATTCTGAAATTTTCTAGTAGCCACACTGAAAAAAAATTTTTAAAGCATACGATTAATTTTAATTTGTTAAAATTTATTTGGCCCAGTATCCAAAAATACTATTCCAGCATGCAATGGGTATACACAAATGAGATCTTTTACAGTCTTTTTTGGAACTAAGTTTTCAGTAATGGGAAGTAGTTTACATAGACAGCAAGTCTCATTTCGGATGCAAGTTTTCATCGGAAATGCTTGCTTGGCATTTCGATTTCATGCTTTTCACGGCTGAAATAGTAGAGTGACACACATGGTGGTCCAAACATACTTAACAATTTCTGATAATCAAGCATCGGTCTTATTTCACTTTAGTGAATTTAAATTTAAAAACTCCTCCGTCACCCTAGCCACATATCAAGGGCTTGGTAGCGCCATGTGGTTAGTGGCTGCTGTGTTGGATGGTACACGTCTTGCAGAATAAGTTAGGCATATTGGACATGGAAAGTGAACACACTCATGACAGGTTCATATAAGCAAGAGACCCAAGGTCCAAACACTGCCTTTGCAAACATTTTTTCATGACAAGAATTCATCTCTTTCTTTAGGACTCAACTTATATGTCAGCTTTTCCAGGAAGCCTTCCCCTGTACCCCCAGATTGGGTTGGGTCCCCTCAACTGGAAGTTCTCAGAGCACCTTGTATCTCCTCCACCTTCAGTCTGTTTGGGCTGTGTTCTAATTCCTGTCTCCGTATTTATATTTGTATTTCCCCCTTGTTTGTAAATTCCATGTGATCAGGAAGCTCTCACTGCTGATCCTCCAGTGTCTGACCCTCAATGCATATTTGTAGAATAAATAAATTATGAGTGAATTAACTGAGTGGCCAAACCTTGGCAGAAAAGGACCACTCTGTTGTAACAGAGGAGCTGGGGTGTGAACAGGGAACTAGGCTGGTGCAGTGACTGAGCAACGACTTAGGTTGGGTTCACACAAGATGCTTAGTCACCTGTATCGCATGCTTCTGGGGAATCCAAGCGGATCAGAGCTAAGAAAAGCTATTAGGATTAGTCCCCAGAGATTGTTTTTTGTGGGAGTCTTCAGAGACATTCAGACAAACTTAAGTTCAAGACTTTTTTTTCATAAACTCACTGACATTCCCGGGTTGAGTTGTAGATATTTTAAGTGTTGTGAGTAGATTGGGTTCTAGGGCCATCGCGCAGTCTTAAGCGTTTGGTCAACTGTGATCCTTCCAGTTACTGCCGCCTTCACTTATGTCACCTGTTAGGTCTGTGTGCTAATTGAAATCGTGAGCGATTCATAGCTAGTTTGGGGCGCCGTGTGATTTATGGGCGTTTGATCTAAAGATACTTAAAGGATGAAATTATTGGAGGCAGGAAGAGAGGTGTGATTAATCAAAGAAGACAGTTTACTGAAAGGCTCACTAAAATGCTGCAGTAAAAGGAAAAAAGGACGCTAGTTCCATCCACGAGGCAAGGTGGACGCAGGGAGGGGGGAGGGGAGGTTAGGTGTGTGTGTTTAAGATAAAATGTACACACAAAACATAAAAGGCTGTTTTCCAGCATTTAGAAATTGTGGTTGGGAGGGTTTCAAGGGCACATATTTATCTTTGAAGTTTGCTTACATTCTGCCTTCCACTGTCAGCAAATGTCAAGTTCCTGCTCCATGGTTGCTTCCCAAGTGTTCCTGGGTATTTGGGGAATAACTGCACACACACAAAAATACTCCTTTGATTTATATTTAAGACCCCAGTGTGAGCCTACACCTTTCCCGTTCCCTGAGTATTCCTTCACGTTTGTCACACTGTAAGGCCTGTCGTTTTCTTTGCCAAAATTACTGGCCCTAGGAAACCAGGAAGTCAACCAAAATTTCCCAGTATTTATCCACATAGAAAAATAATCATCAGTACCATGCGTATTTGTCTTCAGTGTTGATTTGCACCATCAGAGTTCATTGAGACGTGTGTTCTTCCTCCCCAGTGGGATTTTTTTTTCATTTTCTATAATAGTTGATTTACAGTGTTCTCTCAATTTCTGCTGTGCAGCAAAGTGAGCCAGGTATACACATATATACATTCTTTTTCTCACATTATCCTCCATCATGTTCCATCACACGTGACTGGATCTAGTTCCCTGTGCTATGCAGCAAGGTCTCATTGCTTATCCACTCCGAATGCAGTAGTTTGCATCTACTAACCCCAAACTCCCAGTCCCTCCCCCTCCCTCCCCCTCCCCCTTGGCAGCCACAAGTCTGTTCTCCATACCCAGTGGACTGTCTTCTTTATTGCTGATTACCTCACTCTGATCAGGCACCTAGACATCTTTTCTTTCCGTTGCTACAGACTGTCAGAACAACCGGTCAAGTTCAGTCCTTTCAGGAGAAAAATCTGTCTGACAGGTTCGAGGTTGTATAAATAGGCGTCCACTGGGTACATGCTCTGAGAATCCTCAACAGCAACAGACATGCACACACACACACACTTTCCTCCTGCACCTTACCTGCCATCATGGCAGAGTGGGAAGCGTTCCAGACTTCAGAAGGGACAGTCTTTCAGGAAAGTCAGGGCAGAAGGGAAGGGGGGCAAGGGAGTGCTTTGAAGCACTCTGTATAGACCCAGTTTACACCGAACTAAGCCAGATATAGTGAGGCTGCTCCCCACACCGCATAGACACTAAAACCCAGTGTCCCCACCATTGTCACCTTATCCCACCCAACAAGCACACACACATCTACACACGCATGCTTGTCTTTTACACCCTATCACCCTCTACCTGTGCCAGCAAAATAGTTTTAGAAATTAGAGCTTGTGTTGGTGAAACACCCATAGAATTAGTACTTGTGGAATGATAGCAAAGGTGGAGGCTACAAGGAAAGTCAGGTGGCATCCTTCCTTTTCCTTTGACATTATCTAGCAAGAAAACGATTAGAAATGATCCATTTGCTGAGAGGTGTATTGACACCAGTCGTATTTACAGAATGGAAATTGAGAACCAGACCTTAAAATTCAGAAATTAAGGAGTTCCCGTTGTGGCTCAGCCGTGATGAGCCTGACTAGCATCCATGAGGATGCAGGTCTGGTCTGTGGTCTCGCTCAGTGGGTTAAGGATCTGGCGTTGCCTGGAGCTGCAGTGTAGGTCACAGACACAGCGTGGATCCTTCATTGCTGTGACTTTAGTGTAGGCCGGCAACTGTAGCTCTGATTTGACCCTTAGCCTGGGAATTCCCATATTCCGTGGGTGCAGCCCTAAAAAAAACAAACAAACAAACAAACAAACAAAAAGACACCAGGAGAAAGGAGTTTGATTGTCCCTCTTTGAGGAACACCGGTGAAAGCACACATGTGGCAGATCTGCAAGACCGCTTCTATCCTATATTGTGATTCAGAGCCTAGGGAGCAATTAACAGCTGTCCCGGGTTTATAAAATCATTAGGTTGGAAGCGCCTGTAGATTTTGTTTATTCCAGAGCCCACTGTTATTTTTCAATGCACTCACATGAACAGGAAATATCTGATGCCAAATGCAAAGCGTTTATTAATTTTACATTCCCCTCATAGTCACAGTTAAAAAAAAAAAAACAAAAAAAACAGAAACAAAAGCTACCGTGAGACATAAACTGGAAATACGCACGAGGCAGTCCCATTCTCCATTAAATATTCAACACTGGCTCTGAAAAAGAGTGCCCCCTTTAAATGTGTCATTTAAAGCCAGTCTGAGTAGTGTTTTCATGTGATCCAAGGCCTATGAATAATCGTGGTAATGCCAGCAGCTGCTTTCATTTGATTAGTAAGAAGACTAAATTTATAGCTTTAACACAGATACACTGGGAAATGTATTTATTGGTTTTTAAGATGTGTGTCTGTATGGATTTCTCTGTGATACAGAAGGGCGAGGACATCCCTGTCTCTGCCGCTCTGAAATGGCAGCGGGTGGGTTTGCGTCTGATCGGAACGCATGGCTGTGCCTCCGTGCAGTGTCAGTGGCAGCACTGAGCCAGATCGGATCAAAACCTTTGCAGAGCCACGGGGTGTATAAATCTGCCAGACAGCACTCAATTCTGCGCCGCAGTCCTTGTAATGAGATTTTCCTCCAAAGGCATCAACTTAATGTTAACCCTCAGTGGGCTGCTGTGGCCTCAGTGACACAATTCGAACATTCTATGTAGGGAGCTCTTGGTCTGTTCTCTTCCAAAGCTGCTTCCTCTGAAAAGCAGAAACCAGCTGTGAAAATGAAACGGTTGGTGACTAATTCCTTGTGTACCCAAGTTTCAAAGGTTACCTCCTTGGTAAAGAAATGTCAAGAGATTCCAATATTTGCCTCACTCGCCATTCTGTTATTTTGGCTGCTTTTTGTTTCAGCTCTTGCTTTCCTTCAACTTTGATAAAGAAAAGTCCAGATTAAAAAGAAAATGCCTAGGAGTTCCCGTCGTGGCTCAGTGGTTATCGAACCCGACTAGCATCCATGAGGATGTGGGTTCGATCCCTTGCCCCACTCAGGGGGTTAAAGATCCAGCTTTACCGTGAATTGTGTGTAGGACACAGATGCGGCTCAGATCCTGCATTGTTGTGGCTGTGGTGTAGGTCAGCAGCTATAGCTCAGATTCAAGCCCTAGCCTGGGAACCTCCATATGTCATGAGTGTGGCCCTCAAAAGACAAATGACAAAAAATAAATAAAATAAAATGCTTATCGTAATGTAACTTTATTTTTGCTTCTTACATGTTATTAATCAAAAACTCTGTAAATTTTTAAAAGCCTGTATTAAAGTCAGCCTATCAGAGAGGCTCTGACTGAAAGCCTGCTTCTTGAGTACCCTGGTTTCATGTTGTGGCTGCCATTTTACTTTCTTTGCTTTGTACTAAAAGAGCATCTTATGGAAACAGCATCCAGACCCCATTAACATCCAGTGTTTGTGAGCCACTCCTTTCTGCTTGTTTTCGAGATGCATTAAGTAGATTGTACTGGAAATAAAAGGAGGAGCTATATATCCCCTTGGAAAAACAGCTTCATTCTTCCTGTGTGAGCTGTAATGGATTGGGACCCATCCCTGCTCCCCTGAAGGGACAGGCTGAGGCTTGCCTGAGAGCAGGCTTTCTGGGTCAGCTTTAGGAGCTAGAGACTGCTGGAGGGCCAGGCAACCCCGGCCCAGCACTGAAAACAAAAAAACCTCGTTCTTTGCGGCCAGCTAAAACTCCCATGAAAATTCTATGGATGTTTTTCTTTCTTCTGATCCTGTTTCCTCCCTTTGTTTAAAAAAAAAATTCCTGTGCATAAGAGGAACAGCCATTAACCTGTGTGTCATAAGAGCTCTGAAAACTGCTGAGTAGACCTCTCGTCCCCTTCCCTCTTGTTTAGCCTGACCAGTTGCAGCATATTCATCATCTGTGTATAATGAAAGACAACATCCCACCTCTGGGGAATCTGGCAACATGCTGATACAGAACTAATTCACTTTAAGTGCTTCCTCCTGTGCTTTCTTGCCACCCATGATTCTGAGAAAGCCAGTAGGGACCCATGCTTAAAGCATCCTGAGCAGTGCTATTCTCAGGCTTGTGGCAGGTCGCAGAGTCACCTGGGAGGGAGTGTTAAAATGCAGGTGGCTGGGTCCCACCCTCGGAATTTCTGATTCCAAAGGACTGGATGGAGCCATAGAACTAGTAACGCTGTTAAGTTCCCAGGTGGTGCCGCAGGCTGGTGAGTCAGAGGCCAGGCTTGAAAACCAATGCTACCCACTGGTAGAACCGCCACGTGCCTGTTCATTATTTTCTCATTAGAGGTTCAGAAGGCTCGTGTTCTGAAATTACTAATCAGGTTTCCTTAGTCCGGGGATTGGTCTCACTTGTGGACATGATCCTTGGTCTATTGTTATACGTGGATGATTGTTATCCAAAATATGAATGAAAAGCCCCATCTCTGAGTCACTCTTTGTGTGATGGAGTGCCCCAATGGCTACAGCGTTTGACTGGCTGTTCAGGGCCCAAGTGCCCTTTGCTGACTTGAAGTCGAACACTGGACCCCAAATTGCCTGGCGTACGTAACTCTCGGGCGTGTTTGTTTTGTTTTGTTTTGTTTTTATTGTTTTTAATCCGGCTGGTGTGATATCTGGCTTCTGGAAGGCTGGGCTTTCGGTCACGAGCGCAGCCCGTCCAGGCGGTGGTATTTTGGGGGACGCGCTGTGC
>PVHT020004020.1:878394-932662 GCA_004024745.2 Catagonus wagneri
TTTTTTTTTTTTTTTTAATCTGAGCTGCTCTCTCAGACTTGGCAGGAGTTGGAAATGCAATGCACCTACAAATGTAGCCGGGCAGTGTGCCGAGCAACAGCTTTCGTGTGTCACTCCTTTTGCTTTCATGCCTGAGAGAATTGGTGGAAGTGGGTTCTGAGAACCCATTTGGAGCAAGACATTGCACAAGCATTTCTCCAGACTCTGTATTTAACTTTAGGATTTCACTCTTCCAGCCCTTATGAACTGCCTGTTTTCTATAGAAATTATCAGGTATATAAGATGTTAAATAACAAAAATCCAAGTGAGTGAATTTGAAGATCTAATTGGCTTTATTCAATGACCCTGAGTCAGGCAGCATCCCTTCCAGATTTTAGGAGGGAGCTCCCCGGACCTGCAGAAAAGGGAAGGTGTTTGTAGACAGAGAGGGGGCAGGAAGGGGAAATTTCCAGCAAAGAGCAGATAGTTTCAGGCTCAGGTCACCTCTTTGGGGGATGGAGGGGTTTTCAGGCTTTACCGCTCACTAGTGCTGAACAGGAAATTCCAGACTGACCAGTTTATGGGTTTTTTGTTTTGTTTTGTTTTTGTTTCTGTGGCATGTGGAAGTTCTAGGCCAGGATCAAACCCATGCAAGAGCAGTGACCCGAGCTACAGCAGTGACAGTGCCTGATCCTTAGCCCGCTGAGCCACCAGGGAACTCCCAGACTGACGAGTTTAGATTATATTCCTAGGGAAAGGTGAAACTGCAGTTAGGTTAGGTATTAGTTTGGTGATGTGGGCTTGGCGCAAGTGATTCCATCTTAGTCCTGTTATCTCCTTTTTTAAAAAAGGCAATGATGTCTGATGCAGCTGTACCCAAATACTCACTGTGAAATACAGATTGACCCCAGTGTATTCTGAACCAAGATTCCTATTTCACAACTCTTAGTGAATGAAGCTTCTACTTTTCCCAAGACTCTTACTAAATCTTCTCGTGGCTTAATTGAATACTAATAATTGTACTAAATCCAAACTGTTAATTATGTTTACCTCTGGGTGATGAAACTTGGGGGGATTTGCCTTCTTTTAAATTATAGTCTATGTCCCTCAGATTTGCCACATAAGCGTGTATTGTTTTTATAACTAGGAAACAGCAACAAAAACTGCTATTTGAAGGTAAAGAAAATAATCAAAAGAATCCTTTGCCATGAAATTGACCCTCTTCTAGTCATACCAGGCAAATGAGAGTCTCAGGCTTGATTTTATTTGCTTTTATAAGCCCCCCCGCTTCCTGCACAGTGGATTTTAGTTTGTCTGCCGTTTTTAATACTCACTGTCAGAAAGTTCTCTGCTAGCCAGAGATTTCCAGTGTCTCCTTCTCCCTTTGAAAAAGGAAAAACAGCTATGCAAGATAATACTAATAAGCACTCCTAATATCATTCAAGGCCGTTATTAAATTCTATGGTTCTCTCTACTGATTTATCATATGTCAAAGTGACCTAAGACTTTTTTTTTCCAATATGAGAAAGCTTTTTTCCTACCAGAAATGATCAGAATCTTAATGTTGTAGCTCTTAAGATATGTTTCTAGCTCAGTCTTTTCTGTTTAGTTTGTTTTCCCAGACAAGGATTCATGAATGTGTTCTGCTGTTCTCTGTTTATAATTATATCAAGTGGCTTGGATCCCAGACCAGTGGGTCTTAGGAGCATCTTCTCATGTTGTCATCTCTCCCACGCACTGTCCCCGTCCTCCCCAGCCCTAGCATGTCCACGGTATTTCTTTTCCTTGGCCCTGGCTCTAGGGTCCTTTTCTCGTGCTGTTCCTCACAGACTCACCCTTGTTTCTTTACTGTGACCCCAGAGTTGCCCTCAGGCCCCATCGTCCCAGCTGGGATCTGTGTCCAGGTAGACATTCCTTTGCTCTATCAGACTCTGCCTTCCCACATCCCAGATCGTGGGTTGGTTTCAGATAACCTTTCCATCAGCGGCACCGTGCCTGTGCCCATTAAAACCAAACACCCTCACTGGGTGAAATCCATCAGCGCCATCACTGCAAGCCACCCCCAGTTCTGCTGAGCCCTGGGCCATCAGAGAAGGGACTCTCCTCACAGTAGCTCCTCATAGAAACAAAGTACACTATCAGATTGTTTATCCTGATCGCTTTTTATTTTGTTTTTTATTTTTTTGGCCGTGCTCGTGGCATGTGGAAATTTCCCGGGCCAGGGAACAAAGCAGTGACCCTGGCCTCGCTCAGTGGGTTAAGGATCCAGTGTAGCCCTAGAAAAATAAATAAATTAATTAATTAATTTAAAAAATGGAGAGACAGTGAGGTCCTATGCTGTAGCTCAAGGAACTATATCCAGTCTCCTGGGATAAAGCATAATGGAAAGGAATATTAGAGAAAAAAAAAGAAGAATGTATACATGTGTAGTCACTGCTGTACAGCAGAAATTAGCACAACACTAAAAATCAACTATACTTTAATTAAAAAACAACGACACTAATACTGATCCCTAGCCCTTTAAAGGCTTCACCTTGTAATCTAACCTCCATTGAGGCTGCTTTGTGCTCGGCTCCCGGCTCGGTCTCTGGTCCTCAGAGCTGGAGGGCACCCTGCCGTCAAAATCTATGTATTTATGCTGCCTGGTGGGGACCTTACCAGGTCAGATTTAAGAGCTGATTAGAATGCACATGAATGAGAACCCTGCTGGAAAGAAAAAGCACTACAGCTTTCGAGGCCCCAGCTTTTGGGACAGGCATGGGTCTGAATGGATTCCAGCTTCCCCTCAGAGGTGCAAGTAAAAATCACTGGGGAAAAGGCTTTTTAAAAAACGCCTCGTCTCTGTGCATCATGTGAACCTAGGGTGCCCCCCAGTGTCCATTAGGGTTAATCACAGTCTCCTGTTTGTTGTTTTTTTTTTTCTTTTTTAACTTAATGAATTTTATTTCAATTATAGGTGTGCAAATATCATCACAAGTCAATTTGATAGATTTTGTGTCCCAAATCCACAGTGCATCCCCCCACCCCCCAGATTCTTAGAACACCCAGAATGGATGTGTGATGCACTTTAGCTTTGGGATTTGTGTCAGTGCTCATTTAATGCCAGGAACTTTTCTTCCTTTTATCACCTGGAAACTCAGTCTGTTGGAGGGCTTGTGGAGTATTTTTTAGAAGTCACTTTGGTTTGTTTTTGTGCAAACGGGACTCTGATTGAAGAAGTGCAGTTTCAGTGGAAATTATTTTCTTGGCCAGAATTTCACCCACTCCCAAATCTTTTCTTAATCTGCCTCTCCTTTAAAATGTTGTTACGGGAGTTCCCATTGTGGCACAGCAGAAACGAATCCGACTAGTAACGATGAGGTTGCGGGTTCAATCCCTGGCCTAAGGATCCGGCATTGCCGTGAGCTGTGGTGTAGGGCGCAGACACGACTCAGATCTGCATGGCTGTGGCTGTGGCGTAGACCGGCAGCTGTGGCTCCGGTTAGACCCCTAGCCTGGGAACCTCCACATGCCACCTCTGTGCGGCCCTAAAAAGCAAAAAAAATAAAATAAATAAAATGTCATCACCTTGATCTCTTCAAGCCCTTCGTGAAACTAATGGCCAGTTCACATCTTCACTTTGCCTTCAGAAGGCAAAGGCGTTTATAAAACAGGTCTAACCAACAAGTTCCTCCTTGTTATCAGGCTTCTAAGTCTCTAAAATTGAATTTGTACTTCTTCAGTCTACCTCCTATTAAGTGAAAATGACTCCTAGACTTTTGAAAACCTTTAAAAAAAAATCTTCCTTATTCTACCTCTCCATCAAATCACGCCTCCGCTTCGTTTATCCCGGCCGGGCGTCAGACCGCACAGCACACCGACCTTCCCGCAACCGTGGTGTTTCGAAACCTCACAGCTGTTCCGTGGGCACCAAACTTTGGGAGCCTCACAATTGTTACTGAGCTAAATATTCTCTGTATAACTCGTGTGTGTGTGTGTGTGTGTGTGGAGTCTGGCTGTGAGGGCTAAAAGAACTGAAGCTGAGGAACTCACTGAGATCACAGAAGTTAGAACTACCTGTTCTGTGGCTTGAACCCTTAGAAACAGTAGCTCCGGACTGTGCAGTGTGGTTCGTTAGGCAGGTTCTGCGTAGTGCGTATTTGATTCACTTACCTGTCTACTGGAGACCAGTCTGGGCAACGTCTTCGCGGTCAGAAGGGTAATAGCCTCCGGAGTTAACCTGTGTCTAGGAAGAGCTTGGCCAAGACAGCGGGAGGATATTCAATATGGAATCTGAGCCCTGCCTGGCCTTTGGTCACCTCTGCTGTGAAGGGCAAAAATAATGTCGCCGGTTCAGACACAACCAGTTGACATAGTGCCAAGCCCAAAGCAATGCAAGCTGACTCCTTCAAATCCGATTAGTTTATAAAGAATCTGGTCCTATGCCTGGAGCTTTGGTGTGTTCCTGGTACTGTAGTCTTGCTGCTGTTGCTGTTGTCATCTGACCACTCTTTGTTAAATTGAGGTTGTAATTTGCACACCAAAAATTGTAAGAATGCACCCCTCGATGGATTTTAATCATTGTATACATCCTTGTAACCACCACCCCAATCAAGATAATAGAACATTTCCATCTCCCTGAAAAGTTCCCTCAACCCATTCTTAGTCCGTTCCTCTACTCCCTGCCCTGGAGTCAACCACTGTTCTGATTTCTATAGGCAAAGATTCATTCTGCCCATGTCTAAATTCCATGTAAAGTATGGAATCTTCTGGCTTCTTTAATTCAGTACAATATTTTAAAGTTTTGTTTAAAAATTCATACCGCTACATGTGTCAGTAGTACGTTCCTTTTTGTTGTAAAATAGTTCCCCTTACGCAGATTCATATGTGTTCCTCCATTCTCCTGTTTATAGACATGTGAATTGCCTCCAGTTTTATGTGGTTTTTTTTTGGTAGGAAGGAGAGGGCTTAATTTAAATTTTCCCAAAGGCTGCTTTCTGACTATTTTTGTACAGGTTTTTTAAGCAGCCTCAGCTCTGCTTACATTTTTAATTTGTCTTGAATAAATACCCAGGAGCAGGCTTTCTGGATCACAGAGTAGATGGATGTTAAACTTTTTAAGGAACTGTCAGTTCTCTAAAGTTGGACCATCGTACACTCCCACGGGTAATGTCTGTGGGTTCCTGTGGCCCCACATCTTTGCAGACCCTAGATGGGCGTGGAATGGTATCTCACCGTGGTTTTAATTTGCACGATCCTGAAGACTGCTTGTGTTGAACAATGGTAATTCCGTGTTAACGCAGATTTTTTTAAATCTTCACTTTTCTTTTTTCCTCTTTTTTTATTAAAGTATAGTTGATTTACAGCATTATGCCAATTTCTTCTGTACAGTTTAGTAACCCAGTCATATATATATATATATATATATATTTATATATTTATATTCTTTTTCTTATACTATCTTTTCTCATGTTCTACCCCAAGAGATTGAGTGTAATTCTTTGTGCTGTACAGCAGGAACTCATTGCTTATCCATTCTAAATATAATAGTTTACATCTGTCAACCCCAAACTCCCAGCCCATCCCACTCCCTTAGCGACGTGTTCTCCCTTAGCGACGTGTTCTCTATGTCTGTGAGTCTCTTTCTGTTTTGTAGACAGGTTCATTTGTGCCATATTTTAGATTCCACTTATAGCTGATATCATATGGTATTTGTCTTTCTCTGTCTGACTTCACTTAGTATGAGAATCTCTAGCTGTATCCATGTTGCTACAGAAGGCATTATTTCATGCTTTTTTATGGCTCAGTAGTATTCCATTGTATATATGTACCACATCTTCGTAATCCATTCATCTTCATTTTTTAAATCTGTAAAGTGGCATGTGAAAGTGTCCCAGTGGAGCCTAAGCTGAGTATATTGACTGAGCACATCTGAAAGGCTGGTCAGTGTGCACCCATAACAATTTAGGGGGGAGGAGCCTCCTGGGATACAAGGAGCTCAAGACAGGAAAAAGGGAATCTTGACACTGTATTCAGCATGTGGACAAAGGAGGAAGCGCCAGTGGGCAAATTCTAGAGACAATGGGGAGGGAGGAAATGTTGAGGCTGCCATAGAGCAGCTCATTGTTGAGGTGATTTTACTGAGCCATCCTCCAGGAAGCTGGATGATTAATCCCAGGATCCAGGAGGAGGTCAGGCAGGAGGGAAGGAGAGAGAAATCCTTATGGAAGGTGGCCATAAGTGCTGCCAGAAGGCTAGGAACTTTGGTCAACGTGCTAGCACGGGGTTCGGTGATGGATGGGAACAGAGATGGACCCTGGGAAGCAGGAGCCCAGAGGGACCGGGAGCTCTAAGTGCAGGTCTTTGGAACAAGTGTGAGCCCCTCCTGCTGACTGGCCAAGGCTCTAGCGAATAACTTCTTAGGGACATGTGGTTGAAGCCAGGTGCTTGTACTGTGTCCCCATTCCTGAGGATTAGCAGGGAACTTTAAGAGCAAACTTCCCTGCCCTGTGAAACCAGAATACAAATGCTAGGGGAAGTAGATGGTAATTACCTTTTTGTGTGGTAATAACCATTTATAAGCTGAGGGTGTTATCAGAAAGCATTTGAAGGAGAATGCCCCAGGGGAAAAATGGGGGGGGGCAGTTCTTTGTTCTCATGTGCCACATTTACTTGTTTTTTAGGGAACATTTAAAAGATAAAGAGAAGGAGTTCCATTGTGGTGCAGCAGAAATGAATCTGACTAGTAACCATGAGGTTGCGGGTTTGATCCCTGCCCTCCCTCAGTGGGTTGAGGATCTGGCGTTGCCATGAACTGTGGTATAGGTCACAGACAGGGCTCGGATCCTGCATTGCTATGGCTGTGGTTGCTCCTAATGGACCCCTAGCCTAGGAACCTCCATATGCCGTGGATGCAGCCCTAAAAAGCAAAAGCAAAAAAAAAAAAAAAAAAAAAAAAAAAAAAAAAAAAAAAAAAAAAACCCTCAAAAAAAAAAAAAAAAAAAAAAAAAAAAAAAAAAAAAAAAAAAAAAAAAAAAAAAAAAGGATAAGGAAAAAATGACAACCCCTCTAGATCAATTACATAGCAAAAAAAAAAAAAATCAAGAGAGCTTATAACTTAACAGAAACTATCATAAAAACAAAACTTATTCATATAGGAATGAAATCTAAGGTATTATAAAGTCTGTGTTCAAACCTCTGAAAAACAAGCTTTTAAATATCCTTATCATCTCTATTAGTTTTGAGCACTTGTGCCACAGACACTACAGGATCTCATCCTGGGAACTGTTGACATTTGGGCTGGATAATTCTTTAGACGGGGAGCTGAACTATGCATTGTAAGGTATTTAGCAGAATCCCTGACCTCTGCCCACTAGATGCCAGTAGTAACCCTCCCTCCCCAAACCCAGAGTAACAAAAACAAAAACAAAAATCAGGTATTGCTGGATATCTCCTGAGGTATGATTACCAGATTTAGCAAATAAAAATGCAACTAGAGTACCTCATTAAATGTGAATGTTAGAGAAACAGCAAATAATTTATAGTATAAGTATATCCCCAATATTCATGGAATATACTTATACTATATATATATATATATATATATATATATATATATATATTTAAGATCAGATTTGACTGCTGACCTAATTTTATCTGGCCACCCTGGGGTGGAGGTGAGGGGTAGCAGGGAAAACAGGATTGCTGAGGTATTAAACAAGATGAATGTGTGTGAGGTTCCTGGACCATGGTGAGTGTACTATAAATATTGTGGGAATCTGCTGCAGATTCATCTGTGTTGCTCATGGAGGCTTCGGTCGATGCTCAGAACTTCCTGTCCTTTACCGCCACTGTAATCAGAGCTGGTGCGCTGTCATGAGGAGGAAGGGAGCCACGCGGGCATCTGTAACTGCTGCTACTAGCATTCTGGTCCAAGTTGGTTTCATAGCAGCTCTGCTGGGGCAGCGGTCTGCTCGGGCTCTAGTGCTCTGTCGCCGAGGGCTTCCTGAGTTATTACATCATTTCTCCTAAGTAGCAGTCAAAGACAGTGATGTTGAATGAAATACTGCTGCCTTTTGCCCCAGACTCAGTCACTCTGGGTCTGATTTCTCTGGCGCCACAGCCCTTGAAAGCCACTCCCTGGGATGCACCAGGACCAATCATTTCCACAGTCGGTAGCAGTGAGGAGCTTCTTTCTGGGCCAAGATTAATGACCCAAGCAGTCAGCCTTTCCAGAGAGCAAAGGTGAAATTTAACTCTGCATAGATGCCTGACATTTTGAAACAAAGGGGAAGGAGGTAGGGGGCGGGAGAAGAGAAATAGGGTTCGTTTGTATGTCTCATGCAGGGTCGTAAATCAGAGATGGGCAAGAGTGGATTGGGGTTCTGCCAACAATTGAACTGATTTGGGTTCCTATGTTTTATCTTCAAGCCATCTCGTATGAAACATGCTTTAAAGATATATTATAAGAAAGTCTCTTTGAGTTACATGTTAGTATATTAACTCTTAAGAGTTTTATTTTTTCGAAAGGAAATCTAGTTTGTGTGTGTGTGGGGGGGGGGGAATATTAAGTTTGTCCACAAGAAAATTCATTCATTACTCTAGAGGGTGACCCCCTTTCTATCTGGCTGTCGTCAAGATATAACATTAGAAACTGTGGGAAATGAAGAGATACTGGCAAAGTGTACAAACTTGCAGTTATAAATAAATCCTGGGGATCTAATGTGATTGTAGTTCTATATGTGGCATGATGATGAAAGATGATAATTCTGTGTTGTGTACTTGAAATTTGCTAAGAGAGTAGATCTTAAGTGTTCCCACACCAAAAAAAGAAAAAAAAAGTGATGTATGTGTATATTGACTTGATTATGGTAATCATTTCACAAGATACACATATATCAAATCACACTGTACACCTTAAATGTATACAGTTTTTATTTGTCCATCATACCTCAGTAAAGTTGGGGGAAAAAAAATGGACCACATACTCTGCTGTAAACCAGTTCCAACACATTTCAAAAAACCGCCAAACACAGTCTCTAGCTACAAGGAAATTAAGCTAAAAATCAGTTACCAAAAGAAAACAAAACTCTGTATTATTCAGAAATTAGGAAATGTAATAGATTTGCAAAAAGTCACTTTCTGAAGGTACTAGGCCAACTCTCTGACTTTAAAGGAATCCAAGAACAGATTCTTCATTGATTAATTAAATAAGCATTTGTTAAGTGAGTACTCTCCACTGTGTTTTGTCCTAAAGATGAATAAGACATGGCCCATGCCCTCCAGGACCAGACTTGCAGATGAATGATCACTCTCTACTGCGGCTTTTCTCTGTGTCAGGCACCGTGCTAAGGGCCGTGGGAATTCACAGGATCCCAAGATAGCTCCTTGAAGGGAGTGAATACCTTTTGCTGTGTCTGGAAGAATCTACAGAGGATTATCCTCTTTGATTAATAAAAGACTGAAGTTTGGGAGTTCTCCGAACTGCCAAGGTTGGGGCGGGGTAGAGATACAAAGATGTTGCACTGCAGGTAGCAGAGGGTGGCAGGAGGGACCTCTGAGGAGGGAGGCTGGAGGGACGGGCAGGAGCCAGGTCTTGAAGGGCCCTGTGGCCACATGAAAGAATCTGGACCTTATCCTGAAAGGCCAGTGGAGAACCACTGAAAGGTTTTAAGCTAGAGAATGATGTGATTTGATCTCTCTTATGGAAAGATCTCTTGAAGGTACATGGAAGAGAGACTAGATCGGGCAGATTGGAAGCTGATTGGAGGCTCCATTAAAGAGAAGCGGTGTTCAGATTACAAATGCTGGTGAGGGTACGGAGAGAACCGTACACTGTTGGTGGGGATGTGGATTGGTGCAGCCACGATGGAAAATAGCGTGGAGGTTTCTCAAAAAACTAAAAGTAGAACCACCATATGACCCAGCAATTCCACTCGTGGGTATATACCCAAAGAAAAAATGAAAGCAACTACTTCAAAACGATACATGCACCCCCTTGTTTGGAGCAGCATTATTTGCAATAGCCAAGACAGAGAAGCAACCTACATGCCTACTGATAGCTGAATCAATATAGAAGATGTGAGATAGATGTATGTACACACACATACACATACACAATGGAATACTATTCAGCCATGAAAAAGAACGAACTGTTGCCATTTGCAACAACATGGATGGACTTGGAGGGTATTATGCTTAGTGAAACATGTCAGAAAAAGACAAATACTATATCACTTATATGTTGAATCTAAAAATAAACTAATGAATATAATAAAATAGAAACAGACTCACAGATATAGAGGACACACTAATGGTTACTAATAAGGAGACGCAAGGGGGGAGGGGCAAGATCGGGGTAGGAGATTAAGAAATACAAACCTCTATGTATAAAATACATAAGCTACAAGGAGATATTTCACAGCACAGGGAATATAGCCGATATTTTATAGTAACATTTAAGGTGGTGAATCCCTATGTTATGCACCTGAAACCTACACAGTATTGTACATCAACAATTCTTAATTTAAAAAAATTAATACTCACTGTTCACAAAAAAGAAAAAAGACAGATGCTGTTAAGATTATTTAACCACAGGGTGCTGGCCAGTCAGAGGAGAAGAAAGCCAAAGCACAGGAGCCAGGTCCTGAGGCCCTTCCATTGCTGGAGCACGGAGAGATCCAGGGCTCGGGATGTAGGGCAGTAGCTAGGACTGCGTGCTGCAGCATTGCAGCAGTGGGCACAGTGCTACCCATCAGCCCCATGACGATGGCCTGGGCGAGGGATGAGGGCCTGGACTAAAGCACAGGTGGAAGGAAAGGTTTGACAGAAATACAGAAAGTAGCATCTTTTTTCTCAGTGATTGGCTAGACTCAGGGAGGGTGAAGGGTGGAGGCTGCACCCCACGTTTCTGGTCTGGAGGGCTGTGAGGAAGGAAGGTTGAGTGTCTCCACTTGGCCTGGGGGCCTTTGGTGAAGCAGCCGATGATGGTAAACTTCAGGTACTTAAGATGATGGAAAGGCTCTTCTCCAGGAGGGGTTAAGTTGGACCCAAGTGAGCAATGTCTAGGTATGGGGCTGATAGAGCAGACCTCTCCAGAGTCCTCTTTCCATCCTCTGTGCCTGGAAGCAGGGTGCGAGTTCCCCTTCCTTGAGCCCCCAGGTCATTGTAACTGTAGGTATTTCCTAGCCTGTTACAATGGAATTTCTTTAACATAAATGCAAAAGCTCTAGGGAGTTCCCTTTGTGGCTCAGTGGTTAACGAACCCGACTAGGATCCATGAGGACACAGGTTTGATCCCTGGCCTCGCTCAGTGGGTTAAGGATCTGGCATTGCCGTGAGCTGTGGTGTAGGTTGCAGATGTGGCTCGGATCCCACGTTGCTGTGGCTGTGGTGTAGGCCGGCAGCTGTAGCTCCCATTCAACCCCTAGCCTGGGAACCTCCATAAGCCGCGGGTACAGCCCTACAGAGAAAAAAAAAAAAAAAAAATTCTAAAAGCCATTTGGGGCCTGATTTGTGAGCTAAGCAGCTATTTCACTTGTCAAGTGTTAAGTGATTTGTTCTGGATCAGAGGCTACAAGGCAAGAAATGGGGCCCGGAAAACAGGAGCAGGTAGAGAGGTCAACAGTTAGTGGAGACGTATGAGGGTGACCTTTGACATCAGCAGCAGAGAACACTCGGGCTGACCTCTGTTGTCACGACCTGGGACATATTACAGCCCCTTCTTCATCCCTGCCCCGGGGAGAAAAACTTTCACCTAAGAATGGATTCTATTGGCGGTTTTGTGCTGTGTCATTAAATACCCGCTGGGAATGGAGAGAGGGCCCTTGCTGATCTTAAGGAAGATCTTGGTGACACGTGTGCAAAGGACAAAAAGACGTTCTCATCTGGAATGGAATAGGGACCATGACGTCAGATGGAGCTCTGCTTAGGAAAAAAAAAATAAAAGGTATTTTAAGCTCAGCTGATTTGAAAGCAGACTGACTGAGCTGCTAATATGGAAAATAAGAATCATTCTGCTGCGAGGCCTCTACCAACCTTTGGGAACTTGTGTCAGTACAAAGGGCGGTTGACAAGTTTGTTTTGTTCTGTTCAGTTTTGAAAGTGTTCCCTTTCTTACCGTGGATCTACACTCAAGAGAGTTTTCCTGTGGCTTCATCTTAAGCAGATACAGTGTCTTAGAATCAGAGAAAACGTTAGCCTGGAAAGGGCTTAAGGGTCTCTTAGTCCACTTTTCTACCTAACGTGAGAATCCCCAATATTTACTTTTGGGTACAGTAAATATTCTTTTTTAAGTACAGCAGTATTTAAATAAGCACAGTATACAGCTCCTTTTAAATAAATATTTGTGTGAGCAAAATAGAGAAGGAAAGTTAATGTGTGCCTGTATATGCTGTAAGATAATATATAGGAAAATATTCATTGTGTATTTATGGAGTAATGAGCTGCCTTAATATGCATTTATGATATAAACTTCATTTGTATATGGTCAGAATTTGAATATCCCATAGGCTATAGTGGTAGATATTTATATAAAAATCTTTGATAAAACTTTAATTGACCTACATGTTCAAAATCGTAGTACTACATAATTATCTACAAAAAAAAATTCCAAAGGAGATTTTTGTTTAAAACGCACACACACAAGAGTTCCTATCGTGGTATAGCGGAAAAGAATCCGACTAGGAACCATGAGGTTGCAGGTTCGATCCCTGGCCTTGCTCAGTGGGTTAAGGATCCGGTGTTGCCGCAAGCTGTGGTGTAGGTCACAGACACGCCTCGGATCTTGCGTTGCTGTGGCTGTGGTGTAGGCCAGCAGCTGTAGCTCTGATTCGACCCCTAGCCTGGGAACCTCCACATGGCGAGGGTGTGGCCCTAAAAAGACAAAAGACAAGAAAATAAAATAAAATAAAATAATAAAACACACACACACACACAGAGTTTTTGTTGTCAGCTTTTTTCAAATCCTTGGACTCTTTATTCTATCAGTGAAGCTTGGTAAGCACCATGCTTGAATAAGTCTTACATACTTGCTCCAGGAACTCTTTCTAGAAAGGTCTTCTCATTCTTTCTTTTCGTATTTGGAGCACTCAACAGCAGAGATACATTGAAAATTAAGCCCATGAATTTCTGTGTTTCAAAAGCCACACGGAAGTTTGTTTTTTCCAAAGCATGGTCAGGATCCCAAGTCAGACTGAGGAATCAGAGGTACCATGTGACTTCCTCCTGGTGTTGACCACTGGCTCCGAGTATTCCAAATGGTAGGACCAGAGTGCGGAAACAGAGAAACTAGCAGGAAGGGTCAGCTTGTTCCCTGGGCCTGCTCTTAGAGACAGATGGCTACTGCAGTTAGTTGGACCCTCTCCCTGGGATGTATAATTGCAGTTGAATTGGTTTTCGCTTCTTGAAGGCATGATGCTGTGTTGTAGGCACGCCCCCCACCAATCCTGTGTGTGTATATGTGTGTGTGTGTGTGTGTGTGTGTGTGTGCAGGTGTGTATGTGGTTGAATTGTGTATCACTGTTGGCAATAATGCTCATGCACTTACTGCTCCAGATGCAATTGACCAAGGATCCAAAATCAGAGTATGACTAGAGTTCAAGTTTAAAGATAAAGGGTCCGTGAATATAGTTTTCTTTCCCCATCAGAGACACCGGCTCACTTTCTCACTGCTCTCCATAAATGAGCCCCGAAGTATCACTGTTTAAATTCATCACAATCAGGGAGTTCTCCTTGTGGCTCAGCATGTTAATGGCCCAATAATGGCTCCATGAGGATGCGGATTCTATCCCTCACCTCACTCAGTTGGTTAAGGATCCGGCACTGCCACAAGCTATAGTGTAGGTCACAGATGCAGCCCAGATCTGGCATTGCTGTGGCTGTGGTGTAGGCTGGCAGCTGCAGCTCCAATTAGATCCTTAGCCTGGGAACTTCCATATGCTGCAGCAAAAAAAAAAAAAAAAAAAGACAACATGTGCACATATTTCCTGATGAATGCATGATATCAGACATGAAGTTCCCTAGCCTGGGAACTTCCATATGCCCAGGGTGCAGCCCTAAAAAGCGAAAAAAAAAGAAAGAAAGAAATACATCTGATCACTGTTTCCTTCCTAACCTTTATGTTAGCCCCTTGAGGAAATGGATTTGGAGCCACTTTTCCAAGGAGAACATTAGTTGCCTTGTGCCTTGTGAGTAAAGACCACCGAAAAATAAATATAGATGATTTACTTCTTAGCTACTGAAAACGAATCTCACCTATAATGTTTATTTTTCAATTAATATTAATTAATGCTAAAGTTTTAGAACATTGGATCTGTGCCTTACCCCTAAAATCTGCCTTCTTATCGAAGTCCAGGTCATTGATGATATCACATAGCTCGCCACCAATGTAGATCAGTGGAGCAGGCACTCATTTATCAGCATTTCAGACATAGAGCCCAGAAGAACATGAAAGCCAGCATTCTTCTATGTGTATCCCCCACTTCTGCCTTGGCACCTTGAAAGATTTCAGACCATCAGGCAGCTGGGGAGGCATCTGGTTTCTGTGGTCACAGAGCATACCAGCTAGAGCCTGGTAGATGGCTCTGATTATCATGCAAGATACATAATGCTTATTAGCGCCGTGCTGATTAGCGCTGTGCAGCAAACTGCTTTCTGCAATTCCCTAATCGAGGTCCTTCCTGGCATGGAATTTACATTATGTTTAGATAAATCTCTCTGTATGACATCTTAATGGGTATTTAAACAAAGTCCAGAGGACATTAAGACCAAAAATGAAGGGCTCAGTCGAAAGAATCCCGTTTTTCTAAGTGAGAATGAATATCTTCAGGCAATAACTGCCTCCCCCGTTGCATGTGGCTTGCATCGCATTCCAGTCCTTCCCTCCATGCTGGTGTCTCCCCGCATCCTGATGTCTGTGGTTTGGGTTCTGCATCTCTCAAGTGCAAGTTGAAGCCATCTCGAAATGGAGCTGGGGAGGGGGTCGGTCCTGGAGAATTCCTGGCTGGGTGGTTACGGAGTTCCGTGTTTCACGCCTTCGTTCTTTCGCTCACTTCTAACCTGGATAACGGGAGTTTAGTTTTACAAAGCATCTGCCGGGTCATTTCTCAAGACCCTCACTGTGTCTGTCCCTCATTCAGCCCACAGGATGTCACCCATCAGGCTCCCGCAACCCAGGGCATATCCTTAAAGAGAAGTATGGTTGGCCTCCTTTTCTAGACCGCCCTCCTACCACTCAGGCTTTCGTCTGTGTCTCCAAATAGGATGGTTGTAATATAGTAGGAGAGGGCTGAGCATTGGGCATGGCACCATCCTGGCTGGTCTCGTTTACTTCTTCTTTGTCCTTTTTAATGAAGTATAGTCGATTTACAGCATTGTGTTAGTTTCAGGTGTACAGCAAAGTCATTCAGTTATACATGTACAAATTATCCATTCTTTTTTGGGTGCTTTTTCTATATAGGTTATTACAGAAGAGTGAGTTTAGTTCCTTGTGCTATACAGCAGGTGCTTTTTTTTTTGGTATTTATTTATTTATTTGCTTTTTATTAGGGCCTCACCCATGGCATATGGAGGTTCCGAGGCTAGGGGTCCATTCGGAACTACAACTGCCAGCCACAGCCACAGCCACAGCAGCGCGGGATCCGAGCCACGTCTACAACCTGCACCACAGCTCATGGCAACGCCGGATCCTTAACCCACTGAGCGAAGGCAGGGATCGAACCCACAACCTCATGGTTCCTAGTTGGATTCGTTTCCGCTGCACCGCAACGGAGAACTCCCAGAAGGTGTTTGTTGATTATCTGCTTTATATATATTTCCACTACTCCTGAAGATTGATTTGAATTGTATCTCTAACTTGGATGTCAGAAATTTAAGAATTTTCTCTCTTTGTGCTTGGATCCAAATCAGACAAGAAACCTGGCCAGGGCTCTTGAGAGAAGCCCCTTTGGGATAGATACCTCTGCCCCTTCTGTACCCGCCCGACACTCTCTTTAGAACCTGTTCTGGCGTGAGTCATCTGTTTATTGTATGTGTTAACACATCTGCCTCTTCTTCTGGACTCTCACTCCTTAAGGGCAGGAAGGAAGTCTTCACCTCCACGTCACGGCACCGTGACTGGCACGTAGACCTGCTTAGGGAGTATGAAAAATGAATAGACAGTAAATCGAAATATCGCTAGGCATCAGGGAAGTGCAAATTAAAACCAAGATGAGATACCACTGCAGAATGGCCAAAACCCAACAGAAACAAAGCAAACCGAAAAACTGACGACAATTGGTGGGAAGAGTGAGAAGCAGCTAGAACTCTCTATACACTACTGGTAGGATGGCGAAATGGTGCAGTCACTGTGAAAAATAGTTTGGCAGTTCCTTATAAAGCTAAACATGTACTTATCATATGACTCAACTCACCCACTCCTGTTTACCCAAGAGAAAGGGAAAACTTTGGGACACACAAAAACCTGTGTAAAACTTTTATAACACCTTTATTTATCATCCCCTAAAATTGGAAAAATTTTCAACTGTCTTTTCAACTGATGAGTGGGTGAACAAACTGATATAGCCACACAATGGAATACTGCTCAGCAATGAAAAGGAAAATATGGATATGTGCAACAGTCTGCATGAATGCATTATGCTATATGAGAAGGTAGACTTTAAGAGCTGTGTACAAGATGGTTAAAGATGTAATACACACACACACACACACACACACAATGGAATATAACTCAGCCATAAAAAAGAATAAAATGATACCATTGGCAGCAACATGGATAGAACTAGAGATTATCATACTAAGTAAAGTCAGAGAAAAACAAATATCCTATGATTTTGCTTATATGTAGAATCTGAAAAAATGATACAAATAAACTTACTTACAAAGCACAAACAGGTTGACATAGAAAGCAGACTTACGGTTACCAAAGGAGAAAGGCATAGACGGAGATAATTAGGAGTTTGGGATTAACAGCAACTACAGTATATAAAATAGGTAAACAACACAGACCTACTGTCTAGCACAGGGAACTATGTTTAATATCTCATAATAATGTATAATGGGAAATAATCTGGAAAATAATATACAAATATGTGTGTGTGTAAATAAAACTGAATCATTTTGCTGTATACCTGAAACATTGAAAATCAATTATACTTAAATAAAAGTAAATAAATAAAAATAAAAATCTGTGGGAGTTCCCATTGTGGCTCAGGGGGTTAAGAACTCAGTGTTCCCTCTGTGAGGATATCAGTTCAATCCCTGGCCTTGCTCAGTGGGTCAAGGATCCAGCATTGCCACAAGCTGCAGTGTAAGTCGCAGATGCAGCTTGTATCCAGTGTTGTCAGAGCTACAGTTCCGATTGGACCCCTAGCCCAGGAACTTCCATATGCTGTAGGTGCAGCTGTAAAAAATAAAATAAAATAAGATAAAGGAGTTCCCATTGTGGCTCAGCAGAAATGAATCTGACTAGTATCCATGAGGACGCAGGTTCGATCCCTGGCCTTGCTCAGTGGGTTAAGCATCTGGCATTGCCATGAGCTGTGGTGTAGGTCGCAGATCCAGCTTGGATTTGGCATTTCTGTGACAGTGGCACAGGCTGGCAGCTACAGCTTCAATTCAACCCCTAGCCTGGGAACCTCCATAAGCTTCAGGTGTGACCCTAAAAGAACAAAAAAATTAAAAAATAAAATGGTGTGTAAAAGAATCCAGTTATATGACTGTGAAAAAGGCAAAGCTATGGGGGAAAGAAGAAATCAGTGTTTGCCAGGGGTTAGGAATGGAGCAGGGGTTGTGACCCCAAAGAGGCAGCAGGAGGGACTGTGTTGGGTGACACAGAAGTCTGTATCCTGATTATGATGGTGGCTCTGTGACTGTGCACTTATCAAACTCATAGAACACTGTAATTTTAAAAGGAATCATTGATTTTACTGAATACAGATTACAAATTGAATTTGAAAGAAATTAAGGTTGTTTTGCTGTTTAGTGTGGATTCAGAAAAAAAAAGGTTAGGAGTTCCTGTCTTGTCTCACTGGTTAACGCAACTGACTAGGAACCATGAGGTTACGGGTTCGATCACTGGCCTCGCTCAGTGGGTTAAGAATCCAGCGTTGCCGTGAGCTGTGGTGTAGATTGCAGATGCGGCTCAGATCCCACATTGCTGTGACTTGTGGTGTAGGCCGGCGGCTATAGCTCCAATTAGATCCCTATCCTGGGAACCTCCATATGCCGCGGGTATGGCCCTAGAAAAGGCAGAAAGACAAAAAAAAAAAAAGTTTAGAAGAAAACCTGAGTAGCTAATATCTTGTAGCCTGCGCTGATTCTGCACATGTTCACGTACAGACATAAGCACAGAAAGGGGTGTGTGTGTGTGTGCATTCATTTAACAAACATTTCAAGAACACTTCCTGTGGACTGGGAATTGCAGTAGGCCCTGGGGATATATTGGGCATAACTAAAGCAGGGTTCCTGCCCTCATAATGTGGAGAGGCACAGACAGCAGACATGTAAACAAATCAGGGAATGCACAGTTTGAGATGGCGGGAAGTGCTGTGGAGACAATAAAACAGGCCTTGGGGATGAGAGTGGGATGGGTGTTCCTGGCCTCTCTGAAGAGTTAACCTTAAACTGAGACCTCAAAACTGTAAAGGAAGCATCCACGAATGCAAATACGCAGGCAGAACATTATAAGCAGGGAAAACATTAAACACCTAAGACCCCAAAGGGACTCTGTCGAGGACAGGAAATACTGAAAAATCCTCTGCTTCAAAACACATAGAAAGATTGGTTCAAGTACAGCCAGCATCCTTTCAATGCCTGGCCAGGCTTCCTAGGAAATAAGGCAAAGGCCCTAAAACGAAATGAAGTCTTATGTATTCGGAACACTGAACGCAGGTGAGTGCGATGGACCAAGGGAGGGAGGGGACCAGCAGAAGATGAGTTCAGATGCATAGGTGAGGATCAGTTTCTGTTGTGTGCATGTGCACATACTCGCACAAACACACACACACACATACAGAGCGAGGAACCAGAAGACGGACTTCACAGCTAACAGAGAAGGACCTGAACAGCAATAAATAAGCTCAACTTGAGCTGCTGTGAGCAGAAGAATCTATACCTGAAGAAACCACATGTTGGGCCGATAGCTGAACTCTGGACTGGCTGCTTCTCTTCTGGGTTTATATTCTAGCTCATTGTGGTCCAGTTTCCTCTGGAGCCTGAAAACTGCTGAAGTGGAATCACACTGCCATCAGCCTCTCTCCCCACTTCAGGGATATCCAGGAGCAGTGAGAATGAACGGTAATATTTCTAAACTAGCTGTCAAGAAGAAGCCTCAAGGGAGTTCCCGTCGTGGCACTATGGAAACGAATCCGACCAGGAACCATGAGGTTGTGGGTTTGATCCCTGACCTCGCTCAATGGGTTAAGGATCCAGCGTTGCCATGAGCTGTGGTGCAGGTCGCAGACATGGCTCAGATCCTGCGTTGCTGTGGCTGTGGTGTAGCCAGCAGCTGCAGCTCCGATTCACCCCCTAGCCTGGGAACCTCCATATGCCAAGGGTGAGGCCCTAAAAAGCCAAAAAAAAAAAAAAGAAAAGAAGAAGAAGAAGCTTCAAGTCCTTGGAGAGGCATCTGGAAACATCCAAACAAAAGCAAAGAGGCTGATGTTTCAAAGAAAAGAGCTGACATTCTCCAATGTAACCTCTGTTGATCAAGTTAGCAACAGAGCTGAAACTACAAAGAGAAGTGTGTTGCTTTCTGACTGCTGCTATGACAAAGCACCACAGACTTACTGGTTTTAAACAACACATGTTTATTATTTTACAGTTCTGGAGGTCAGAAGTCTAAATGGGTTGCCAGGGCTTCTGGAGGCTCCTTTTAGTAGTTTGAGGGAGAATGCATGTCTTTAACTTTTCCAGCTTCTACAAACCACCTACATCCCTTGGCTTGCAGCCCCATCCACCGTCTTTATTTATTTATTTATTTTTGCCTGTCTTTGAGGGCTGCACCCGCGCGGCTCGGATCCCGCGTTGCTGTGAATGTGGTATAGGCCAGCGGCTACAGCTCTGATTCGACCCCTAGCCTGGGAGCTTCCATATGCCATGGGAGCGGCCCTTAAAGGGGGGGGGGGGGACTTTGAATTAAATCGTTTTAGCAGAGGCTCCAGAGACCTTGTCTTCTCTTATCTTCACTCTTGCCCCATGGACTATGTGATTGCCCAAATGTAAAACATTGCATTGGCTGAACTCAGACGTCTAAAGCTTTTCTTTTTCAATCAGCATGTAAAAGAATAGGATCTAGTCCTTTTAAAAAAGAATTCCTCTATATGAAGCTCTCAGATAGAATGCAAAAAATGTTTTCTCTGTTATATATTAGACTTTCTTTGAGTGTTGGATTTTTGAGAGGTTTGAACTCCTGCTAAATGAAACACTGAGAGTAGACCTCGTCTCCTGATGTTCACGACGTAGTTACCCTTAGCCTCCCACGTAATTTTCATGTATGACATTCCCAGAAAATGCTTGTAAGTGTAAGATTGATGTAGCATATCATTGGTGTTTATATTACTTATCAGCAAATTCTGTGTTTACCAGTTAGCGTAGACAGGAGGACATAGGTGGTATTAGATTCTGCCTCAAATCCTGGTGGAGATTCTGATATAGAACTTCAGCCACATGGCCTTGAGGAAGTCATGTCACCTCCAGAATCTCACTTGGCTCCTGTGCAAACAATGAATGATTACACTGATGTCCTGCTGATGGAATGTAGTCTGTCTTACTTTTGCTCACAGCAGCCTTCTAAATACCAAGGACTGAAAAAATTAGAATTTTGCTTCACATAATTAATCTATGCCTCTATGCTTCGCCTCTCTGTTTTCAATTAGATTTTATATGCTTCATTATTTTTCTTTTAGAATCATGGTTGAATTTCACTTTCAACTGTTCTATGTGCACTAAAATATTGGTTTTCTTATAGTTCTTGAAGAGAACTTCTTTGGTACCCCATTGGGCTTGTTTTTAATCATCATAAAGTACTGTTTAGAAATATAAAATTCTCTGGACCGGGTGTATGATAGGTACATGTGGAAAGGTTAGCAAATGCCAGTTTTTAATTATTGCAATGGAGTTCCCATCCTATTCAGTATCCGACTAGTATCCATGAGAATATAGGTTCGATCCCTGGCCTCACTCAGTGGGTTAAGGATCCGGCATTGCCATGAGCTGTGGTGTAGGTCACAGATGTGGCTCAGATCCCCCGTAGCTGTGGCTGTGGTGTAGGCTGGTGGCTGCAGGTCCATTTCGATCCCTGGCTTGGGAACTTCCATATGTTGTGGGTGTGCCCCTAAAAAAAAAGAGAGAGAGTGATCTGCAGGAGCAAAGGGAAGATCCTCAGCACAGGGTTCTATTGGAAAAAGCGCTGTCCCACATTCATTTACTTGGCCATGCAGCTTGGTTGTCCAAATACACACACACCCCCATCCTTAGCCCCAGAACCCTTTGATTCCAGAGCCCTCGTTTCTCAGCTCTGCTCTTGGTGGTCTTCAGCTTGAGCTGGTCACTGCGGCTAATGTCCAGATCAGCTCATTTTTCCGTGGGTGGTGTGACTTGACTAATCAGTTCAAGGTGTGGACATCCACAGTGACGTGGGGTCTTTGCTCCCCACAGCGGGCCGTCTGCAAGGCGCTCTCCCTCACCCCTTACCCCCTCTTCTTTTCCAGGCTGGAGCTTCAGCATGGGGTCGGCCTACCAGTTTCACAGCTGGCGTGTGTTTGTCATCGTCTGCGCCCTCCCCTGTGTCTCCTCCGTGGTGGCCCTCACGTTCATGCCTGAAAGCCCGCGGTTCTTGTTGGAGGTAACGCTCATCATTATACGTGCTCAAAGAAGCCACATACGTTGGGATGAGTTCCTTTTAATTCTAGGAGAATATGTTGGCCTCTTCAAGAGGTGCATTTTTCCTTCATGCTATGGAACTGTGGAGGGTTGGGTTTTATGGAGGCCTGCTTTCAGCAACCATGTGAAAAAGCTGCCTTGTGGCCAGAAAGCACTAATGTTCCTCCTCAAGCAAGTCATTGCCCTCAATGAAGACAATGTGGGTAATTATTTTATAAATGAAATTTACAACCCAAAGGTACTCTTTCTAGTTAGAGGCGTATTCTTTCAACTAAGGCACTCAAGGATATCCAAGTAGTCTGTGTGTTCCAACGTGGTGAACCTAAACGCGTTGGCACTATTACATCCAATTGGATCTGCCTATAGCATATTGGAAAATCAGGGAGTGTGTGTGTTTCACCTCCTGGCACTTTACTGTCTACTCATATTTCTTAGGTTGGAAAACATGATGAAGCCTGGATGATTCTGAAGTTAATTCATGACACAAACATGAGAGCGCGGGGTCAGCCTGAGAAGGTCTTCACGGTGGGTACTGCTTCTCAGTGGATCTTCTCCACCAGGGGTCTCAAGAAACTCTTTCTGAAAAGGCCTGACTGTAGATTCCTCTCTTGCTGCACCAGCCACTCTCATCTTTCAGTGCCTTGGACCTTAACTAAGCCGGCTGCATTGCTGTGTTGTGCGCTGCATGGAAACCGCGTCCATCCTCTGGTTACAAAGTTTATTCTCAATAGGAAAACCAGTCTAAATGAATGAAAATTGGATGCATGGAATATTTTAGAAAGAACAATAGTTTTTGTTTTTCTTTTGCTTTTTAGGGCCACCCTCGCGGCATATGGAGGTTCCCAGGCTAGGGGTATCATCGGAGCTACAGCTTCCTGCCTACACCACAGCCACAGCAATGCCAGATCTGAGCCTCATCTGTGACCTACACCACAACTCACAGCAACCCCGGATCCTTAACCCACTGAATGGGACCAGCGATCAAATCTACAACCTAATGTTTCCTAATCTTAGATGGATTCGTTTCTGCTGTGCCACGACAGGAACTCCAGAATAATGGTTTTTAAATCCTTTGATATATGCAGCATACAGTTAGATTAAAAAAAAATGTTTTGTCTAAAATAGGTTCAGGGGTGGAAGATAAATTAGGAGTTTGGGATTAATATTTACACACTACTGTGTATAAAATAGTTAAAACAACAGGGACCTACTGTGTAGTACAGGGAACTATATTCAATATCTTGTAATAACATATAATGGAAAAGAATCCTAAAAAGAATGAATGTAGTAATTCCTATTGTGGCACAGCAGAAACGAATCTAACTAGTATCCATGAGGATAATACGGGTTCAATCCCTGGCCTTGCTCAGTGGGTTAAGGATCCAGCGTTGCCGTGAGTTGTAGTGTAGGCAGTGCTTTGGATGTTGGCAGACTCTCCAGAAAGATCTGTTCAAAAGTTATCTCTGGTTAGAGTAACATGTGTGCGTGTTTCTATGTCCTCTCTCGAGTGTATCAAAATCAGGTAGGGGGTAGAGTTCCCTCGTGGCACGGCAGGATAAGGACCTGGTGTTGTCACTGCTGTGACTTGGGTCACTGCTGTGGCACAGGTTCAGTCCCTGGAGCTGGAATTCCTACATGCCATGCGTGTAAAAAATAAAGCAAGTAGACGTTTACTAACAGAGTAAGATGGGACAGGTCCACAAAGGAAGAACTATGTTGCTGCTGCTGCTGCTGCTTTTTTTTCTTTCTCTTTTCAGGCTTCATTCTCTGTGTTGAAAGCTTTGCTTCTCCTGACTCATAGTTCTTTTCCTTAGCAAAATGAGCTAACTTAAGTCATGAATACAGCTTAAGCCTGAACTTCCATCATTTCTTCCCCTTCTACCATTGAAGGGTCAGTGTTTGGGAGTTCCCGTTGTGGCTCAGTGGTAATGAACCCGACTAGTATCCATGAGGATGTGGCTTCCATCCCTGCCCTCGCTCAGTGGGTTAAGGATCTGGCTTTGTAGTAAGCTGTGGTATAGGTCACAGAGGCAGCCAGATCCCGTTTTGCTGTGGCTGTGGCTGTGGCTGGCAGCTCCTGCTCCTGTTTGACCCCTAGTCTGAGAACCTCCATATGCCGCAGGTGTGACCCTACAAAGGTTAAAAAAAAAGAAGAAGTATCAGTGTTTGATGCTTGCAGTCAAAGCTTGTTCACTGGACCTCACTTACAGTCACCTGTGGGTACTTGCTGACCAGTCTGTGAGCTGGTCTGTGGAAGAAGAAAGAAAGGGTTTTTGGAAAGCTCTAAAAATGAAAGTTTGATGGAGAAGCTTTTCAGGACCATGTTTATGTTTAGGACCAGATTCATCAAATAGATTCCAAAGAAAAGTGTGTTCAGTCACTTTCATCCAAGCAAAATATTTCGTCCCTTTTTTTTTATGTCCACACCCATGGCATGAGGAGGTTCCCAGGCTAGGGGTCAACCGGAGCTGCTCAGCCGCCGGCCGACGCCAGAGTCACAGCAACACCGGATCTGAGCCATGTCTGCGACCTACACCACAGCTCACGGCAATGCCGAATCCTTAACCCACTGAGCAAAGCCAGGGATCGAACCCTCAACCTCATCGTTCTTAGTTGGATTCGTTAACCACTGCGCCACCATGGAAACTCCAAGATTTCATCTTAATCCAGGAGCAAATCTATCTGGATGTTTCATCTGCTAATGTGTACCTTTTTAAAAATTTTTATTTTATTGACATATAGTTGATGTAGAAGGTGTGTTAGTCTCTACTGTATAGCAAAATGATTCAGTTGTACATATATATTCTTTCTCATACTCTTTTCCATTATGAGTTAATGCACATAATTCCCTGTGCAATACAGTAGGGCATTGTTGTTTATCCATTCTCTGTAGGATAGTTTGCATCTACTCACCCCAAACTCCCAGTCCATTTCCCCCTACCTCCTAATATGTGTCATTTTAGTAATGATTTAGAGACAGGCATATCATTCCCTTACTATTAGCTCTTTCTCCATTTCTCTATGATATTCCTTCCCACTCATTCTGTGTTCAGTTCTTTTAGGTGCCTTTTGAGTCTATGTACTTACACCAGTACATATCCATCACGTAGGTATGGATTCCTCATCATGTACCAAATACCTGCTTCCTTCTTGTTGGAGTCGGCTTTCACTCCTTTAAAAGCAAATTGTAAGCCTGAACTCCACAACTTCAGATACGAGAACTCAGCATGTTGTCCTGTGTTGTGCCCTACAGGTAAACAGAATCAAAACCCCACGACAAATAGATGAGCTGATTGAGATTGAGAGTGACACAGGAACATGGTACCGGAGGTGTTTTGTTCGGATCCGCACAGAACTGTACGGAGTGAGTACCATGCCCGCCCTGACTTGCTGGCCAACATGTCACTTGAGGTTAGTAAGAAGCAGGGTTGACTGGGCCAGTCCCACGAACGGGGTTCTTCCCCCTTCTGCCTAGGACACCTGACTCCTGGAGTAGGACCAGGTAATAGCATCCTCTTGGGATCAGCAGGGTAGCTAAGACAGTTCCTCTTTGGGGAGAAAAGGTGTTAGGCAAGGAGTCTCGGCAGTGACAGGGCGAACTGATGTCTTCAGTTACTTTGTCTGTTGGCCTCCAGGAAGCTGATAAATGAAAATTTCAGCATTTGATTTCCAGTAGCTTTTAACTTTATATTTTAAGTTCAAATGGGGAGTGCCCGGTTGCCTAGTGGTTAGGGACTCAGCATTGCCACTGCTGTGGCTCGGGTTACTTTTGTTAAAAAACACAAAGTTCGCATGAATCCAGCCCAAAGCAAACTCAACATTTGTTATAATTTGTTGGAGGGGTTTCGGGGTGGGGTTGACTTGGGTCACTGCATAAGAAAACTAACGCTCTAATATTTCACAGATTTGGTTGACTTTTATGAGATGTTTCACCTACCCAGTCAAGGAAAATACCATAAAGCTTACCATTGTTTGGTTCACGCTGTCCTTTGGGTAAGTGATATTTAAATTCTTGGTGAGATAAATCTAAATTTCCCCACTGTAACTCCCAGTCACCCTGCTTTCTCTTTTTAGATTGTTTGATGCTGTTAATCTCTAGAAAGGAATTTTTTTTTTCATTTTAGATTTGCTGACAGTTACAGTCTTTACAAACCAATCATCTATAAACCAGCTATAATGCAAAAAAAAAAAAAAAACAATCATTTTATTTATCCTGTCATAAAGCTGGGGTGGCAAAACTAACAATGTTTGAAAAGTCCTATAAGACTGTAGACAATCTGCCACCATGATTTCTTCACCCTCCTATCCTCATTTGCGCGGCCTCAGTGCCACCAGCCTGTACTCTTCCTCCAACACACCAGAACTTTCTTGAAAATGTTCCATGTCAGGTCTCTGCCTGTCCCCAGTCAAGGCCCGGCTCATTTTCTTGCCTCCTCTGAGCCCTTTCTCATAGGTCACCTTCTCAAGGATACCTCCCCAAAGCAACTTCCATATGCTCTGGATGTGGGCCTAAAACAACAGAAGATGACTTAGATAATAAATAAATGAATAAATAAAAGTGCAGCCCCTCAGTGGCCCTAAAAAGACAAAATATAAATAAAATAAATAAAGTCAGGGAGTTCCCATTGGGTGCCCTGTGGTTAATGAATCTGACTAGCATCCTTGAGGACGCGGGTTCGATCCCTGGCCTCGCTTAGTGGGTTAAGGGTCTGGCGTTGCTGTGAGCTGTGGTGTAGGTCGCAGACCTGGCTCGGATCTGGCATTGGTGTGGCTGTGGTGTAGGCCTTCGGTGGCTACAGGTACGATTCGACCCCTAGCCTGGAAACCTCCTTATGCTGCAGGTGTGGCCCTAAAAAGACAATAAATAAATAAATAAATAAATAAATAAATAAATAAATGTGCAGCCCCTCAGCCTTCCCTGTCCCCTTCCCAGCTTTATTATCTTTTATCACAGCTTCCATCTTCTAATAGACAAAACGCTTTTTTATTCTGTATAGAATAAAAAAAGCTTTGTCCTCCCCCTTTGGAAACTCCTGTGAGAACCGTCATTTTCAACTGTTTTGCTCACGGATATAATGGCACTGGCTCATAATAAACACTCGATAAGTAATTGTCATCAAAGGAGTAAGCCCACCATATATGTATTCTGAGAGAAGAGTACTTAGAATCTTATTTGCTAATGGTTGATGTATTCACATTTAAAATATGTGTATACAACTCAATTTTTGCCTAATTTACTGTTTTAAAAGGTCAGGTGAATGCTACTCTTTGCCTTCAGGGCAAAAGACTCTTGGTGCCTGGTAGAACCCAGTATTTAGGCTGCAAGTTCTGTCTCTTAACATCCTCAAATTAAAGCAAGTGAGTGATCACAGATGACCGACTTTCCGCAGGGCTGCGAGCTGCAGTGAAGGGAGAGACAAGGAAGGTGGGGGCTGTTCTGCTGTGTGACTTGAGAACACTTCTAAGTTTTAGTTCCTTATTTCTAAATTGAGAGGCTAGACTTAGAACATGTAAAGTAATGCCCCTCAAGTTCTGAAAGTCCCCTTAATCTATGAAGGAAGAGGGGGGTAAAAATTAGCACGTCTTGGAGTTCCCGCTGTGGCTCAGTGGTTAATGAACCAGACTGGCATCCATGAGGACGTGGGTTCAATCCCTGGCCTCGCTTGGTGGGTTAAGGATCCAGCATTGCTGTGAGCTGTGGTGTAGGTTGCAGACACAGCTCGGATCCCGCATTGCTGCAGTTGTAGTGAAGGCTGGCAGCTACAGCTCCGACTGGACCCCTAACCTGGGAACCTCCATATGCCACGGGTGTGGCCCTAAAAAGACAAAAAAAAAAAACACATCTTAAATGCCCACTATGTGCTAAACCCTGGCTGGATACAAAGATACGCAAGACAAAAGTTCAGTTCTTAAAATCTGAAGAGTTATAGGATTATAGGATTATAATTATAATTATGGTTTATTTCGTTTACTTGTTACTCACCACATTTGAAGGTCTATCATTTCCTCATGAAGTCCCTGAAACCTCAAAACAGTGCTTAGCACTCAGTGGCTATTCAATAAACATTTGCCAAATAAATGAAAAATTAGCTGAAATTCCTCATGTTATTGATGATGGATGGTACAGGGTGTCATGTTTCCCTCGTCGTTGCCATTTGTAAAGATTTTGATCCTTTGTGTGTGACTAGAGAACAGCGCCTAGAGACTGCATCCTGAGTCATGGCTTATTCAGCGGCCCCCACTCACACCCCTGCAGTAAATATTTCATGATCTGCGGAGAGAAGGGGTTGGAATCTATGGAGTCCCGAGGCAGAGATGTCTCAGGAATCCTGTTGGCAACAATAATGATAAAAAAAAAAAAAGGCTCAGTCTTTTGAGCACTCACTGTGTGCAAGCTATTTTGCATCCTATTTCATCCGAGCAACCCCCCAGGAAGGTGGATACAATCATTATTCTGATATTAGAGATGGGGGTGGGGGACTGAAGCTTAGGTAACTTGCTCAAGTTCACACAGCTGGTTAAGCAGCAAGGCCAGGATTCAAACCTAGCACATCTGCCCATAAGTTATGCTATAATCACTTATTACCCAATACAACTCAGCGCAGCTGGAGATAAACCAGAGCAGCCCTTCTCAGACTTGGGTGTGCAGTATCGTAGTATCATTTCGAAGACTCCATCCACAGTTTCTGATTCACCAGGTCCTCAGATGCTGTCTGAGAGTCTGTCCCTCTCCCAAGTCCCCTGATGATGCTGCTGGTCCAGGGACCCGGCTTTGGGTGGGAACCACCAGTGTAGAGCAGTGTTGTCCAGTAAAAGTAGAATGTCAGCCACAAGTGTTATTTGAAATTCTCTGGCAGCCACACTTCCAAAAAAAAAAAAGGGGGAGTTCCCACTGTGGTGTAGTGGGTTAATGATCTGGCTTGTCTTTGTGGGGGTGCAGGTTCAATCCCCGGCCTGGTGTGGTGGGTTAAGGATTTGGGGTTGCTGCAGCTATGGCGTAGGTTGCAGCTCCAGCTCAGTTTCGATCCCTGGTCTGGGAACTTCCATATGTCTCGGAGGAAGCCAAAAAAAAAAAAAAAGGGGGGGGGAGAAAGAAAGAAAACAAAGCAGGTGAAATTAATTTTAATAATTTATTTTACTCATTTTGTCCAAAAGATTATCATTTGTACATTTAATCAATATGGAATGATTAATGACTTAATTTTAGGTTCTTTTTTCCCCTAAGTATCCAAGTCTAGTATTTTATACTCACGGCACACATCTCATTAAGACTAGTCACATTTAATCACTCAGTAGACCCATGCCCCTAATTCATGGCTGCTGTTCTGAAGAACACGGCACCATGACTGAGCTGTCACCTGTTGGAGTAACACGTTAGAGGTGAGAGTCAGAGAGTGGGAAACAACCTGGCTTTTCTGATGGACAGCTTAAATGGCCCTTTTCCCAGCTCGAACCTCGTTGACCTGGGGCTCTGCCAGCAGTACCACTAGTATAGGAACCAAGAAAGATTGTCCATTAATAGAGGTCATCCGGAGTTCCCTGGTGGCCTGGTAGCTAAGGATTCAGCAGTCGTCACTGCTGTGGCTAGGGTTCCGTCCCTGGCCCAGGAACTTCTGCAAGCTGTGGGTGCAGCCAAAATAAGTAAATGAATGAAGAGGTGATTCTCTAAGGGCCCCCAGAGCATGGGGGCCCCAGGAGTTTGTAGCGCCTAAACTAGGAGATGGAGGTCTTCAGTGTAGCCTCGGGGGAGAAGAAAAACATCCACCTGCTGGTGTTGGATGAGATTCTTATGAATGTCTCTTCCCAAAGGAAGGGTTCAAGAGGTACAGACCTGGGGGTCTCTGGGGACACCTAGGCCATCCCTCTGGCTTGATCTTTGCAGACCTAACTGTGGTGGGCGGGGCCAGTGCCGATTCCCGTTTGATGATTCATACTGCTACAGGGGGCCAGTCCTAATCAGGAGGGGGGCTCCAGGAACCACTGCCTCACCCGTAATGTCAGGAAATCGGGCTTGGTCTCTAGGGTGCTGGCGCCCTTACGGACTCACATTTCTTTGTCTTTGCAGGTACTATGGATTATCCGTTTGGTTCCCTGATGTCATTAAACATCTGCAGCCGAATGTATTGAAAAATATAAATGACCCAAAAGTGACGTTTTCAGATTTTACTATCAACTTCACAATGGCGAATCAGATTAATATTGGAATGGAATACGAGAATGGCAGGTCCAGAAACTTTTAAATCACTTAATTTCCTACTTAGTAAATACTTAAAAGTGTATTTTTTTTTTTTAATATGCATTCCTAACCCACTGAGCAATGCCAGGGATCGAACCTGCAAGCTCACGGTTCCTAGTCGGATTCGTTAACCACCGAGCCATAGTGGGAACTCCTCAAATGTCTATTTCTTAAAGTTCCCTGGTGGCCTAGTGGTTAAGAATCCAGCATTGCCACTGCTGTGGCGCAGGTTCAGAACCTGGCCTAGGAACTTTTCCATGCTGTGGGTGCAGCCAAAAAAAAAAAAAGGTATCTATTATTAGCCTTCACTGCACTAAAATATGCATAGGTTTTTTGGAGGGTTTGGGTTTTTGGTTTTTTTTTTTTTTTTTAGTTTTACAAGTAGTCATTTTCAGACTGGATTTGAATACTTTCAGATAGCTTTTAAAAAAATGGTATACGTATGTCTGTTACTTCACTTACAACTACTTCTGAAACTGAGCTGCTTCACATTTATAAAAAAGTGGAATTGACTGATGTGAAAAGAAAATTCAGAAAGGCTTTGGAAAGCAAGCGAAATCCACTACGGAAGAGAAGAGCAACAACTATGAGAAAATAAGAGAGGTTATTTAACTCCGAGAGGAAATCTGAGGTGTAATTTGATGCCTGTTTTCTGTCTCTGGTAAAGGGGACCACTTTGCAGAATTCCTTGCTTCTCCACTAGGCTGAATCAAGAATTGGGGTTAAGTTGTATCAGGAAAAGTTTCAATTCGAGAATAGGAATGATTCCCCAAAATTAAGGGCTTTGAAAATATGGAATAAATTAGCAAAGGATATTTTTGCATAGGGAATCTTGAATGCCTCTTGATGAGGAGAGGGACTGATTCAAAAGGTGGTTCTGGTTCATTCTTTCAGAGAGGGAAGGGGAGGGATGAGGTCCTTGTTTCTAGCCATTATTTGTTATCTGAGCAAATAATTGCTGGTATAAATTCCTGTTGACTGACATGATTCTAAGGAAATTCTCCCAGTTTCAAAAGTGATCTAAGTAAAAATCTAAAATAATTGAACAAAGTTTCCCAGGGCAAAAACCATTTTAGAAAGATGAAAAAGGGAGTTCCCATCGTGGCGCAGCAGAAACGAATCCGACTAGGAACCATGAGGTTGAGGGTTCTATCCCTGGCCTCACTCAGTGGGTTAAGGGTCCAGCGTTGCCGCAAGCTGTAGTGTAGGTCGCAGACACAGCTCAGATCCTGTGTTGCTGTGGCTGTGGTGTAGGCCGGCAGCTGTAGCTCCGATTGGACCCCTAGCCTGGGAACCTCCATATGCCGCAATTGCGGCCCTAGAAAAAAAGAAAGTACTCAATAGTGAATTGCTTTTAAGTCAGCTCACTTGCCTAGGAGAATTAGTCCCTTTGTACCCTTAGAAGAGTGGTATTTGGGGAGTTCCCTGGTGCTCAGCAGATTAAGAATCTGGCATTGTCACTGCTGTGGTGCAGGTTTGATCCCTAGCCTGAGAACTTCTGTGTGCCATGGGTGCGGCCAAAAATACAATACAATAAAATAAAGGAATGGTATTTAGTATAATAACTTCTTCCCCAGTTGAACAGGCAGTTTCCTCTCAATGACTAAGCGTACATCTACAGTCTCTTAATTACCAAGAGACACTGATAAATATTTATCCATGTCTCCTGGGAGTTCTGATCGATGCAGACAGATCTGAACCACAGAGTCTCCTAAGATGTTAGGATCATTGTGACACTCAGCATCTCTGCCTTCCCCCTCGCATCACCCAAAAAAGGCATCTGAACAAGTTTCATCATTCTGTCATTTCCAAACATAAACAAAGCTCTGGTCATTCTGCTTAGTTCAAGGAATACCACTTGGCCGTGGGAAGAAAAATAGTTTTGGAAATGAGTGTGAACGGAGTTTCTTGAGACCTGTGTCCATCATTCCTCACATAAATCAAGCAGAATTCACCCATCCTGTCTCTAAGATAACTGGAAGTCCCTACGCTAGAATGAAGAAGGCTTGGGTTTTTAACTTGGGAAACAGACTTTTATTAAAAGTGACCATGGGAGCACATCCTCAAGTTAGAGCTATTAATCCCTAAATAGAGAATTTTCAGATAAAGGCCTATGTGAAGGAACAAAAGGATGTCATTGAAAATTAATCGGTAGCCGCCAAGTCGCCTCCAAATTCAATACCTTCAGCCGTATATCCCACAAAACCTTTACCAACCTTACTAAAAGCTAAATGACGTTTTGTTGAACGCCATCTCTGCTTCTGGTAGTAAATAAGATTGGTGAGCAATAAGATAGCTAAAGAACAGGCTGGGAGTTCCCGTCTTGGCTCAGCGGAAACGAATCTGACTAGGAACCATGAGGTTGCGGGTTCGATTCCTGGCCTCGCTCAGTAGGTTAAGGATCCAGCGTTGCTGTGAGCTGTGGTGTAAGTCGCAGACGTGACTCGATCTGGTGTTGCTGTGGCTGTGGTGTAGACCAGTGGCTACAGCTCTGATTAGACCCCTAGCCTGGGAACCTCCATATGCCGCGGGTACAGCCCTAGAAAAGGTAAAAAGACAAAAAGAAAAAAAAAAGAACAGGCTGCAGGAGGGAAAGGGGGAAAAGGTAAGAGCTTAGAAAATTGAGATGTCCATGTCCAATTATAAATAATTAAGAGATTCCATAGCGGGGCATTACATCTCTAAATCTATTTGACTTGGCTTTGAACCCTCATGAACCCAGTCATTGATGTGAGTCTTTTTGTGTGTTGGGCAGATTCGAAGGGATCAGACTCAAATCCGTAACTTTCAAAGATTCCGTTTTCAAGTCCTGCACCTTTAAGGATGTGACGTCAGTCAATACCTACTTCAAGAACTGCACGTTTATTGATACCGTTTTTAACAACACTGGTAGGTATCTACTTAACCCTACCTGAGGCCTCTTCACAGGGCCTAGTTCTTGGCAGAAACATGATACCCATGTGGTGATAGGTGTGGGCGCCGGGGGGAGGGGAATGAAGGTTGAAGTACAACAGAATGGACTCCTTCCATCAGGCTGGCTCAAAGCTGAGCTTGAATTGTCTGTCTCTGTCAGATTTAATGCAGATAGAAATTGCTGAGTTCAAAGTTGGGCGGGGGGCGATGGGAGTCCTATGGTGAATCATTCTTAAAGCAAAGAATGAACCTGAAGTTTGTTTTAATAATCCTGGTTTCCACATCTGGCATTAGTTTAAGAGCGCATGCCTGACCCCAGTCTGCAGAGATGGACAACATATGCTCAATCCCATACTGTCTTTGAGTCCAGTCCATTTGATGGAGTCTGGAAAACCCCCAGGGGAAAAAAGGGGAGGCTGGAGTTCCCACCTCAGTGCAATGAGTTAAGAACCTGACTGCAGTGGCTCAGGTGGCTGTGGAGGCATGAGTTCGATTCCCAACGCGGCACAGTGGATTAAAGGATCCGGCGTTGCTGCAGCTGTGGCTCAGATTCAATCCCTGGTCCAGGAACTTCATATGCTGCAAGTGCAGCCATAGAAATAAAAATAAATAAATAAAAATTCTTTTTTTAAAAAGAGGAAGGGAAGCCAACATTGATTGAGCACCTGCTATATGGGGTATATGCATACACCCCAAATGATTAGACATTCATTATCTCATTTAATTTTCACGCTATCCGAGGCTTAGAAAAATTCAGTAATTTGGCCACTGTTGTAGCACTAGCAACAGCTGACATTTGCACCCCAGTTTATCTGATTGCCAAGCCCATGCTTTCCCACCGCCACACCTTGGTCTGTCTGTCCCATAGGTCTAGATTAACAGCCTGACACTGGCAGGAGGATCAGCGCCACCCTGTTGCTGGCCCTGCCTTCTTGGGGCTCAGACAGGAGCCACCCCTGCCTAGCTCCAAATGAGAGAGGGGAGTCGGGGGACTTGGGGTTTGTTTCAACAGCACTCTCACTGTCTTCTAACCCATTTCACCTCGGACGGGCAGCTTAAAAGGCAGATCTTGATCAGCAAGGACAACAACAGTTTTAAATCTCACTACCTTTGAGCAGGACCTACCATCATCTGCAACCCCTTTTAGATAGATCCAAGTTCAAGAGAAAAATCAGTGAATTCCAGTGACTTTTTAAGATCAAGAGGCTGACGCTTGTTCCTCGGCAGGTCCTTAGAGGAAGCCTCAAGGACCCGAGGGAAGTCCTTTTCCTTGTCTCAGAGCCCTATAAGTTGGCAATAGTGGGAGTTCCCCGGTGGTTCAGTGGGTTAAGGATCTAGCATTGTCACTGCTGTGGGTTCGATCCCTGGCCCTGGAACTGCCGCATGCCGTCAGCATGGCCAAAGAGTTTTTTTTTTTTAATGTGACAATAGTAAGGCTAATTCATACACATTTGAAGACAAATTATTTTTGTAATTGTAGTATAGAAGCTATTAGTACTCCAAAAAAAAGATTGTCTTTATGTAACATGATAATTGGAACAAAGTAATAGCATAAAGGAGTAAGCAAGTAATGTAATTAGCAATGACCAGCCATAAGAAATCAGAAGATAACTGGGTTCTTTAATTTACTTTATGCCTTTATTCAACAAAGGTATTCCTTCCTACATTTTCTTCATAAGATATGGTCTTCTTAAACTAGGCCCAGTGCTTTGGCTGGGCCCTGAACCTCTCAGAAGTTTACAATGCTGTGATTCCCTTTTTTTTTT
Source organism: Catagonus wagneri (assembly GCA_004024745.2). Lineage (NCBI taxonomy): Eukaryota > Metazoa > Chordata > Mammalia > Artiodactyla > Tayassuidae > Catagonus > Catagonus wagneri. The sequence continues at coordinate 913,147 of PVHT020004020.1, forward strand.
TTAATTGAAATATAGCTTATTATTATGTTGTGCTAGCTTTAGGTGTACAGCAAAGTGATTCAGATGTGTGTGCATGTGTGTGTGTATACATATATATACTTTTTAGAGCCGCACCCAAAGCACATGAAGGTTCCCAGGCTAGGGGTCAAATCTCAGCTACAGCTGCCAGCCTACACCACAGCTACAGCAACGTGGGATCCAAGCTGTGTCTGCGACCTACACCACAGCTCATAGCACCACTAGATCCTTAACCCACTGAACAAGGCCAGAATCGAACCCACAGCCTCATGGTTCCTAGTCAGATTCATTTCTGCTGTTTCTGCTGTGCCACGACGGGAACTCCTGTGTGTGTGTGTGTGTGTGTGTGTGTGTGTGTGTGTGTGTGTTTTAACATTCTCTTCCATTATACAATACTATGATTCTTTTCTGAATTCTCAACAGGCTTTCTTATACTAATGCACAACTCTAAAGAGCTTGATGAATTGTCTCTCTTTGTGTCCACAGATTTTGAGCCATATAAATTCATTAACAGCGTATTTCAAAACTGCTCATTTTCTAACAACAAGACAGGATGCCCAATTACCTTTGATGACGACTATAGTGCCTACTGGATTTATTTTGTCAACTTCCTGGGGACCTTGGCAGTGTTGCCAGGGAACATCGTGTCTGCTCTCCTGATGGACAGAATCGGGCGCTTAACGATGCTAGGTATGTGCTTGGTTTTGTGTAGAACACCAGAGCCGCCCCTGTCATCTGGAGGGAGCCCGTCTCCCACTGTCCTCCACACCCCCACCCCCACCCCAAGGATTTGCATCCCACGGAGACGAGGAGAAATCCCTTAAGACCTTTCATTAGGACTAAATTTTCATAAAAATCGCGTCTCACTACATCTCATTGAGCAGCTTCTGTGAGTTAACAAACTGAAAACCCAATTATGTGTAACTAATGTTTATTTTTCTACTTGCCCAGCTGAGTGGTTGATGATGGGTCCAGAGGTAGTTAGAAAGGCAAACCTTTTGTACAGGTAAACAAACTTGAACCTGAGCTTTAGTGAGCCCAGACTGCGGCTTCCTCTTGGGATTCAGTTTCACTATGAGATGGCAAAGACCCAGGGGTCCTCCCTCTGCTCTGATGGGAAGCACCCCAGCCTCTTGTCTGCTTCGTTGGCAGGCGGCTCCATGGTGCTTTCAGGGATCAGCTGTTTTTTCCTGTGGTTTGGCACCAGCCAGTCCATGATGATAGGCATGCTGTGTCTGTACAATGGATTGACCATCTCGGCCTGGAACTCTCTGGACGTGGTCACCGTGGAACTGTACCCCACAGATCGGAGGTATGTTGAAATGGGCCTCCAGCAAGAGGTGCTCTGAGCCCCCACAGGACCACTGAAAAGTCAGAGAAAATAAGCTACACTGCCATTTCCCCAAGACAGAAAAATTCCAAAAAAAAAAAAAAAATCTGGCTTAGGAAGGTATAGGTTCTGCTCATATATTTTATTTATTTTAGGAGACAAAACGTTATTGCTTCTTCATTGACCATGACACTTAGTGTCATAAAAATGTCATTATTTGCAACAGTTTGTAGGTTAGTTTCTCAGTTGGCAGACATTTCTGGGAATACATGGTGGTTGCTGAGAAGGGATGGTCATAGATTAAACGCTAAGTAATTACACTGAAATAATTACAATGGAAGTTGTTCCCAGTTTTTACAGCTAGAGTCTATTTACAGCTCGACATTTTTATGGCAGTGTATAAATGCGTTATGTAGTTAAATATATATTCAATATTAGTATTAAATATAGAGACTAAATATTATAATTATAGTTAACTATAACGTGGTGTGGGAAAATCAAAAGCCAGTTTGCCTAGGAGCTATGAAGGCTTTTGAGTAAATACATATAGGTAGATAGATAGATATTTAATTTATTAGACATGTCAGGTTCTGAAGGGGTTTTTTTACCTAATTTTTTGAGGTGTAGATGTACCATGTAAGTTTCAGATGTATAACATACTCATAATATTTAAAGGTTATGTTCCATTTGTAGTTATCATAAAATATTGACTATAAAATATTGACTCTAATCCAGGTGTTATATAATATATCCATGTGGCTTATGTATTTTATGCATCTACTTGTTTCTTTCAAAAAGAAAATGTAGGGGATTATAGTTGTCAGCAGGAGTTTATAGGGCAGTGAAACCACTGTAGGAATTTAAACGTGCTCCCAACTTCGCTTGCTGGCTGACAGCATGAGGAGGCCGCAGTAAAGCAGGGAGGGTCCTTATCAGCACCGAGAGGGTCCTTCCCTTCCGTGAGCTTGTGACAGCACAGGCTCTGTGTTAAGGAACCACAAAGAGGCCTCTGGAACCTCTCTCTTTACTTTCCGGGTCTGTGAAAGGAAAGCCCGACACATTACTAGGGACGAAACACAGATCACTATTGGAAGAAAAATATGCTTCTGTTCTCAAAATGGAGACACGGAGACTTTGCACGCCTCCCACCATAAAAAGGGCTAGAAGATCGGGCTTTGGGGTGGAGCTCCAGCAGCCAAATCATTAAAAGATAAGAGGCCCTGTTTTTGCCATTAGGCATGAGCAAAGACATATGGCCTCTGCCTTTGATTTCGGGTATACTCTGCCAGGTCCGAGGGCCTCTCTGCTAGAGGGTGGAGGCAGGATGCTCTGGACTTGACATGGAGGAGGGTTTTACCTAGACCAATGTAGAGACCTTTGGGATAGCGATCTTCAGCTGCTCTGGAGTCCCTCTTTTTATTTATTGGCCCCAATGGGGTCCATTCTCTGCATGCCCAGGCTCTACCTTGTGTTTCCTCTTCATGAGCATCTATTGCTGAGCTCACAGGAACCCGTAGGTACTCCTGTACCTGTCTCCCTACAGAATATCTGAAACTCTTATGAATGTCTGCTCCTCAAATATTCTAATCAGTAATCTCCTATTGGCTACTTAGGCTTTGAAAGGCACCGAACACCCCAGGTCTGGCATCTCCTTCTTTCATTCAGCAAACCTTAGTTCTCTTTTGTGGGCAAGCTCCTAGGAAGGATGTCTTGGGATGAGGGTGCTGCCAAAACAGGAGTAAGGCGCTGCAGCTAACTTGTTTTCTCATCCTGCAAACTGGGCCCAGATGTGGATTAAACTAGACGTTTAAAAGCAGTCCCTCAATGTTATAGCAAGGCTATGTCATAGCCCGAGACCTTTTTGTTTTACATTGTAAAAGTTTGATATTATTTTAGATGAATCAAGGGCTTTAACCCTCTGCCATAGGGATGGAAATGATGAAGGATGAGTATTCTCCTGTGGCAAAAACCTGGCTTAAAAACAAAATACCAGGGGAGTTACCGCCACCGCGCAGTGGGCTAATGATCCAGTTTGTCTCTGTGAAGGCGCTGGTTTGATCCCCGGCCCAGCACATTTGGGTTAAAGATTTGGTGTTACTGCAGCTATGGCGTAGGTTGCAGCTCTGGCTCAGGGTGGATCCCTGGCCCAGGAACTTCCATATGCCGGAGGGGTGGCTGAAAAAGGAAACCAAAAACAAATACACACACATTGACTTGGGCAGGTCCATCCGTGAGAAACCTGGGCCTGCTGTGCTTCTGTTGTTGGAAAAGTTAAAGCATCAAGCCAGACAAAAAGAGAAATTGCTGTGTGTATTAGCTCAGGTCCTCGGAGAAGCGGAGGACAAGATGGGATTAAACATGTACAGATGTTGTTGTGTTAGGGGAAATGCGGGTAGGAGAGAAAACAGGGAGGGAGGGAGGTGTACTCTGGCTTCAGTGCAAGCCTAAGCCCTGTGGAGGAGCGAGGAAGAAAGGCCAGTTGAGTGGACGTGTCCCAGAGCACCAGTGAGCAGTCTCAGGAGGGTCTGCAAGGCAATGACAGTGTCAGCTTCAGAGGGGTCCCGCCTGTCCCAGGCACCAGCCTGCTGTAGTGTTCCTCTTATGTTCAGTTACTGGAGCAGCGAAACACGGAGATGAGCTGAATTCAGAGCACAGCAGCTGGGCGGGGACTCAGACACTGGCAAGATGCATTCTCAGTGCAGCGGGCTGTTGATAGCAGACATTCTCCAAGGCTTAAGCTCGTGTTCCCAGATAATGTCCTTAAGTGATGGAGAGATGGGTAACCTGTCCACCAGGGCCACGGCGACCTACTGTGTTTCAGGCTGAAACCTTCTCTTCCGTCTCTGCCATGCCAGGTCACGTAAAGAGGGCACCACTGACCTCTGGGTCACCTGTTAGAGGAGAACCCCAGATGTTTTGTGTGCAGGTACCCTCCAGCCCCTTCTCCCTGTAGAAGCAAAACAGAATACATCCCGCCAAGGATTCTGGTCAGAGGCTGTGATTTTTCGCACTGGAACTTTTCATACTAGATCACCGCCAGCACCTTGCCCAGTTCCTAGAGTCTGTCCTTCCTGGAGCACTCGGATTCCAGGCCCCAAACTAAGAAGTCACCACTTAAGCCATTTCACAGCACTCCGATCAAAATCCCAGTGAAGGCGATTATATTCGGGGAACATAATTTAGGATATAGTCTAAGTGCTGCAAAAGTTATAACACTTGAAAGCCACACCTGTCTTGACCTTTGATGTTATACCTCTGACTCTTAATAGGGATTACATTTGCATTTACTGCAAAAGCACCAGTGAGGCCAGGATGTTTCCCATCACGAGGCGCCGTGCCACCCTACAAAGCCCACCAGCAATCTGCGCGTGTGCCAGGACCCGCTCTGGGTTGCTGCTCTGTGTCTTCACTTTCTATGATGAAAGTTAGTAATTCCACACATTTCCTCTCCCCGTTGTGCAGTCAGGAAGCAGGAGCCCGAGTCCATGTTGTATCTCTGCGGTCCAGATATTTGCTTGGCTCCTCCTCCTCCTCCTCCTGACTCGCACTCTTGAATTCCTATCTTATTAATTTTGTCTTTTATAAGCCAACCTGAATCATTTTATAAAGAGGCAGGAAAATGTGAAATTAAAATTGGAATCACTGGCATTCCCGTCGTGGCTCAGCGGTAACAAACCTACTAGTATCCATGAGGATGCAGGTTCAATCCCTGGCCTCGCTCAGTGGGTTAAAGGATCTTGCGTTGCCGTGAGCTGTGGTGTAAGTTGCAGACATGGCTCAGATCTGGCATATTGAGGAGTGGGGGGGAACCTCCATAAGCCGCAGGTGCAGCCCTAAAAAGACAAAAAAAAAGGGGAAATACTGAGTAGCTCTTTCCCGTGCCTATAAAATGAAGCCAAACAGACACTGCAAGCACTTTTCGTAAGGAAAAGCTGTTTGTTTCCTCTGCTCTCGGTACTTCACTTTTGGCCACCAAGTGTGTTTTTTTTTTTCTCCCATAGCAGGCAACTCTCTAATCCACAGTAGACACTAGCTGGATGTCCTAAAATTTAACTCAGTCTTGACACTATATACCTGGAGATAACATCATATCTCACAGATTAAGGACTCAATTCCCATAAGAGTGCTCCCATTTGAGACACCAAATACATGTCAGGTTGTCACCTGTACATCTAACCAACCAGCTCTAAATTGGAGTCTCACACTTCTTGTGAAAAAAAGAGAGAAGGGGGCAGGACACAACCTTAAAAAAAAAAAAAAGAAAAGACGGTGGGAGGAGTTCTCTCTGTGGTGTGACAGGATTGGCTGCGTCTTGGGGGTGCTGGGTCACAGGTTTGATCCCCAGCCAGGCACAGTGGGTTAAGGATCCAGTGTTGCCACAGCTGCAGCTTAGGTCATGACAGTGGCTCAGACCTAATCCCTGGCCCAGACGTTCCATATGCCTCGGGGTGGCCAAAAAATTGGGGGGGCGGGGGGAGACAATGGGGTCAAGTGCCAATCTGGGTTATGTGGTTTCACTCAAGTTTGATAACTTGCCGTAGTGGCTCGTAGAACTCAAGTTCCCATTTGCCAGTGTTTACTAATTTATTATAAGAGGCTACAACTTGGGAACAGCTGGACAGAGGAGAGGCAGAGGGCAAGGTAACAGAGAAAGAAGCACAGAGCTTCCAGTGCTTCTATGCCCTCACCAGCCTGGAAGCTCATCCAATCTTGTTGTTCAAGAGTTTTTATAGAGCTTAATCTCCAGCCCTACATCGCTCAGTAGCATAAGCTCCAACATAATGGAAGGAGCTTCTCATGAATAACTGGAGACACTCCTATCACTTAGGTTTGAGGAGCTCTGTGCTAGGAACCTGGGAAAAGATACATTTCTTACACCACACTTTTCCACTTTTTCTTCAGTCCTCAAAGCCTTGGCATCAAAAATAAGCATAACATAATGATTGCAGAGTCTTCAGCAGATGCCCAATGACATTTTAGATTTTCCCCCAGGTTAGAAAGATGACGGACACTGGTTGGCACATGATAATGTGAGGGGCAGAGAAATGGGTGGAAGGGTTACCAAAGAACTAGTTCATCTTGCTGGGTCTCAAAAGCCAAAAGACACAACCAAGCCAAAGATCTTGCAACAAGAAAACACCAGGGATCTTTCCCAAAGCAGTGTCTTCCTGAACAACAAAGTTAGGGAAATTTTGAGCTAAGGGTACATGTATATTCATGAAGAGGCTTAAACAATTGAGAGAATCCAAGCTTTAGCTGATTGAAGTCATCAGGCTCAGAAAAGGGCAACGTCATCTTCCCTTAGGTTTCAGTTGATCTGTTGGTTGAGTACCTGAAGGGGATTTAAATTCTGCAGAACAGCTCAGGAAAGTATTCAGACTACCATTGAAAGAGACCCGGGAGTCTTTACAACTGATTTGTTGTCTTTGCTCTTGTTACTGCGACTTCTCTTGCCTGATAACAGTTTGTTCTTTTGTTCCCTTAAGATCATTTTTACTGTGACCTCTTCAAGGGCAAGCATAGTGGCCAGGCTTAGATCACAAAATGGCTTAGGTCAGACTTCTCTGATGTCAAGAAAGCCATGCCTGGTTTTCTCTGTTCTATCTGCTTATAGAAGGACCCTGACCAGCAGCTTTGCCTAGTTCACAGGCTTGTTGTGAGAACTCTGCCTTCATAGTGTATCCCCAGTGAATTATTTCAGTGGGGTCCTTGGAAATGCAACTTGTTTATGGAGATGTGGGGGAATCCGTTTCTTGGAATAGAAGCTTAGGGAAGCGTTTTCACATATTTGGTGAGACCAAAGATGTGGTGTCTTTTCCAACACCTGCCAGTTCTCCAATTCTGATACTGTCCTCCCTGGAGTTGGCATCACATCCCACAAGTTAAAGTCTCAGTCTCTCAAGACTGCCCCACTTCAGATGCCAGCTACAAATAGGGTACCCAGGCTACTCACACTTCTCCCTAACCAGCTATAAACTTGGGAATTCCCACAACCCCCAGTAGCCTTGATAATTTACTGGAATGGCTCATAGAATACAGGAAAATGCTATATGTACTATTACACTTTATTGTAAAGGATACAAATTGAATAGCCAGATAAGGAAGTACAAGCATTCTTCGGAGATAGCAAGGATTTGACTCCAGACTGCCACAATAAAACAAGTCGCACGAATCTTTTGGTTTCCCAGTGCATAGAAAAATTAGTTGTGCTGTGCTATAGTCTGTTACTGCAGTACAAAAAAAAAAAAAAAAGATGTGTATCCCTTAATTTAAAAATATGTTGTGATTGGAGTTTCCATCATGGTGCAGCGGAAACAAATCCAACTAGGAACCATTAGGTTGCGGGTTTGATCCCTGGCCTCGCTCAGTGGGTTAAGGATCCGGTGCTGCCATGAGCTGCGGTGTAGGCACATATGTAGCTCAGATCTGATGTTGCTGTGGCTGTGTGCAGGCTGGCGGCTGTAGCTGTAATTCGACCCCTAGCCTGGGAAACTCCACATACCGCAGAAGACACCCCCCAGCAAAAAAAAAGAAAGAAAAAGTAGTAGCTAAAAAATGCCAAAACAATTGCAGAAGTAACATCAAAGATCACTGATTGCATATTACCATAAGAGATATTATAGTAATAGGAAAGTTTGAAATATTGTGAGAATTACCAAAATGTGACACAGAGGCACAAAGTGAGCAAATGCTGATGGAAAGATGGTGCTAATAAACTTGCTCAATCCAGGGTTGCCACCAACCTTCAACTTATAAAAAGCACACTATCTTCCAAGTACAGTAAAGTGCAGTAAAATGAAGCATGCCTATCTGTAAGGCAAAGTCCAGAAGAGTCCAAGTACAGAAGCTTGTTCATCATGGAGTTAGGGTGCACTACTCTGTGGCATGTGGATGCATTCACCGGTATGGAAGCTCTCCAGGTTTATGGAGGTTTCACAGTGTAGCCATGATTCACTGAATCATTGTCCATTGATGATTAAACTCAATCCCCAGCACCTCTCCTCTCCCTAAGGTGAGGGTGGGATGGGCTGACAGTTCCAACCCTCTAATCACATGGTTAGTTTTTCTGGAGACCAGTGCTCACCTGGAAGAGATCTAGGAGCTCCTCAAATTAAAGCCATGGTGATGGGTAGTCTTCATTTATTATACAGAAAAGCCAAGATTTTAAAAACTGATTTAAAAAAAAACAAAAAACTGTGTTAACTAGAGTGGGGAAGGGCAAGATTATTGCTCAGAGACTCTTGTGGGAATTCCAAAAACAGGTGCAACATTTTTAGAGGAGGAAATCCAGCAGTCTGTTTATCCCTGGAAATAAGCTGTTTCCTCTGGCTGCTTTTGGAGTTTTGTTCTTTGTCTTAGGGTGGATTTTTTCGGTTATCATGTTTGGGATTCATTTAGCTTCTGGAGTCTCTAGGTTTTTGTCTTCTGCCAAATTTGTGAGCCATTATTTCAAATTTCAGCCATTATTTATTAGAATACTTTCTCTTCTCCAGCTTGGACTCCACTAGTACTTTGATGTAAGTATTAGATCTTTTGTTATAATCCCACAGGTCTCTGATGCTTTTTTAATTTTTTTTAGTCTGTTTGCTCTGTTTCTCAAATTGAATAATTTTTTATTGTTCTGCCTTCTATTTACTGATTCTTTTTATTCTCTTCTCCATTCTGCTGCCGAGCCCAATCACTAAGCCTTTTATTTTGCTTATCATATTTTTCAGTTCTAAAATTTCTTCTTTATGTCTTCTATTCCTTTGCTAAGTCTTTCTATCTTTTCTATTTTTTATGGTGTGTTATATATTTCAAGTGTGTTCAAGTTTGTCAAGTGCTTTCAGAATTGCCCACTGAAGCATTATTATCATGACTGATTAAAATCTTTGTCAGATAATGTTAACGTCACTGCTGTCTCAATGTTGGCATCTCTTAATCGTCTTTTCTCATTCCATTTGAGATCTTCCTGGTTATTCATATAATAAGTGATAGTCGATTGAAAGCAGTCATTTTCATCTTATACTAAGAGACTTTTGATCTTATTTAAGCCTTTAGTCTTTGTTGGCTTTCTCAGATACCTCTATGGGAAGAGAAGGGGTGCACTGCCTCATTACTGTCTGGTGGACACAGATTCCAGGTTCCCAGTCAGCCTCCATTGACCCCAAAAGGGGTATCCTCATTCCTGCTGGCAGGGGTGGGAGTCCAGGCTCCCTTCATGATTGCCGATACCATGGAAGGAGAGCAAGGAGGATCTCATTACTGACCAGCAGGGATAAAAATCCCGGCTTTCTACTTGTCCTTCCCTGACCCACACCAGTAATAAAGTTGAGGCACCTCATTACAGTTTTATAAGGAAGGAAATCTAGACTCTTCACTCATCCTTTGCTGGAGTAGCTGGCAATTGGTTTTCAATTTTTTTGGTGTTTCTTTGGAGGAGAGAGGGTATTGTCTAAATGTTTTCTGTCTTACTAGGCTGCCTCTGTCCTGGTCCTTTGGATAGAGAATGCGGGCTTTTGTTGGAAGTTATTTAAATCTGTACCTGTTGGTATCTGCACTTTGCCAGCTTGCTTCAGTTCCAAGTTTCAGATCTATGATGCAAAAAGAAAATTTAGGAACTCACCATTGCCTAGGTCCCCAGCTACTCTGCTTATTCTCTTGATCTTTCAGAGTCTTCTTAGGTTTTTTTAAATAATGTCCAGGATTTTTAGCTGTATTTAGTGGGAAGAATAAGAAAAATATGTCTATTCCGTCTCAATATGAATTTTAATGTTCATTTATTTACTCAACTTTCATACAACCACGAATAAGCCATTTGTGATGATTACTTTCACAGAACTTAAGGACATCAGGTATGACATAGTCGGTTATTTGAGGAAAGGTTACGGTGTTATGAAAGCAGAAGAGAGGATTCCTTAGAAGAAGTGACATCTAAGCTAAGACTTGAAGAATAATAGGTGAGAGCCCAGCGAAGAGATGGAGAAAGAACATTTCAGTCAGGAGATATCATCTGAAAAGCTCTGGAAACAAGAGTTAACAGAGTTATACAAGGCACAGATCATGAAGGATTTTGTAAATTGCATCATTGTATGGATGATGAGGAACCCTTAAGGTGTTTTAGGAAGAAGTGACAAGTTCAGACACGGGCTGAAGAGTTCCTTCTGGTGGCAGGTAGATTAGTTAGGGACTGAGATGGTGATGTGACCTAAAATATGTAGGTAAGAAAGAAGTCAACATACTCACAGATGCTCACAGATACTTAGAATAAACAAAACTTAGTGCTTGATGAGCGCTTGATGTTGGCATGAGGAAAGAAGTTGTCAAAGATGATTCCAGTTTCTGCATGTGCAGTTGGATGGATGTCGATGGCAGTTTTGAGCCTGGGGCACAGGAGGAAGAGCAGATTTGGACTCAGGGTAGAAAGGTAATCAGCTCCATTTCAGACATTTGGGTTTTTTTTTAATTACTTAATGAATTTTATTACAATTATAGGTATACAAAAATCATCACAATCAGATTTTATAGCATTTCCATCCTAAATCCTCAGTGCATTCCCCCCCCAACCCGCAACTTGTCTCATTTGGAGACCATTAAGTTTTCCAAAGTCTGTGAGTCAGTATCTGTTCTGCAAAGAAGTTCATTGTGCCCTTTTTTTAGATTCCACATGTAAGTGGTAGCATTTGATGCTGGTGTCTCATTGTCTGAGTGACTTCACTTCGCATGATAATTTCTAGCGGACATGTGGGTTTTTCATGTTCACGTGGCACTCTCTGATGGGCAGTTGAATATTTACATTTGGATGCCGGAAAGACTCTTGAGCTGGAGGTAGAGCATTCATTCACCTATTAATTAAACATATGATTTTGAAATATGTACGTGCTGGTCCTCAAGCCATAGCTCCCGGTCAGCCACGGGATCACAGGGGCGACCCACCGTGATACAGTTGTTCTGCTCCCAGGCAGCCATTCTGGTGTTCACTTTCAATAGAGTATTCAGGAAGTTACATGAGGAGTTCCCGTCGTGGCTCAGTGGTTAACGAATACAACTAGGAACCATGAGGTTGCCGGTTCGATCCTTGGCACCGCTCAGTGGGTTAAGGATCGGGCGTTGCCGTGAGCTGTGGCATAGGTCGCAGACGTAGCTTGGATCCCGCGTTGCTGTGGCTGTGAAGTAGACTGGTGACTACAGCTCCGATTAGACCCCTAGCCTGGAAACCTCCATGTGCTGCAGGTGTGGCCCTAGAAAAGGCAAAAAAAAAAAGACAAAAAAAAAAGTTACATGACATTCAACACTTTATTACAAAAAAAACTTTGCGTGACATGATTTTGCCCAACTGCAGGCTTATACATGTGTTCTGAGCACGTTTGAGGTGGGCTAGGCCAAGCTGTGATGTTTGCATTTCATCCCACCTGTGATACGTTCAACCTGTGATGGGTTTGGGGGTATGTAACCCATCCTACGTCGAGGAAGGTCTGTAGAGGCAGCACATGCTCTGACTCATATGGGTTCTCTGTTTTGACCTGCGTGTCCTTCTGCATCCAGGCAGTGACTTCCTGCTTCCACCCTGTGGCGGAGCTTCCCCGCCCCCTCCCCCGCCCCCGCTGCTCTCACTTCCTTTGTCCTTTACCACCCAGAGCTATTCTTACCCCTCCTCCACAGAGCTCAGGGCAAGGAGCGCCCACCTTGTAAGGGATGAAACCCAGGCTCTCCGCGCTGGCCGCCAGCTCCACGCAGAATCCCTCAGCCCAGCAGCCTGTCTCAGGAGCATCTTCCAGCGGTGCGCTCCCCGCTTTCTTTGGCCGCTGGCCTCCTCCTTCCTTCCCCTCGCACGTGCCCAGTTTCAGACCTGACCTCAGAAAGGATGTGAAAGTCACCCCCGGGTTGTCCCCACCTGCTGTTCCCCGCTCCTCCTGGGCAGCTGCTGCTGTCAACCAGCTCTGTGGGACAGTCCTCTTCCTCAGGGAGCTAAACATCTGCCCAGAATTAACCAACCCACGCCCCTCCTGTAGGACTGTGTCCGTTTAGGTAGAGAAGTTCCCCATTCCCTCCCGTGGCTCGGACCTGAGGTTCTGGAATCCTGGATCTCTTAATGGCCAGCCGTGTGCCTTCAGGAAAGCCACTCAGCATAACTGGGCCTCAGTTGTTGGCGATATAAAATGAGACTCTGGAGTTCCTGTCGTGGCTCAGTGATTAACGAATCCGACTAGGAACCGTGAGATTGCGGGTTCGATCCCTGGCCTTGCTCAGTGGGTTAAGGATCCAGCGTTGCCATGAGCTGTGGTGTAGGTTGCAGACGCGGCTCAGATCCCGCGTTGCTGTGGCCGTGGGGTAGCAACAGCTCCGATTAGACTTCTAGCCTGGGAACCTCCATATGCCTCGGGTGCGGCCCTAGAAAAAGGCAAAAAGACAAAAAATAAATTAATTAATTAATTAAATTAAATGAGACTCTATGTCTGTGCTCATGAAGATAAAGCTCTCACTTATTTTTTAAAGATTTTGAGATGAAGGATCCTTTTCATCAGTCATCTTATCTAGCCCACCCACACTCCCTCTGTGTCCCTTTGCCCTGCCTTATTTTTATTTTTTATAGCCTTTATCATTAAATATGTTTGTATTTTATGTGTCCTGGGTCACTTTGGCCATTTAGCAAATGCCAAATCCTTTTTGTCTCTGGCAGTTAGAAGTGGAGAGTGAGCAGGTGGGGCGTTTATATCCGCTTCACCCACTCACCTCGCTCCCGGGGAGTGTTGTACAATGACAGCAAAAGAAACATACAGTCTGTCCTTGACTTCAGGGAAAGTCTCTATCTGTGGTTGCATGAAGGGGCCCTGGACAGTGCGGCATGCTGACAGCAGGACCACCCGACTTGGGGCTAGTCAGGCAGCAGAGTGAGCCTGTAAGTGTCAGAGCCCAGGACCAGGGGGCTCTAGAATCTGGGGTCCAGAGCAAAGGCACCATTTCACCGGGTTGCTGGGCTTGGTGGATGCTGGTCCACCCCTTGTAGTAAGGCCAGAACAGTCTTCCCATTCAACCGACATATCAAAGGCTCATACCATCAATGAAAACTCATTTCCATATTCATTAACAAACCTCGTGCAGATTTCTAAAATGATAGTTAAGGCGTTCCTGTTGTCGTGGCACAGCGGAAATGAATCCAACTGGAAACCGTGAGGCTGCAGTTTCGATCCCTGACCTTGCTCAGTGGGTTTTAAGGATTCAGCATTGCCGTGAGCTGTGGCTGGGATCCTGTGTTGCTGTGGCTGTGGTGTAGGCTGGCAGCTATAACTCTGATTCAACCCCTAAGCTGGGAATCTCCATATGCCGCAGGGACAGCCCTAAAAAGCAAAAAAATAAATAAATAAAATAAAATAATAGTTAAAGCCCTAAGTAACCACATTTGGCCCGTTAATTCATAATTAATGTTTTAAATTCTGTGGTTATAGAGACAACTTCTCTTTATACCAAAGTCTTTTTTTGAAGTTCCCATGGTGGCTCAGTGGTTAACGAATCTGACTAGAAACCATGAGGTGGCAGATTCGATCCCTTGCCTTGCTCAGTGGGTTACGGATCCAATGTTGCCGTGAGCTGTGCTGTAGGTCACAGACGTGGCTTGGATCTGGTGTTGCTGTGGCTGTGGTGTAGGCCAGTGGCTACAGCTCTGATTGGACCCCTAGCCTGGGAACCTCTGTATGCCGTGGGTGCCGCCTTGGAAAAGGCAAAAAGACTAAATAAATAGTCTTTTTTTTTTGTATTTTTATTATTTATTGGAAAGTGGCAAAACAGTTTTTCTTCCCTAAAACATATGATCTTTTATTTTGTAAAGTTCTTAATTGACATATAGTTGATTTACAATGTTGTGTTAGTGTCAGATATACAGCAAAGTGATTCATTTATACATATATCTATTCTTTTTCAGCTTCTTTGCCATTATAGGTTATTACAAGATATTGAAAATAGTTCCCTGTGCTCTACAGTAGGTCCCTGTTGGTTGTCTATTGTCTATATTATCCTAAAGTACTTTCAAAGCAATCACCTCCCTGACTATGTGAGAATAAGATGTTAGGATGTACGTTTGTTTACTCTCTGTCACCCACCGGGATGTGGACCCCCTGAGAGGAGGACTTTGTTGTCCTTGGTCATACCCGTGACTCCAGGTGAATGAATAAATGATAGAAAGACGGAAAGAGAGATGCTTTGTACAATCCAGCTGGTTATGGGCTGTAGTTTTCCTCCCCGAGTGGGGTCTGGCTCCCCACTCAGCAGGCTAAGCTAGTTGGACCAGTCGTGAGTGAGGTGGCATTTCTCTTCAAGCCTCCTCCGCGACCCTCCTATGTCCCCCTTCCGTGTTGTCCATCCACAGCCTGTGCCCTCCCAGTCCTGCTGCTGTCAGCTCCCCCTTCCCAGACAGCGCTGCCTTCTGGAAACCCCTTCCTCCTCTCCATCCCCTTCTCCATCGACATGTGGAGGAAACCCCAATTCAGGTACAGATGCTGCCAGAAAACAGCCAGGTCGCTTTGGATTAGTCCTTTGACCTTCCTGGAGCCTTTTCTCATCCAAGAAATGAGTGTGTGTGTCAGGCACAGTGCTGAGTATTCAGATGACCTCGTTTAACTTTTATTTAATCCTCACATCAACCCTACAAGAATAGGTAGATAGACGCCAGTTTCAGGTGATGAAGGAGACACAGCAGTGGGGTGGCGGGTGGGGGGGGGATTAACTTGCTCTGGATCCTTTAGCATCAAACCCAGAGGTATGACTGTGCAGCCCCGCTCCCAGCACGGGCCTTCCTAGTCTGTGACATACAGGACCATCCCCGTAGGACTGGGGTGGGCTCTGAAAATCAGTTTCTGGAATTCCCGTCGTGGCGCAACGGAAACGAATCTGAATAGGAACCATGAGGTTGCGGGTTCGATCCCTGGCCTCCCTCGCTCAGTGGGTTAAGGATCCGGCGTTGCCATGAGCTGTGGTGTAGGTCACAGACGCGGCTCAGATCTAGCATTGCTGTGGCTCTGGTGCAGGCCAGCAGCTGTAGCTCCAATTAGACCCCTAGCCTGGGAACCTCCATATGCCGCGGGGCAGCCCTAGAAAAGACAAAAAAAAAAAATAAGTGAAAATCAGTTTCTCAGAAGCTCACCGCTATTTGAGATTCACAGCCACGTCCATCAACCATGGCCTTAGATGAACTCTAGGTGGCCTCCCAGGTCTCACTTTCATGCTGTCATTATTTACACTGGCCCAGGGACTGGCTTCCTAGTGAGACTTACCAGATAGACGAGAAGACACAAAGGCTTCCATTATTACCTGTCCATGTATTTGCGTTTGCATTTCAATAGGCACGAGCAGTGGGATGACCCGGAATGGCTGTGGGGAGGGAAGGGAGTGGAGGGAGACTTTGGGCCCAGGGAGGGGTTTCTGTGGGCTCTCAAGTCCAGGTAAGTCCTCCACCTGCGTGCGAGTCAGGAAGGCCCAGCTCGCAGTGTAGGATGGTATAGGAGGGCGCCTTCCCCGGCGTGAGGAGGACACACTCAGACCACACACGTACATTCACTGTGTACATGAGACAAATGTCCTCTTCCTTTATAGATCAGAAAGCAGTTGAATTCCATCTTTCCTGATTTAAGAATGGGAAACTAGGGTTTTTTCCTCCACAAAAGCAAGGTGATCATCTGGTGTCAGTCAACAAACATGGACCAACTATTGTCCACTAAAAAGCCCTTTCCAGGAGTTCCCATTGTGACACAGAGGAAACAAATCCGACTAGTATCCATGAGGATGCGGGTTTGATCCCTGGCCTCACTCAGTGGGTTAAGGTCCGGCGTTGCTGTGAGCTGCGGTGTAGGTCGCAGACGTGGCTCGGATCTGGCATTGCTGTGACTGTGACATAGACCAGCAGCTGCAGCTCCAATTCAACCCCCAGCCTGGGCACTTCCATAAACTATGGATAGGAGCCCTAAAAAGACCAAAAAAAAAAAACAAAAAAAACAAAAAACCTAATAACTGAACTCCCAGTACAGTAGTGAAGTCAGAATTTCTGTGGACATGTCCCTAGGCATTGGTGTGGCCCCATCACTACTTACTTAGTTACTTAATTACTTACTTATTTATTTTTGCTTTTTAAGGCCGCATCAGCAGCATGTGGAAGTTCCCAGGCTAGGGGTCCAATCGGAGCTACAGCTGCCGGCCTGCGCCACAGCCACAACCACGCGGGATCTGAGCCGTGTCTGCGACCTACACCACAGTTCACGGCAACACCTGACCCTTACCCCGCTGAGCGAGGCCAGGGATCGAATCTGCATCCTCGAGGATACTAGTCTGATTTGTTACCGCTGAGTCACAACAGGAACTCCCACATCACTGTATTTTAAAAGCTCTAACAGGAGTTCCTGTCATAGCTCAGTGGTTAACGAATCCGACTAGGAACCGTAAGGTTGCGGATTCCATCCCTGGCCTTGCTTAGTAGGTTAAGGATCTGGCGTTGCTGTGAGCTGTGGTGTAGGTCGCGGCTTGGATCCCACATTGCTGTGGCTGTGGCGAAGGCCGGCAGCTACAGCTCAGATTAGACCCCTAGCCTGGGAACCTCCATATGCCGTGGGTGCGGCCCTAGATAAGGCAAAAAAAAAAAAAAAAAAAAAAATCAGCTTAAAATCTCCATCAGTGGTGCTTTGAGCACTGCTGGGTGAGTCTGTGGTTATACAAGTGTGTGCACCCTAATTCAACCAGATCGCTGTTCTGACCCCAAGTGGAAAACAGTTGCATGAGAAAATGGGAGACTTGTCTGGGGACTGGAGGGAGGCAGGCCTTTTGCACTCAAGAAGGTTTTGGAGGAGATGCCTAAGGCACACCTGAGTGGGGTATCACGGAGACAAGTTAGGGAGATGCGAGAGTGTTCTGAGAGCCAGAGAACACCTCTGTTCACATTCCATCCTCACCTGGCAAGCTCTTCCTGTTCTTTTAAGACAGATTCTATTCTTATCCATCCCCTCTGAGAAACCTCCCTTCAGCTGTCCCCACCCCCAACCTGAAATCACTTCCTGTCCTCTACACACACACACACTTCACACAGACCCCTGAGTAGTCTCTGGGTATTTTTCTCAAGGCACTTAACATGTTATACTATCATGATCTTTTTGCATCTGTCTTAGTGTAAAATGAGACTTAATCTTATTAATTTTGGGGTCCCTGGTGCCTAGTGCAGTGTTTGGCACATAATAGATGCTTAATAAATGATTGTCTAATGAATAAATAAATGCATAGGAGAACGTGTAAGTTAGGATTGTATGAAGGACCAATTTGCTTATTCAACAAATATCCAAGGGGTTTGTTAGGCCCTTAACATTGCAGTCCCATGGCTCAGATGGACTTAGTGTTAAAATAGCTTTTTTAGATTAATCTGGGAAGCTAGCCATCATTTGTATTATTGTTCCTATGAGAAAAGTGAAATTCATTCTGTTTTAAATAGCCAACTTCCAGACGAATCTTTAGATCACAATGTATTTCTGACTTGAGGACTGACTGTACTTTCCAAAATGTCCCATGCTAATGTCCCAGTCATTCTACCAATGATTGGACTGAAAAAATTCCAGAAAAAATTCATTTCCCAAAGTTTAGACTAGACAAAGAGAGTGCTCACACTTTATCCCTTAACAGGTAAATCCCGTGAGCTCAGTCTGGATCTATACACCATTTCATTCTTTTTCAAAGTGTAGCATTTAAGTTTTGCTTTGTTTTACCAGTGTTATCAGTCAATGGGGCAGATATCTCAGCCAGTGTTTAAAACAGTGGTGGCGTTCCCACTGTGGTGCAGTGGGCTGACAATGCAACTGCAGCAGGTCAGGTTCCATGCTTGGTCCCGCACAGTGGGTTAAGGATCGAGCATTGCTGTAGCTGTGGCGTAGGTCACTGTGGTGCTCAGATTCAACCTCTGGCCTGGGAACTTCCATATGCCTGGTGTGGCCATTGAAAGAAAGAGAGAGGAAAGAAGGAAGGAGGGAGAAAGGAAGGAAGAAAGAAAGGAAGAGAAAAGAAAAAAAGAGAAAAAAGAAGGAAGGAAGGAAAGAAAGGGAGGAAAAGAAGGAAGGAAGAAAGAAAGAAAAAGAAAAGGAAGGAAAAAGAAAGAGAGAGAGGAAGGAAGGAAGGAAGACAATGGCTAACACCAGCCCTGACCCTGCACTGAGTCAAAAAAAAAAAAAAAAAAAAATTGCAAAGAAGCTGGATATGAAAGCAAAACTATCTTCACCATCCAGAATGGAGTCAGCAGTTTCCTTTTCCTGGCCACCAAGCACAAAGTGACGTGAATGCACTAGAGCCCGCTACAGTGTGAAGGTCCTGGAGAAGGAGCCGCGTGGGGCTGCGGTGCGGGGGTGCTCTGGCAGCCACATCCCCCATCAGCTGAGCCTGAGCACGGCAGCCAGCCAGCTCCTGCACCAGCATCAGAGGGAGTTACTGGTGCCCTGAGAAGGACCAGCTTAGTGGGACGGAGAACAGGGCCGCTGCAGTCCCAGGGTACTTTCGGGAAAAGAGTTTCTATTTAAAAGACTTAAATAAATAGGTTGAGTAAGAATTGAAACAAAGGATTCTGACTGGAGAAGTAAGGGAACAAAGGATAGAGCTTGGAGAATGACAGTAGAGCGCTGCATTATTTCTCGTGGATGCTTGTTGGTTAAGAGAAGACCCAATATCTTTGGACTGAAAAAAAAAGGAAATGCAGTAGCTTGTTCT
The DNA here is from genome assembly GCA_004024745.2 of Catagonus wagneri. Lineage (NCBI taxonomy): Eukaryota > Metazoa > Chordata > Mammalia > Artiodactyla > Tayassuidae > Catagonus > Catagonus wagneri. Next base: position 932,195 of record PVHT020004020.1, read on the forward strand.
ACTGCTGGGAACTGAGCAAGTCACGTCTGGCTCTGCCAGCTCTGAGCTCCCACCTTCCAAGGACTTGATGAGCACGAGGTGACTTGTGCTGGGGGTGTCTACAGAAGTTCATGGCGTTCTTTTAAGTAAGGACAAGGGAATAAATGAACCAAACGATTGTTTACTTATAGACAGATGACCCCCAAGGGAGAGCTACCCTGAGAAAGATTTTTCTAATGCGGAGTTCCCATCGTGGCTCAGTGGAAGCGAATCCGACTAATATCCATGAGGTTACGGGTTCGATCCCTGGCCTCGCTCAGTGGGTTAAGGAGCCGGCATTGCCTTGAGCTGTGGTGTAGGTCACAGACATGGCTCGGATCTGGTGTTGCTGTGGCTGTGGTGCAGGTTGGCAAATGTAGCTCCAATTAGACCCCTAGCCTGAGAACCTCCATATGCCACGGGTGTGGCCCTAAAAAGCAAAAAAAAAAA
>PVHT020004020.1:932762-999287 GCA_004024745.2 Catagonus wagneri
CATCTGAAGAACTGCCTCTGCTTGATAAATGAAAACGGAGATTCTTCGGAAATAAGGATTTGATCGTCTTTTTTAGAAGCTTCGGATTCCAGATGCTCCTGATGCACCTCCCTTAGTGCTGCCCAGAGGTCTCAGGAAGTCTTCTGTTCCTCTGCTAGAGTTTTAGCAATGAAAGGAGCTGGCTGCCTGGACTTGATACCCTGTTCTGAGTTATACCAGGTTTATAGCTTGGGAAGAAAAGATGGTTAGTTTAACCCAGATGTAAATTCTGCGGGGCCTATTCTGCAGTTTTAGCATCAAGAGACTTCTTCATACAGCATATTTCCTTTTCTCTTATCAGCCACATACACACTAGCCATTTTCCACAGAACAGTACAGCTTATCTCAGTTCCATAAGATGAATTAGGTGATTTATGACTCTAGAAGCGAGAAACTAACGTGTAGTTTTTAAAAAGTGAAAGGGAGCTCCCACTGTGGCACTCTGGGTTTATGATCCATCTTGTCTCTGTGAAGGCACGGGTTCAGTTCCTGGCCTGGGAACTTCCATATGGAGCAGATTCAGCCAGAAAAGAAAAAAAAAAAACCTGAACGAAGCTGATCTGAAAAGGCTACATACTACATAATTTGAATTATATAACATTCTGGAAAAGGTAAAACTAAGGAGATAGTAAAAAGATCAGTGGTGGCCAGGATTCTTAAGGCGTTGAAACCATTAATCCTGTATGATGCTGTAATGTAGATACATAGGACTACACATTTGTCAAAGCCCGTAGAATATACAGCACAAAGAGTGAACTCTAAATGCAAACTATAGACTTTAGTTAATAATATTAATATTGGCTCATCAATTGTAGCAAATATGCCAGAGATGTTCATAATAGGGACCATATGAGAATTCTCTTCACTCAATTTTTTTGGAAACCTAAAGCTGCTCCAAAAAGACTATTAATTAAAAAAAAAAAAAAAGACAATTTGGCCTCATAGCATCTCCATAGAGACAGAGGAGGCAATAGATGAGGATGTCACTCTGCCTAAGTCTCCTGTGGTACCCAGCGTGTAACCTCAAGCAGTTTCATTTGAAAAAGTTATCAGTATATTAAATCTCCTTATCTTCCGGGTGGTTGTTGCTATTACTCATCTCTTTCTTTAAAAATAAACCCAAAAGAAGAAGAATACCAAGTGAGCGAACCTTTTTCTCAAGAGGTTCCTGTTTTTCTCCATTGGAGATTCCGTTACACCCCTTCCACGATCCAAACCGTTGGCGACTTGGCCACACTGCGGAGGCTGCTTCCTCAACTTTCTGGGTGCCTTGGCCAAAAAAGAAAGTCAACCCTTGCTGCCCTTTTTTAAGTCTGGTCTAACCAGCAAAGTAGTGTGACAGTGATACCCACAGTAAATACCTACACGTTGTAGAAGATATCACTCGGAACAAACAGCATGAGAAGTCATGTGTAGTTGTTATGACTGACCCAAGGAAAACCCACACTTATTTACAAATCAGTCACAGATGGAGTTCCCGTTGTGGCACAGTGGAAGCGAATCCAACTAGGAGCCATGAGGTTGTGGGTTCGATCCCTGGTCTCGCTCAGCGGGTTAAGGATCCGGCGTTGCCGTGAGCTGTGGTGTAGGTCACAGACTTGGCTCGGATCTGGTGTTGCTGTGGCTGTGGCATCGGCTGGCAGCTGTAACTCCGATTAGACCCCTAGCCTGGGAACCTCCATGTGCCGCAAGTACGGCCCTAAAAAGGAAAAAATAAAATAAAATAAATTAATAAATCAATCGAAGAAAGATGTGTACTAAAGACTGCCTTTCACAGCATATAAAATGCATTTCCCTCTGGAGGGGGAAAAATGTAACCAAGTTACCCTGCATTCAATGTGCCTTTAATACATCCATGAACGTAGTGACGGACAAAAAACAGAAATGGCAGAAAGGACAGAAGAAATTCCGTTATCACATGATAGCAGCAGTATCAGTACGCTCATGAACAGAATTAAATTTCTTGCCTAGAAGACATCAATAAAATTACATTCAATAGACATAATAAAAAAAGTTACTTTTCCAAAGAATTAAGAAATGAGATGCACTATATATATATATATATATATATATATATATATCACCTGCACATCTTATATATCAGCAGAAGAAGCAGGATCTTTTCTGGCCCTACAATCTGACTCTCCTCTGAAGTCTCTTCTTGGGCGTGATTTCCCACCTAGAGCTCTGGTGAGAGTGTAAGAAGTATGTTACCAGCTCATTGGTGGCCGCCCAGACCAGGGTTCAGTTTCTGCCTGCTACCAAAAATATTTGGGACGAGGGCACAATAGTTCACCCCCGTGGTGCCAGAAAGATGGAGATTACAACCTGGTCATCCTTGATTTTCTCAGAAAATCCCATGTGCTGTCATCATTTAAATCCTCACACACGGATTAAGCCAAGAGGATGTGGGGAGTTCAAACAAAATCTAAAGAAATAAATTGTCATACATTGTAATTTCATTTTGGAAGAGAGAAGAAACTCTTTTAACCCCCTGAAATGTCCTTTCTCTTTCCGTTCACAATAAACTGATGGGCAGAATAAGAATCAGTGATAAGAAAGCCAACAGAGAGCTGAAGGAACAGTACCAGCAGCTGGGGTTCTGTCCTTCCAGAGGTGCCGCTGACCAGCCTTTGATTCCTGGCTCAAAGTTATATACCAGTCTACGTGAAGATGCTTGAAAATTACCATAGAGGACATCTGTGTCTAAAGCCGGACTCATGGAAGTCACTTTCTCAACATCGTCTCTATCTCTTTCCTTTGCAGGGCGACAGGCTTTGGCTTCCTGAATGCACTATGCAAAGCGGCCGCCGTCCTTGGCAACTTAATATTCGGCTCCCTGGTCAGCATCACCAAAGCAATCCCCATCCTGCTGGCCTCCACCGTGCTCGTGTGTGGGGGACTGGTGGGCTTGCGCCTGCCTGACACACGAACCCAGGTCCTGATGTAATGGGAAAAAAAAGCCATCCATCCTGTGTTCCTTTCATCTGCCCTGTGTCCACTCTCCCGGCTGACTCAAGGCTCCAGACTTTTCAGAAATAGAAAGGTGGTCAAATACGAGAACGCTGTCTTCTGTGACTAAAATTTAGATGCATATCATCTTGCCCCTTAAATGTGATTTTGCACATTATTTTTTTTTTTCTCCATGCATTGTTGTCTTTCCTAACTGTGATGCTGCTGCCTCCTAGAAATCAGTGGAAGGATTTTTTTTTTTTAATGTCCTGGTCAGCCAGGCTGGCCTGAGATTCTGCTCCCTGAAAGTTTCGAAGTTAAGAAGAGGATTGGGCTGCTGTGAGAAATAGACCCTGCTCCTAATTCAGTCTTCACAGGAAAGATAAGTGGGCATTTTATTGCATTCGTGCTGAGCAGAGGGATTTTTTTTTTTTTTTGTCAGAGTGATATTTCCTGTTTACTTAGAAAAGGACACCCAGCAATTCTTGCTGTTACAGCAGGGCCTTTCTGACAAAACCATGTGGCACCAAACAGAGCTGGGTGGGGCTCTTTCAGGCGTGACCATGAAGGTGACTCTGCTGACAAGAAAAATAGAGGCTCTGCAGTTAGCAGCAGATCTCTGAGTGAGCTGCATAAGCAGGGTTTCTACCAGAAAATTCAGTGAAGCTCCTGAAGGGCGCAAGGAAAGGGGACTGTAATTGTGTCTGGGGTTGTGGCTTGTGGTGCAGAACGTTAGAAAATCAGAGCTCATGGGGATCAGCTTTTATTCACCCCTGTCCCCGATCCAGCTCCCAGCTGCCAACTTTCTGACTCCTTATTTCTGCCAGTCACTCAGATTCTCTCATCTAGAACTTGCCAGTCATCTAAGTTGTGGCAAATTGCAGATTAGGAGGAAATTCACTCCTAAAGCTATTTGTCAATGCCAAATGATACCTCGAAGGGACCAGTTTCCAGAGGGTCGGTGCCCCCGGGGACACTGACATGGGGCTAATCAGCGTCCTGGTTCCACTAGCTTTCGCTGGGCTCGTGCGCTCGTCAGTGCGTCGCTGGCGGCTGCCTCCGTGTGAAACAGCCTGCTGTGCTCCAGGGGGCCTCAGGCAGACAAGGGCAGCAACTCCCGGTGGGTTTTGGCTGCTCATTTTACCTCCGGAATCTGCCTGGGCCTGGAAGAGGGAGGTCAGCGGGACATTCCCAGGGGCTGTCAGCTATGTGACCTTCTCACCCCCCGGGCCCGCCCCTCCTCCACGCCGGTCCTTTTTACTCATCTTCTTTGACGTCGGAGGCTTCCATGTAGGTTTGCGGGGATGACCGGCAGCCAGAAACACATCCCGCGTTAAAACAACATTCCCCCTTTTTTTTTTCAACTCTCTCTGTCTTGTCCCAGGGTTATCCTGGTTACTTATTATAGGCATTTCCAACAGGCCAAGCTCCAAGAAGGGAGAGCCTTTGTTTCCAGTAGCCGTTTACCCTCAAAGATGTCTTAGCCCCGGAGGTCCCTCGGCCTCCCTCTCCCCTTCCTAATAACCCCCCCTCCAGACCGCACAGGCTCCGTGAGAAGCTTCTTTCATTAGCAGAAGCCATTAATCGACTCTCCCTTGGAGTAATTCAGCCTTGTACGGTGCGGGGTGGGGCGTGGGCAGCCTGGTTTGGGGGAGCTGGCAGGAAGAGGGTGATTCCCCAGGGACGTGCATTCGGGACTCGAGAAAACGCAAACTGAAAAGTGCAAAGGTGGCGGGAAGGAGCAAAATCAATAGAGGCGAGATGGAATCCATGAGAACAATATCCGCCAGGCAGTGAAAGAAACAGCCCTCCTCTCACGTCTGCCTCCTGGGATGTTATTGGAGAGCAAAGATGACAGCCCACCAGCCCATGAAGGGACCCTGTATTTTCTTCTTCTGTGGGGACTCATTCCCCCCACCCACACCTACCCCTTGATTTAGCTTCATATTTAGTCATATTTGAGGACCTGAGCAGCTTTTTTTTTTTTAGTTGAATGGAGCATGTGCGGTAATACCTGCAAAAGAAATGTGTGTATCTGCACTGGCCCCCCTGAAGGATGACTGGACATGTGCAAAGATGTCGTGTCTCTAGTTTTCTATGACAGTCGAGTTTGCTTACTGGACTGTTTCTACTTTTAGAGATGACTCAAATGCGTGTTGTAGTTCCAAATGCATCAAATATCCAGAGCACGGTTTTGCGTAGAATTTTATTTGAACCCTGGGTTGGGTCAGAATAGGATTAACCAGCAGAGGATCCCCCCGCCCCATGAGATCTGCCACCATGCCCCCCCTTCAGAATGAGCTTTCTTGACCTTCTTGTCACCTAATCCAAGCCTCCCAGGTGGCCCAAGAGGGATCTCTTCTAATCTCCTGGACAGTCTGTGGTCACAAACCTTCTTGGTCACCACCTTTTCCACCTCCCCTGCTTTTTTCCCTGCCTCCCTCACCCTGTTCCCGTCAGCTGTCCTTTTCCACAAGAGCGCTCAAGTTCTTCTTAAAGTATGTGGTGTGGTCTGTCTGGCTCGTTCTGGGGTTAGCACGATTGAGACAGAGCCGTGAGATTAAGTAGAAGCTCTCAGTTCTGTCCCTGCAGCAGGCCTTTGGCACACAGATCTGCACCCAGCATCTCCTTTCATCCGCAGTAGAAAGAAAGGCTACGTGCACAAATGACAGCCTGGCTCCTTTTTCTAACTCATTTTCTACCTGAAATTTCCCCATAGCACTTTGAATCGATCCAGAAGGCCCCCGAATCCTGTTATTATCACTGGGTCCTCTCCAAAGGAAAAAAACCAGCTGCTCCAAACTGTTAAGTCTTGGACCACATTACACCCCAAGTAATGGGTCTTACCCGCCTCATTTATTCTCGTTGCCTTGGAAGCCACACCCGGCAGCCAGGGATCATCTTACATCCAGAGGACTCACCCTGGGAGATAAGGTTGATGGGTCCCAGCCCAGACTCCACCACTAACCAGTAGTGAGCCCCAGATCTTGCTGAGGAGAAGGTAAGTCATCGAACATCTCTGGTCCTCAGTTTCCCCATCTGTAGTTTGCTACTGGGATGAGTCCAAGATTCTAGAGGCTCATCGTGAAAATAGCTTCATCTTCTCTCTGCCTTCTTCTGATGCTAAACTCATTTTACAAGCACCAAATAGTTTTAGTTGAGAAAGTGAAAAAGTAGGAAATAGGCAAGCATGCAAGAGCTCAGGAAGTTGTGTGGGAAGCCACTGTGCAATAGGCAAGAGCGTGGTTTCCATGTTGTTTGTGCTGCCAGTTTCTTAGTGGTTGGACAGTTCTCGCCCCCCACCCCCCCGCCGAGGCAAGCAAGCACGCTGTGGGATATAGACGGTTAAAGACTCCAATCACAGTCCTGTCACAAAGGCCACATTCCATAGCTCTCCTGATGTTACGCCATCTTATTCTTGAAACATGGTCTCCTGCAGAAAGTTTTTAAGTGATTTCACCTGAGTTAGCAAATGCACCTTTACTTACAAATCTCATCAAATCTAAGGTCAGGGAGTTCTCATTGTGGTTCAGCAGGTTCAGAACCCGACTAGTATCCATGAGGATGTGGGTTCGATTCCTGGCCCTGCGCATTGGGTTAAGGATCCGTCGTTGCCGTGAGCTGTGGTGTAGGTCGCAGACACGGCTTGGATCCCGTGTTGTTGTGGCTGTGGTGAAGGCCGGCGGCAACAGCTCCGATTAGACCCCTAGCCTGGGAACCTCCATATGCTGTGGGTACGGCCCTAAAAAGACAAAAAATCGAAGTTCAGGTTTGCACCCAAAACTGCTTAGTGGCTTTTCTGGATGTCTTGAGATATCAAAGAAGAGGTGGGAAAAGAAGGGGTGGAAGGGAGAGTCTAAGATATCAAGAAGGTTCCAATAAAAAGAAAGATTAGGGCAAAATTGAGACTTTCCCAATCCTGGAATCGTTTCAAAAGTATTCCATGGGAATGGTTTCTGATTCCCTCTGCCAATCAAAACAATATGATATTCTCCAATTTTTTTTCTCTTGACTCTCAGCATGGCCTTTACCTATTTCTTCAGTAAAGCACCTCGCTTGTTCATGCTCTCAAGCGAGAAGTGTTTGCCTTTGGCCTTCACCTGGTATTGTGGAAAGACAATTGGTTGATTGTTAAGGTGCGTATTGGCTGCATATTTGAATTTCCAGTAACCCTCTTATCACGCTGAACTTAGTCCGGGTACCAAAACTACAGAAACAGTAGTCATGTTGCAGCAACAAAAAGAAGCGCCACGGCAGGGCACTCTGAGATGGACTATACATTTCCTTACAGTTTTTGTTTCTGCCAAGCAAAGTATGTTTTGAGTAAAGCTTCTCTCGGAATTGCAGTGTAGTCGAAATCATCAGTATTTTCTGGATGTGCTTGCCTTCCTTGTTTGGGGTGTGGAGTGACAGTTCTCCACATGATGTTCTTTTCCTCCAAACACTGACCGTTCCTCCTCCCGGCGGTGTCTCAGCAGCCAGACACAGCCATTGCCAGGGCTGACTTCTGTCTTGAAACAGGACCTCGATCCAGTTTAGCGAACCGAGAATTTTGAGTGTCGAGGATACGGTTCCTGGTCCCTAGTTTAAACTAGCAGCACTGGGCGGGGAGGGAGGAGCCGGGCAGAACTCGTCTCTTGTCACCTCCATTATTGGCCAGCGCTCATGTGTCAGGTTGAGGCATTTTACTGTGCCCGCAGTTAACCCTTAGTAGGACGTATATTAGGGAATGAAAGAGAAGCCGTCTGTGATGGGGGTCCCATTCCCTGTTGAGGCCCCCTCCCCCATAAACACAAAGTGTTCTTTTTCTAAATTTAAAAGAAGTGATAGGCGTTTCCATCGTGGCACAGCGGAAACGAATCTGACTAGGAGCCATGAGGTTGTGGGTTCGATCCCTGGCCTCCCTCAGTGGATGAAGGATCTGGCCATGCCATGAGCTGTGGTGCAGGCTGCAGATGCGGCTTGGATACTGCGTTGCTGTGGCTGTGGCGCAGGCCGGCAGCTGTAACTCCCATTGGGCTGCTAGCCTGGGAACCTCCCTATGCCGTGGGTACAGCCTTAGAGAAGCAAAATAAATTAATTACTTTTTTAAAAATAAAAGAAGTGATAGTCTGTGATGGGCAGTGCAGAAACTACTCAGAAAATGGGACCATCTTTGACAGGAGGAGAAAGCCCCTCAAAGGCTTGGCCTTTGTTGGAGGGACTACAAACTAGAATATACTTGGAAAAGACAAAATGGAGCCATACATGGGCTGTTTCTTTAAATACCCTGATAGGGACCGTACACTAAAGTATTCAAGGAAAATATTTAGCAGCAAAAATCACCCCATCTTTAGAGCGGTGTTCATTTTTAAAGTCCCCCTTTCTTTGCGGGCCTTCTTTTCATGGCCTGAAACTAGAGGTGGGGGCAGGGAAGTCTGTTTCAGAGCAAACAGCCCTGGAATTTTTTCTGGGAGCAGAGTCAGCAAATCACCCAGCTGCTGCCACGTCCCCTGGCCTCAGCTTCCCAGGGTGTTTCCTTTCTGATTTTGAAGACTTGTGACGAAGTCAACTGTTTGCAGACACCCTAGGGCAGCCTTGTCCCTCTCTACTTTCAGCAGATAAGCCACCCAGGAAACAGGTTCTGACAGTCCGTGGCAGGCGATTTTCCGATTTCAGTTAATAACAAGTGCATATGGTGTTGCAATTGTCTGGAAGCTGCAAAGGATCTTTGGGGGCTGGAACCTGAGGGGCAGAGCAGAGAGAGGCTGCTTGTCGGTGACCCTCCGCCCTCCCCTCCCAGGGTCCCGATTTCTTTTTTACCCACTAGCTTTCACCTTACCTCCTCCAGGCCGGACACTCACCCCTTTCCCTTCTATTCCTCCTTCCACCCTCCTCCTGTCTCCTCTTGACTCTTAGCAATGTGCAAAAGTGAGGCCAAGCTTTACTGGGGCTCTTAGGAGTGACTAAGGGGTGTGCCAGCCCATGCCTGCTGGGGAGGCCCAAGGGATGGGGCACAGGAGTGGGTACAGGGGGTGTGACCTCCAGACCGGTGGCTTCGACACAGCTCCCTGTGCTGGGCGAGATCTCCAACTCCTTCCCAACTTCCGCCTGTGATAGAATGAGCAGCGCTGGCATGCCGTCTGCGAGGAGGCCCGCAGTGAGGTGCCCAGAATTCACTGACCTGGGGCAGGCAGACACATCTCTCCATGCGTGCAGAGGGTCCCACTTGGTGCAGGAGGCTGGATGCCCTCCACTCAGATTTAAACGCTGAGACTGCAGAGGTTGCCCCGTCCACCTGCCCTCCCACCTCCATGCTCCCTTCGGGACAAGAATGCCCAGAACTAGGAGGACGAGAAAGTAGCCCTCAGCCCTCTGTTCAGACTCAGTATTTAACACTGAGCTCGTGGCCTGCCCTGGAAGCTGGGATGCAGGGTCCTAGGCAGCTTTCAGGCCGAGCCCGCTCACGGGCCAAGTCACTGAAAGCCAGTGATATGCATGGTGAGCAGATGCAACGCTGTTCCTCAGAGCCCATCATGTCAGGAATTTTGTGAGCCACTGAGAAACAGCCATTGCTAAAAATTAAAGCATGTAGGAGTTCCCATTGTGGCTCAGCAGGTTAAGAACCCAGCAGTCTCCACGAGGATGCGGGTTCAGTCCCTGGCCTTGCTCAGTGGGTTAAGGATCTGGCACTGCCCCAAGCTGCGGTGTAGTTCACATATGCAGCTCAGATCCTGGGTTGCCGTGACTGCGGCGTAGGCCAGCAGCTGCAGCTCCAGTTTGACCCCTAGCCTTCAAACTTCCACCTGCCACAGGTGTGGATCTAAAAAGGAAAAAAAAAATTGGAGCATGTAAACTTACAATTAAATTATATTTAAAAACAAAGTTAATAGATATTCAAAACTCATGCCTTTGTAATTATTTTACTACGCGTTAGTATTGTCTGTGCCCTCGAGGTAGTCGACACCTGTTGTGTCTGTGTGGTAGAAATACTGCAAAATGCTGGTCTGCTGAACACATTTCCCAACTGCAGGTTCAGTGACATCACCTTTATAGCTTGAAATCGGCCGTGGCAGGACCATTCACACCACAGTTATGGACAAACCTCCAAATTACATTCCTCCCCAGACGGCAGTTACTCATTTGCTCGCACACCACTGCCTGAGCCCCTGACCCGTATGTGGCCGTCACGCCACAGACCCAGGCCAACCAAATCGCATCCCGTGGGTTTCTGGGTCAGCATTGCCCATCCACCCACCGGAGGGACGCAAAGACTTAGCAAGTTCAACCGCATGTCGATCCACGAGGGGTTTCCTTCTGCATTTGTATTGATTCCGAATAAGACCCGTGGTGCAGAGAATTCACTACCCTCTGTGATTCTCCTTCCTTCAGGGAGAACGGACAGCAAATTGGTTCTCTCGCGCTGTGCAAACAAAAATAAATTTGTTCAGAGTTACAGCTTGTCTCCCCTCTCCCCTCCGAGTAGGCATGGAAGAAAGAAAAGCCCTTCCTTGCCTATGGCAGTCACCAGGCCTGCCTGGTTAGAACTGGACAGATTGGCTTCATCTCACTTCCTCTGCTGGGGTTATACATTTATTGTCCTGGGTCTATGTCCTAAATCAAACAGAAGAAAAAAAAGGAAATGTTCTTTCTCGATGCATCCAAAATGCCGTTACGTCTCCTGCCCCTGCTCCAGGAACACACTGAATGGACCATATGTCCTTCGCTAAGGTCTCGATGCTGTAAATAAGGTCCTAGATGAGTTTTTTTCCTTCAGGTGAACCTCCGTGTTGGACACACGCTAAACCAGCCATCCACTCTCTGTGCAATGAGCTCTTGGCAGTGGCCCTCGCCTTGGTTTTGGCGTTTGGGCGTTTTGTTTTGTCTTGTTTCCTTTCTGTTTTCGCTGCTCCGGAAGCCCTCCTGCTGTGAATGTTCCAGTCACCCCAAGTGGACTGTATATATGTGCTGCATGTGTGCACCCCAATAAATTCCGTTCCAGGTTTCTGGAGTTTTCATCTTAAGTACAGCTGGTCCTGTGGTGAACTCACCTTTCTGGTCTGTTTCCTCTGTGTCCGATTCCCATTTTGCCAAAATGTTTGACCAAGTGTGTTTTAACAAACGCCCGAGCCAGCCACGCGTATCCTTCCCTGTGTCGAGGGCGTATGTCATTGTGGGATGACTTGTGCAAATCTCTCAACCGTGGACGTGTGTATACATTGATATGCCAGACACCCAACATTCATGTAACAGCTGCAAAGATATTTAATGGACATCAGATTAATAAAAGAGCATTTTTTGCTCCATTATATTCAAATAAAGTTTGCCGTGTGACTGACTTCCCCTCCAAGCATGAACAGACCCTTAAAAAAAAATAAGTACTTTTTAAAAAAAAATGGCTTTGAACGTGAAAAAAACCCGTTTCGCTTGATTCAGGCTTATTTGAATTGTTTCTGTGGGCTGGTGTCACGGGTATTAGTGTGTTGTTTGATTTTGCAGGAATACTTTCAATTGCTAGCCAGGACCAATAGTAAGAAAATGTTTGTGGGGGAGTTTGTTGCAGAGCAGATGCTATGGTGTTCTGCCCCAGAGCAGGAATGGCAAACCAGTTTTTATTAACTCCTACTGATATGTTGTGTCTGCTTGGAACATTTGCTAGAGAAGCTTGTTGAGAAGAAGTGCTCTATTTTATAGCATTGCATTGGAGGCAGAAATCTGAACTGCCTGCCGTGGATTTGCTAATCCCCAAAGAATACTTTTGACTGCGTTTAATAGAAGACCCAGCTTCCAATAGCTTTGCTAAAAAAAAAAAAAAAAAAAGGAATTGTTGTTACTACACGTGACAGAAGAGGTCGGACAATTCAAAGGCTGGTTATGATTCAAGGTTGGCAACATCAGTGAAGACCCAGGTTCATTCCATCTCTTGTCCCTTTGTGGGCATGAGATGATTCCAACAGTTCTAAACGTCAGATCATGGAGTTCCCGTCATGGCACAGTGGTTAACGAATCCAACTAGGAACCATGAGGTTGCAGGTTCGATCCCTGGCCTTGCTCAGTGGGTTACGGATCCGGCATTGTCATGAGCTGTGGTGTAGGTCACAGACGTGGCTAGGATCTGGCATTGCTGTGGCTGTGGCGTCAGCCGGCAGCTATAGCTCTGATTCAACCCCTAGCCTGGAAATCTCCATATGCCACGGGTGCAGCCCTAAAAAGCAAAAAAAAAAAAAAAAAAAAAAAAAGATCTTCACACAAAAATCTAAAGACCAGGAGTTCCCTGGTAGCTCAGCAGGTTAAGAATCTGGCATTGTCACTGCTGGGGCATGGGTTCGATCCCTGGCCCGGGAACTACCGAATGCTGCCAATGCAACCAGAAGAAAAAAAAAAAAATCCAAGGATCAGAAGAGGGACCATCCTTTCTTGTGATCCTTTCTAAGATCGAGGAGAACAGTCTTAGAATCCTCCAGCAGACGTCCACCTCTGTCTCATTGGCTGGGTTGGAATCGTTTGCCTACTCTTGAACGAATTATTAGCAAGGGGAATATAGTTACTGGCTATATATGTAACTGGCTTAGACTAACCAAGATGTACCTGCCCCCAGAGAGTGTGGAAGGAGCATGCTCTTCCCTGAAGCACATGGCTTCTGACTGCCTGAACAAAACTGGGGTTTCGTGAGCCAGGGAGAAGGAAGGGAGCTATTGAGGAGACTAGCAGCAAGGCCATGAGCTCTCGAACCGTGCTGACACTACAGCCTCTGGGGCTATGTATACTTCAAATGACATTAGGAGTTGAGTTTCTCAGTCCTGCAAGGCCACGTTTCCGGAGCTCAGCAACCACGTGACTAGTGGCTGCCATATTGGACAGCCCAGAGAGAGAACATTTCATGCTCACTGCAAGTTGTGTTGAACAGCACTTCCCCGGAGGTTGTGTATTCACTCCGCTCTCTGGGCTCTTCCTTCTCCTGGGGTCTCCTGGCACCTCTCCCAGGTTCTTTCCCCTAACCCGCATCTTCTCTTTGGGCTGTATTGACTTTGTTGCGCCTTCTTCCCCCAGCAAACTGGAAACCCCCTGCCCAACACAGGTCTTCATCCTTCCTCCAGGCCCCCAACCCACCAGACCTAGATCCTGTTGCCTTTTTTTTTTTTTTTTTGGCTTTTTAGGGCCGCACCTGTGGCATATGGAGGTTCCCAGGCTAGGGGACTAATCGGAGCTGTCACCGCTGGCCGACACCACAGCCACAGCAACACCAGATCTGAGCCGCGTCTGCAACCTACACCACAGCTCACGGCAACGCTGGATCGGTAACCCACTGAGTGAGGCCAGGGATCGAACCTGCAACCTCATCATTCCTAGTCGGATTCGTTTCTGCTGCGCCACGACGGGAACTCCCTATTCAGTATTTGAGAAAAGTTGCCACCTGCCTGCCTCCCTTTCCTTTCTTCCGTGTTTCATGATGAGGATCTTACAGAAGGGGGAAGAGAAGACTCCAGAGGCTTAAAATCCCTGGTGGTGTCAGGGATGATGGCAAGCGTAGGAACTCACCCTAAGACGCTGCAGTCAGATGAGTCTGGCATGGATTATTGTGAGGTGTCTGAGGGAAGCATCCACAGGACTGGCCTATATCAGTGGCTGCAAAATCCCGTCTGCGGAATTCCTAGCAGTCTGTGTGCTAAAACAAGGCAGCATCCTGTTTATGGATGTTCGTTGCAATGGCATCACCCTCATTATCTCTTAGCAATTTGCCAGGGCGGCCGTAACAAAGTACCACAGGTTGGTACAGGCTCACACAAGGTGAATTTGTTTTCTCACTCTATTTAAGGCTGGAATTCGAAGTTCAAGGTCTGGACAGGTGTGGTTCCTGCTGAGGCCTCTTTTCTTGGTTTTAGATGGCTGTCTGTGTCCTCACATGATCTTCTCTTGTTACGCATGTCAATCTCCTCTTCTAAGAAGGGCACCGGTCATACTGGATTAGGACTCCCCCTAATTAGGTCATTTTAACTTTTATACCTCTTTAAAGACTCCATCCATTGAATCCTGAGGTCCGGAGCGAGGGGGTGGGGTTAGGGCTTCTAACAATCATTTTCTCTAATATTGACGACTATGGGCGCATGGTTCCCATTCTGCACCGCGGCCTCTGAGCAAAGCACCTCCCCTGTGGGCGTTGCCGCCTGAAGCTTCCTCCAGCCTGTGCCCTAATTGGCTGCCAGGGGAGCCAGGAGGAGGAGCAGTTGTGGAGCTGGGGTGGCCCACGTTGTTCGGTGGGGAGAAGAAAGGCATCGTCATCTCCTGTAATTTGCAGTCCAGACACCAGGTGGAGAAGTGAAAATCTGAAAGGAGAATTCCTGAAGCAAAGGCAAGCTCCAGCCCTGGGGCCAAAGTGAATGAGCTGGTGTGATCTGGGACCACAGAGGACACAATATCCTCCAACTCAGACTCCTAAGTGCACCGGGCAGCCACCTGCCTTCAGTCCTATGTCCGTGTCTCCTTCCTAAAAGTCCATGGGGGGAGTTCCCGTCGTGGAGCAGCGGAAATGAATCCAACTAGGAACGATGAGGTTGCGGGTTTGATCCCTGGCCTCACTCAGTTGGTTAAGGATCCGGCGTTGCCGTGAGCTGTGGTGTAGGTCACAGATGCGGCTCCGGTCCTGAGTTGCTGTGGCTGTGGTGTAGGCCGGCAGCTACAGCTCCGATTAGACCCCTAGCCTGGGAACCTCCGTATGCCGCAGGTGCAGCCCTAAAAAGACAAAAAGCCAAAAAATAATAATAATAATAAAATAAAAGCCCATGGGGGAGCAGAACAGACAACACCTGCAACAGCCCCACTCCCTCACACCTGCTCACGTCTACATGCTCGCTCCCAAGGTGGCACCAAAATTCCCTTTGGACTGAGATGTCCATGGAAATGTCATCTGCAGATTCAGTTTTGGATGGGGCTATAGGATTAGCTACTGCCCCATGACAAAAGGCTAAGTGATGCTAATTTGCCCCACCCCTCTTTTGCTCTTTGCAGTCTTTGGACATATCTCACCACAGACTGGTGGCCCCGCTCTTGCAGGGTCTTTGCCGTGCTGTTGCACCCTCTCCAGCCTCCTGCCTGGTCTTCAAGGACACTTGTGTCCTTCCATCTTCATTAGAGGATGCCCGTAGCGCTTTCGAAAGTGCTGGGAGCTCATGCTTTTCCAGACCTCAAAGCCCCATTTCCCCATCCATGCTGAGGACTAGGGAGACCTTCCGATGCTAAGAGCATGATGAATTTGGGCAGAGTCACTTCCAGATCTGGGGGGTCCTCTTTCAGAAAAATGATACAGGAGTTCCCGTGGTGGCTCAGTGGTTAACGAATCCAACTAGGAACCGTGAAGTTGCGGGTTCGATCCCTGGCCTTGCTCAGTGGGTTAAGGATCCGGCGTTGCCGTGAGCTGTGGTGTAGGTCGCAGACGTGGCTTGGATCCCGCATTGCTGTGGCTCTGGCGTAGGTCGGCAGCGACAGCTCTGATTCGACCCATAGCCTGGGAACCTCCATATGCTGCGGGTGAGGCCCTAGAAAAGCACAAAGACAAAAAAAAGAAAAAGAAAAATGACACAAAGTTTTAAACAAAAAATTATAAAAGCAGCTATATAGAATGAGAAAAGAACACACCATGTAAATCAACTATATTTCAATGAAAAAATTTTTTAATTTTTTATTGCCACACATGCAGCATATGGAAGCTCCCCGGCCAAGGGCTGAACCCACACCTCTGCAGTGACCTGAGCCAGATTCTTAACCAACTGTACCACAGTGGGAACTCCTCAATAAAAAGTTTTGAAAAATAGAATGAGAAAAGGAACCCCCCCAATTTTCAAGTTTTTAAAAACTGAAAAATATCACAGACCAGAGAAAAAGTCAGAAAAATAATGTGGGTTTTTACTATTATTATTAATTCACTGCCTGACACACCTTTCTAACTTTTTCCTATATTTTCTGGCCGCACACTTCTTTTTTTGGCCATACCTGTGCATACAGAAGTTTCTGGCCAGGGATCCAGCCACGCCACAGCAGTGACAACACCAGGTCCTTAACCCGCTGAGCCACCAGGGAACTCCACAGTTGCCTCTTTATATGTCAGCAGTTTTGTGATATTATTATAGGAAGAATAGGAAGATTAAAAATCAGCTTCGATTACGAATAGGTTTCTGGAAAGTTTCATGTTTCTTTACCATTTCTGCATACTTCCTGTGCTGGAGACACAGGCCACATTCATAGCTGCAATCCAACCTCTCTGGCTCTGTGCTCCAGTCAGGAGGCCAGGTGAGTGGGCACTGCGGGCGGGAGTATTCCAGGAAGCCATTCCTTCAGGGGGACAGCTAGGGGCGACTAAGTCACAGAAGTGATTTTGAGCCTCATCTATAACCCCCAAACCTCCACTGAACACATCCCAGCTCGAATTCCTCTCAGCCAGAGAGCCCCACGCCACGCCCAGCTCCACACCACAGTGGCCAAGTCAGAGAGAGGAGAGACGCAGTGGAAGGAAATGGTAACTAAGGAAATAATCTGCTAATTTTGCAGCTTGGTTTTTGTTTTGCACGTGTTTAAAGAACGTATGACCACATGAACACAGAGCTAGGCACCCCCCTTCTCCAGGGACTTTGAAGGGACCCATGCATATGGGGGGCTCTAAGGCTGAAGCTTCATTAGCTTACAGTGACACTCCTCCGAGTTTTGACCTCACACGAATGTGGGTTTGCATCTGACTCTGCCTCTTAGCAGCTATAAGGGCCTGGCAGACGTTAGTCTTTCTGCGTGTTTGTTCCACAACTGTACACTGGACTGATGATAATTTGGGAGTTCCCTGGTGGCTCAGTGGGTTAAGGATCTGGCATCGTCACTGCTGTGGCTTGGGTTATAGTGGTAATGAGGGTTTGATCTCTGACATAGGAACTTCTGCATGCCAGGGGTGTGGCAAAAAAAAAAAAAAACACTTTTTTAAATTTAAAAACCAAGAAACCTTACCAAAAAGAAAAAAAAAGATGATTTGTATTTCACAGAGATGCATAAGTATTGAGAAAAAGTATATAGAAAGCTTAGCAAAGCACTTGGTGCATAAGTGCTCAGTAAATGGTACCACTAACGATTAGCACAAATGGCTCAGATCTGCTCCTGGAGGCAGGCCTGCAACTCCCTTCATAGGAGGCTGTTGAGAGGCGGTGGCCATGGAGCCAGATGCCCTAGGCGTGCCCAGATGGGGTGGAGTCCTGGCACCACCTAATTGTCATAGGACAAGACAGCGTTTACCTTCTTCTGTCACTGGCATTCATGGCAGGGACCTGGATCTGTGGTGACCCTGGCCACAATTCCAAGTGACTCCCTCAGGACTCTCAAACCCAGCTCCGCTTCCGCTCCCCACAAGCCAGCCTGCGCAGTGCTCTGCCTGAGTGCCCGGGTGCCCGGCCGCATGGGAGGGCCTCTGGCAGCCAGGAAGGGAAGGAGCTCGAAGTGGCGGGACACATAACTAGGATGCTGGGGGCCCCACTGATCCCGCAGTCCCTGAGTACACGGAGCAGGGCTTGGCGGCGCTGGCAGTCCCTGCGAAAGAGCTGCCTTGTCCCCTCCGAGCCAGGGCTCTGCCCTTCATCCTGCTGGGCCAGCATCAGAGATGCTGCAGACACAGCGCAGCGGTCCAGATCTCTCCCAGGTGCAGCCACGGTGAATCACACCCCGAGGAATCTTGCTTTTCTGGAACTGAGAAAACGACCACGGAGCAGCTCTTCCCAGCAGGCCAAGTAACAAAACGGCTTTTGAGGAAATGAATAATTTACAGGAAGGAATGCACCCAGCAAGGCACCATGGGAAGCCAATGGCGACACATGTCTGGAGTCCGGTACTGCGCCAGGCCCCACAGGAGACATTTTTGAGGGAGTAAAGGAGGCACAGCGGCAGCCAGTTAGAACCTGCTCTCTAGACCCAGTCAGACTTGAGTTCAAACCCCAGCTCCTCCACTAGTAAGCTTTGTGGTCCAGGGCAAGTTCATTAAATTCTTCTGGGCCTCAATTCTTCATCTGTAATACAGGGCTACTTATGTCCCTGTTTGAAAAAATTGAATGTTCTAACGCAAATGCTTAGTGCAATCTCCGAATGCTGTCTTTTGCTGCACAGAAGTTCCTAATTTAACGAGGTCAAATTCACCAGCCTTTCCCTTTTTGGTTAGTGTTTTGAGAATCGTATAAAAGAAATCTTTCTCTATCCTAAGGTATGTTCCTAACAACCAGTGCCCAATAGAGGACAGGCTAGGGAAATTCCCCAGAAAGTCACCATATATATATACTCAATCATTGATTATCACAACGATTACTCCCGGCTGCCAGTCTTCTTCCTGGCATTCAGACATCCTCCTCAACTCCCAATATATTTTCTGAGCTCTCCCTATTTGCCAGCATTTTTATGTTCGAAAGTCGATTTCACCCCAGTTTCCTAAACAAGTATGATTTTAAATATCAAGGCCACTAAAGACAATTTGGAAAAGGCAACTTGCTTTTGATTGATTACACAGAAAGTTGGGTTTTTTTTTTGTTTTTGGTTTTGCTTTTTAGAGCCGCACCAGCAGCATATGGAGGTTCCCAGGCCAGGGGTCTAATTGGAGCTGTAGCCGCCGGCCTTCACCACAGTCACAGCAACGCAGGATCCGAGCTGCATTTTTGAACTTCACGGCAGCTCACGGCAATGCCGGATCCTTAACGCACTGAGCAAGGCCAGAGATCCAACCCGCATCCTCATGGATATTAGTCAGGTTCATTAACTGCTAAGCCACAATGGAAACTCTAACAGATGGATTTTTAGTCTTCAGTTTCAATCACTATATTGTTTTCTTCTTCACATACTGTGAAGCAGCTTATCAGAAATCCCAGAGCAATAACCCCACGTAGCCAGCTGAAGACTTGCTTTAGCCTAAGACAGCATTTCCATTTCCACAGAACAGACTCCATTTCTGCTCACCCAGCAGAAATCAGCTTCACGTTGATTATGGCCACTTGCTAGCCTTTATTCCCCTCTGACCTTCAGACACTAGGTTCCCGTTTTATGGAATGAAGGAGACATGGTATCTCCTTGAACCATTTCGTGAGCTGTTCGTCGAAAAGGATGCAACCACAAATCTGCAGGTGCATGAGTGACCACTTCCCCCATCTCAGCCTCGGTGAATTCTCTTCTTCTCTCTGAGGGCCCTGCAGCTGCTGGAGGAAAAGATGCGGACAGAGATTTCCCACCTGTCCACCACCGCTTATCCGACTTCTAGCCTTCATTCTCCAAAAGAAGCCAAGGAAAGGAAGAAGGAAAAGTGGGGATCTGGAATATGGGGAGCTTTTCAAGAAGGGGAAGTGAAACAGGCCCCCTTAGATCCCCAGAGCAACCTTTTTCCTGGGACCCCAGATAATGTGCTGCTCCCCCTGAGATGCTAATGAACATGGCAGCCAAGTTTCATCTCATTTTCCATCTTAAATGCCTTCATTCAAGGTGGCTTGAGAAATGACATCCAGATGAGCCAGAGAAGTTCAGAGTTCCTGAATCATGGATTGTTTCAAGTACGTTTATTAATTCACTAAAAAATAAATGCCAAGAAACTACTATGAACCAGAAATCACTGTAGGTACCAAAAGGAAATAAGACAGGCATGGTCCTCCCTGTCCTCAAGGAGCCTACATTATAATGAGGAAAGAGAGACGATAAAGAAATGCATGAGGAGTTCCCAATGTAGAGCAGTAGAAATGAATTCACTAGGAATTCAATCCACTAGGAACCATGAGGTTGCGTGTTCGATCCCTGGCCTTGCTCCGTAGGTTAAGGATCAGGCGTTGCCACAAGCTGCAGTGTAGATCACAGATGTGCTCAGATCCCCAGTTGCTGTGGCTGTGGTGTAGGCTGGCAGCAACAGCTCCCATTAGACCCCTAGCCTGGGAACCTCCATATGCCTTGGGTGTGGCCATAAAAATACAAAAAAAAAAAAAAAAAAAAAGCATGAGTATGCTAACTGAAGTAAGTCAGAAAGAAAAAGCTGGAGTTCCCGTCGTGGTGCAGTGGTTAACGAATCCGACTAGGAACCATGAGGTTGTGGGTTCGATCCCTGCCTTGCTCAGTGGGTTAAGGATCTGGGGTTGCCGTGAGCTGTGGTGTAGGTTGCAGATGCGGCTTGGATCTGGCGTTGCTGTGGCTCTGGTGTAGGCCAGCAGCTGTAGCAAAGCCAAATACCGTATGATATAGCTTATATCTGGAATCTAGTATACAACACAAATGACCTTTCCACAGAAAAGAAACTCATGGACTTGGAAAACAGACTTGTGGTGGACAAGGGGGAGGAGGAGGGAGTGGGATAGACTGGGAATCTGGGGTTAGTGGATGCAAACTATTTGTATTTGGAGTGGATAAGCAATGAGATCTTGCTGTATAGCACTGGGAGCTATGTCTAGTCATTTATGATGAAATATGATGGAGGATAATGTGAGAAGAAGATTGTATATATATGTGTGACTGGGTCACTTTGCTGTACAGTAGAAATTGACAGAACACTGTAAACCAACCATAATAGATAAAATAAAAATCATTGAAAAATAAAATATTTTAAAATATAGAAATACATGAGTAAATTAACAAGATGCTCTAAGCCTGTGTTCAGGACTAACACACACAACACAACGCAGGGGGATGTGTCCTCTTTCACCAGGCAGGAGCTACTATCTTTCTTTCTTTAAATTCGGAAACTTTTTAATTTTTATTAAAATTTAGTTGATTGGGAGTTCCCGTCATGGCACAGTGGAAACGAATCCGACTAGGAACCATGAGGTTGCAGGTTCAATCCCTGACTTCACTCAGTGGATTAACAATCTGGCATTGCTGTGAGTTGTGGTGTAGGTTACAGACGCGGCTCGGATTTGGTGATGCTGTGGCTGTGGCGTAGGCCAGAGGCTACAGCTCCAATTAGACCCCTAGCCTGGGAACCTCCATATGCCACGGGTGTGGCCCTAAAAAGAGAAAGAAAGAAAGGCAGGAAGGAAGGAAAGAAGGAAGGAAGGAAGGAAGGAAGAAGGAAAGGAAGGAAGGGAAAGAAAAGGAAGGAAGGAAGGAAGGGAGGAAGGAAGGAAGATAGTTGATTTATAATGTGCCAGTGTCAGGTGTACAGCGAAGTGGTTCAGTTTTTTATATATTTATATATATTCTTTTTTATATTCTTTTCCATTATAGGTTATTATAAGATATTGACTACAGGTTATTATAAGATATTGAATACAGTAGGTCTTTGTTGGTTATCTATTTTATATATAATACAAGAGCTACTTCAGATCATGTGTCCAGGGAAGCCCTGTCTGAAGAAATGACCGTTGTCCTGTCTCAAAGTTCGGTGTGAACCGGACAGCACTTTTCTTTGGAACTTTATAATCTGGGCATCGCCTCTCCCCACAAGGAGACACCTACGAAATTAGATGCTGGGCTTTATCAGAAAGAGGCTGGGAACGGCCACAGCTAAGAGAAGTTTCTGCTTTTCTACACCCTACCATAGTTGAAACAGCAGCCATGCGGTTCTAGCTGCGTCCACAGGAGCTGCTGTTGGTTTTCTGTCGCACTCGGTGAAATTCTTTGTGGAGCAGATACTAAAACCATGACCAAAAGCACCCTGTGGTCCTGCGGCTCCAGTTACGATGCAATCCAGAAAGGCCCTGTGGACCCCACTTGCGTATTTCTCCCCATCCCATGATGAGTTCAGTGCCCACGGAAGAGCCCTGTCACTTTTGGCGGTGTCGCGAAGGGATGGTACTTTCACAGGTGGTAAACCTCAGCTTTAAAAAAATGTGACACGTGACCCAACAACAGAAAAAAGTTAAAGATCCGCTATGAGTATAAGCAGCTCCACCCAAAAAGAGAGCTGACTGAGGAGTTCCCGTCGTGGTGCAGCGGTTAATGAATCAAACTAGGAACCATGAGGTTGCAGGTTCGATCCCTGGCCTTGCTCAGTGGGTTAAGGATCCGGTGTTGCCGTGAGCTGTGGTGTAGGTCACAGATGTGGCTTCAGTCTGGCGTTGCTGTGGCTGTGATGTAGGCTGGCGGCTACAGCTCCAACTAGACCCCTAGCCTGGGAACCTCCATACACAACAGGTGCAGCCCTAAAAAAAACAAAAAGAGAGAGAGAGCTGACTGAATGATGGATTTTTTTTTAATCCCTCCAAATTCTCTTTCAGTCTTTATGACTGTGAAACAATACATTTTCCATAATTTTTTTTCTGCTTTTTTAAATAATTGTTCCTGGAGTATTGTTGACTTACAGTATTGTGTTACACAGTTTCAGAAGTACAGCAAAGCGAATTGTATGTATGTATAGGAGTTCCTGCTGTGGTACCGTAGGTTAAGGATCTGGCATCGTATCTGCAGCGGCATGGGTTCAATCCCTGGCCCGGCACAGTGGGTTAAGGATCTGGTGTTGCCACAGCTGAGGTGTAGTTTGCAGCCATGGATCAGATTCAGTCCCTAGCCTGGGAACTTCCATATGCCATAGGTGTGGCCAAAACTTTTTAAAATATATGTATAGTTATATATATACACATACATTATATATTGTATATAATTATATAAATTATATACATATGTAATTATATGTAATAGGTCTTCTATATATAAGCCCTTTTCCAGATTCTTTTCCTGTGTAGGCTATCACAGAGTATTGCGTAGACGTCCCTGTGCTATACAGTATGTCCTTTTTACTTATCGATATTGTGTGTAGCAGTGTGCATAAGCCAATTCCAGCCTCCCAATTTTTCCCTCCCCCTTTCCATAATTTTGAATTAAGGTCTGTAGCTTGCCTTTTCCACTTACGTTTTTCTTGTAATACATTAACACTCATTCATATTGCTCCCACGTGTCATTTAACATATTTATAGAATCCAAGCATGGCAAAATCCATCGTTTATTTTTGCTTATTTTCATCCCATTTTTAAGGATTAAGAGTATTTGAAATTTTTCATATGTATTACACAGGACCCTGCTAAGGGCATTTTGGGGGGGGTTCCCCCTCTTTTTGTTGTATGGAAATATTCCACAAAGTGAAGTGACCAAGTCGTGGGTGTGAACAGTTTCATAGCGCTTGTGAAATTTACTAGACAGCTCTCAGGAAAGATGGAGCCAGTTTACGGCGGTAGTGGGTGTGGCCTGCTTTTCTTAGAGCTGCTTTTAAAACTGGGCTGTATCAGTATAAAGAGATAAAATCACTGCAAACAATTTGAAGCAATTCTTTGTTTTATTAAAAAAAAAGTTCTTTTTTAACCCCACTCGTAAGTAGAGTTAACCTTGCTGCTCCAGTAAGAGACTGCTGTTTGCACCTGTCTCGGGCCCGTGTCTTCACCTCACCCTCCTATGTAATGCTCTTTTCCGGAAAAGTGCATGGCTTGTTTCCTTATTTCTTCCAGTTCTCTGCTCGGGTAAGGTCTTAACTGAGAGGCCCCTCTACTCCACTCCCCCTGAAACGCTCCTCCACCCCGACTTACTACTCTTTCTCCTCTTGCATGGCCCTCATCACCACCTGACATAATATGGACCTTTTTTGCTTTTATAGACATTGTGTCCCTCTGCTAGAACATACATCTTATGATAACAAAGACTTGGTCTCTTTTATTGGCTTCTATATTCAGTGCCTAGCGCTTCATGCATGTTAAATGTTCAGTAACTCTTGTTGAATGAATGAGCGAACCAAGTGTCTGATTACATGATCATGAACGGCTTGACATTCTGAAAATCAGTGCTGGAAACACATGCTACGCTGATCAGTAGATCGTAAAAATTTTGCCGGTCATAGGTTTTTAACTTTATGGATACTCATAAGTCCTCTCCCCCCAAAAATGTACACTCGCAAAGTTCAGTGCGTAATTTCTAGGGATTTTGACCTGCTGAAGCCCTTGAACTGCTGCTGAAGGTAGAATCTTTTTTTTTCTTTTATTTTCTTCTTAGGGCCGCACTTGCGGGATATGGAAGTTCCTGAGCTAAAGGTCGAATTGGAACTGCTGCCACAGCAACGCTGGATCCAAGCCACATCTGTAACTACACCCCAGCTTGTGGCCACACAGGATCCTTAATCCACTGTGCGAGGCCAGAGATTGAACTCGCATCCTCATGGATACTATATCAGGTTCTTAACCTGCTGAGCCACAGTGGGAACTCCAGAAGGTGGAATCTTGACTTGAGAATTAAGTCAAGGGACTGCAGTGTTCCAGGGACTACAGTGTAACCCAAAAACCATGATCAGATAGCGAAAGCCCTACAAAACAAGCTTGTTTAGCTTGGCCTATACAAGATTGACTGACATATGACTTTAGGTTTGAATTAGTTGCCCCTAAACCAGAAAATAAAAAATTTCAAACAAAAAATCCATAATTCTCAATTCTCTTGAAGAATCAGAAGACCTGGCAGCACTCACCCCCACAGTCCTCACCTGGGAGGGGCCTGTCCTCTGCAGGTGACCCCAGACCCCATTGCTCCCAGTAACTTCTCTGGTTTCGAAGCTCTGTTGGTGACCATTGATCACGGGCTCCCACTGTCATTTTTCTTAAAACTGGAATTAGGAGGAAAGCAAAACAGAGCTCTGCCTCTATTTTTCTCAAGCCAAGGTCCACTTCACTTTTTTACTTTACATGCCTAGCCCCCTGAAGGAATTTTATTTGACACCCCTTATCTAACTCCACCATGAAGCATACCGTTGAGCAAACCAGACCTCAGCCTGTTCAATAGACTTGAACTCCCGCTTCCTAATTCATGCTCTTTCTCAGCTGAGAGAAAAGCCAGGAAACATAGAGAATCAATAGAAACCGTGGACACTGGCAAATCTATCACACCCAACCAAGTTCTTCAAGGTCACCTCTGTAGACCTGTCAAGGGCTTAGAGATGGCCACGTGATGCTTGACTTGGTGACTAAACTAGCAAATAAATGAATCAGTTTTCCAGTTACAGTTTAATCTAGGGAAACATGAAGCTTCACTTAAAAGCTACTTTCCACTAACAGCTGAAGACATCATTTGACTTCTGATCACTCATCTTTATTTTCAATGGAAGACATTCTATTTTCTGAAATACGCGGTTCTTGGACTTCCCTTGCAGCTCACAACATAACTACACAGCGTTACTTCAGCAGGGGCTGTGGCTCTGTCCCTGAAATACATGGTTCTGGCCCGTGACGTGGGGTGGGAGCCAAGCCAGCCGAGGAGGGATCAGGCAGTCTCTGGAAAACACAGGCGTGTTTCATTATCTGAAGGTGCTCATATGATTTCAAACCGCAGACTTCTTTCAATTTCCCTACGGCTCAAGTTTCAAGTCATCACAGCTCATGATTTGTCCTGATTCCAAGAGATAAAATCGCGACCCGAGTGACTGGTGCTGAGCACTACCAGAGAGGAGCCCCACGTTTCTTCTGTCTGCCCACTGACGCTAACCAGGCTGGACGGGGGCCCCGATCCTGTTCCGAGGGTCAGTTCCTCTCTGCCTCCAGCTGAGCACTGCCTCTCCTTGGGAAGCTATTCTCTACTAAGACCCGTGGCAATGCTGTGCCCTGTAGGAATGCATGACAGTCACTTGGCCTTTTTAGGAAAGTCATTATCATTACTACAGCATAATGTTAAAAAGCATTTCCTGCTGAATATTTATATTGTCCAGCCCCAGAGGTCCCCAGCTGCCACTCCTGGTGGCCCTTGTATCTGTTTTCATCTCTTTTTTTAGCAATAACCCTGCTTTTCGCTAGATACATAGGCACAGAACAAATGCCACATTTCCCAGCTTCCCCTGTGGAGAGAAGTAGCCTATGTCTAACTTCTAGCCAAGAGGATGTACATGGAAGTGTTGCTTGTAATTTCCAGGAAGGTCATGCCTGGAACACTGGCATGATGGCTGGATCTCAAGCAGTCATTTCAGACCATGCGGTTGAAGCCAACTTGAGGATGGCAAGGCCAGAGGATAGAAGGTGCTCAACTTCTTAACTCTGATAAAGTCTTCTGTCATTTTCAACTGAGTGTAATGCTAGTTAAAGTGACTAAAAATTGGTCAAGACGACTGAAAGCCATTTGGGGTGAGTAAGTAGTTAATTATGTTTAAAAATTGGTACATAAAACCCATCTTCAGGAGTTCCCATTTTGGCACAGCAGTTAACGAATCCAACTAGGAACCATGAGGTTGCGGGTTTGATCCCTGGCCTTGCTCAGTGGGTTAAGGATCCGGCATTGCCATGAGCTGTGGTATAGTTCGCAGATGCAGCTCGGGTCTGGCGTTGCTATGGCTGTGATGTAGACCGGCAGCTGTAGCTCCGATTCAACCCCTAGCCTGGGAACCTCCATGTGCCGCAGGTGTGGCCCTAAAAAAGCAAAAAACAAAAAAAAAAACTGTTCTTCACCATTTCCAATGTGGCATTCTCACTTCTCCATTACGGACATGTGAAAATAATGTTTCCTTTTCTTTACATATAAACAAATCCTTTAGGTGTATAGTATAGCGATTTGATATTTGTATATATTGCAAAATGATCACCACAGTAAATCTAGTTAATGTCTGTCATCATATATGTTACAGATTCTTTTTCTTATGATGAGACCTTTTACGGTTTGCTCTCTTCAACTTTCAAATATGCAATATAGTATTTTTCACTGGAGTCGCCATGCTGGACTTTACATCCTATTTATTTCATAACTGGAAGTTTGTAACTTTTGACCTCCTTCACCCATTTCACCAACTCCCAACTCTGGTGACTACTAATCTGTTCTCTGGATCCGTGAGCTTAGTTGTTTATTGTTTGTTTGAGTTCTGTTTTGTTTTGTTTTAGACTCCACATATAAATGATATCATATGTTATTTATCTTTCTCTGACTTATTTCACTTAGCATAATGCCCTCGAGATCCATCTATGTTGTCACAAATGGCAAGATTTGGAGTTCCCTTTGTGGCTCAGTGGTTAACGAATCCGACTAGGAACCATGAGGTTGCGGGTTTGACCCCTGGCCTTGCTCAGTGGGTTGAGGATCCGGCGTTGCCGTGAGCTGTGGTGTAGGTTGCAGACGTGGCTCAGATCCCGCGTTGCTGTGGCTGTGGCGAAGGCCGGCGGCTGCAGCTCCTGTTAGACCCCAAGCCTGGGAACCTCCATATGCCGCGAGTGCGGCTCTACATAAAGGCAAAAAGACAAAAAAAAAAAAAAATGGCAAGATTTCCTTCTTTTATGGCTGAATAATAATAACAAAATATTAATAATAATAGATGAGTTCCCATTGTCATTCAGTGGGTTAAGAATCTGACTAGTATCCATGAGGATGCAGGTTTGATCCCTCGCCTCACTCAGTGGGTTAAAGGGTCTGATGTTGCTGCAAAGCTGTGGTGTAGATCACAGATGCAGCTCAGATCTGGCATTGCTGTGGCTGTGGTATAGGCCGGTGGCTGCAGTTCCAGTTTGACCGCTAGCCTGGGAATCTCCATATGCTGTGGGTGCAGACAAAATAATAATAATAATAATGATATATATATAATGTAAAGCATATGATATAATATATGATATATATTATAATATACATGATATATAACATATATGATATAATATATATTCTATACTATATTATGTATAGTATATATATTATGTTATACAGTAGATATAATAGATATTATATATAATATTTATATACATATAATAATATATATAATTGTATAGTATAAGTCGCAGTCCAGTTTCATTCTTTTACAACATGGCTGTCCAATTTTCCCAGTATCATTTTCCCTGATTGTACATTCTTGACTCCTTTGTCATAAATTAATTTATCATCTATGTATGGGTTTATTTCTAGGCTCTCTATTCTATTCCATTGCCCTATGTGTCTGTTTTTAGGTACTGTTTTAATGAGCATACATTTGTGATATTGTTTGAAATCAAGGAGTGTGATGCCTCCAACTTTGATCTTTTTTCTCAAAATTGCTTTCACTATTTGGCATCTTTTGTAGCTCCATGCAAATTTTAGGACTGCTTATTCTATTTCTTCAAAAAATGCCATTGGGATTTTGATAGTGATTTCACAGAAACTATGGATTGCTTTGGGTTGTGGCCATTTTTAATACATGGATAAAACATACATTTTTCATACTCTTTAAAAAAACAATCCTACCCTACTAAAATGACTTGAAAGCTAAACCGTGACCCGGGGGGTCTTTGTTTACTTGTTTTTTTCTGATGTTTGTGTTAACATGCTCTAGAAGTGATAGAGAACCACTATTTTTACACCTGTTAGCTTCGAGCTGCCACCGACTTTTCATCTCTTATGCTTACCGTGAACATGTTAAGCTCAGATCCTGGGATTTCTCACTCAGTAATTCCAAAAGGGAAAGACAGGCCGCAATTAGTCACAGGGGTCATGGCTGGGTAATGCTAATGCCCTGTTCTGAAATGGTTTAGCGGAACGCATTGTTCTTCCTTCCACAGTGAAAAGTTTGGAAGCAAATTCCATCTGTCCTCCCCTGTTTCTGAGTTACCAGTTTCAATTGCGTTCATGACGTGTTAAATCTAAAAGAACCTCAGACTATGATAACCAACATAGAAAAGTTCAAAGACGGAGAGGTCAAACCAAAATGTTAGCAGACGCGTAGAATCTTTGAAGAATTATCGAATCTAAATGAAAATGTTTTCTTTCTTACTTGATTCTTCGGGCTTGCCTTCTAGAAGAGCTGGGGTACAAACACAATTGCCCAAACCAAGAGACTCAAAACTGCAGAGATTCAAGTAAGACGGAAGCGTATTCTCTCTTGAATGAAAGTGCAGAGGAAGGGCTTGGGGGCAGGTGTGGAGTAACAGGTGAGCCTCACATAGTCGCTTGGGGACCAGGGTTTCTTTTACATCCTTGCTCCACCATCCCCTAGACGCCAGGGCATGGTCCCTGTGCACTTGGTAAGCTTCGCTTCTTCACACTTCTCCCCTCACGTCCAAGTTCTAGCTTGAGGGAGGGGTACAGAAGCGCTCTTGTAACATAGACCACTGACTAGCTTATAGACAGACCAGCTTCTCTGGGGTCAGGCACCCCAGCTCGGACCAAAGGAGCTGGCCAAGGGGACAGGCTATGTGGCCAACTTTTCTAAATGGACTGTGAACAGTGAGACACAGGGTATGATTCTTTCTTTGTCAATTTGCTCTGACCTGGTAAAACCACTTGTCATGCAGCGTTGAAGGAAGAGAAGGTCCTTTGATTGTCAAATGCCAGATTCTGGAGGGTGTGGAGAGCAAAGCTTATGCTCTTTCTCTTCAAAATGTACTAAACGTCTCTCACTGGTTCCGCCGTCTCCTCTTCAGTTTCGTCACACCGGACTTCCTTTTTTACACCCATCTCTCCCCGTCCCACCGACACCCGTCTTTCTCTCTGTCTCTTCCCTGAATCTATAGTTATGTACTGTCCTCTGTATGGAACACTTTCTACATACTCTTCTGTAAGCTAAAATACCTCCCCGTTCCTCAATAAAGTTTCTGCAGATTCCCCAACTAGGTCCTGTTCCCTCTGTGATCAGCTCCCATAGTACCCTGTAATTCTTCTTGTGTAATATTCCTCATGTTTAGCATTATTTGTTTACTGTCGTTCCTGTAGACAGAAGCTCAACAAGTGCAGGAATTTCTGTCTTATCACTGCTTTTTCCTCAACATCTGGTCCAGCTTTTTTTTTTTTTTCGTCTTTTTTCTTTTTTAGGGCCACACCTGCAGTATTTGGAAGTTCCCAGCCTGGGGGTCGAATGAGTGCTGCAGCTGCCGGCCTACACCACAGCCACAGCCACAGCAACGTGGGATCCTCAACCCACTGAGCGAGGCCAGGGATCGAACCCACATCCTCTTGGATACGCATCAGGTTCTTAACCTGCTGAACTACAAGGAGAACTCCTTGTCCAGCTCTTAACTCTTAGCAGAACTTCATAAACATTCAAGAACAAATGAGCTTTGGTTATCATGCCATCTAGACAGAAGGTGTTCGTTTAAGAAAAAGACGTGAGGGGAGTTCCCTTCGTGGCTCAGTGGTTAACGAATCTGACAAAGAACCATGAGGTTGAGGGTTCGATCCCTGGCCTTGCTCAGTGGGTTAAGGATCTGGCATTGCCGTGAGATGTGGTGAAGGTTGCAGACATGGCTCGGATCCCGCGTTGCTGTGGTTGTGGCGAACGCCGGCAACTACAGCTCCTGTTAGACCCCTAGCCTGGGAACCTCCATATGCCGCGGGTGCGGCCCTAGATAAGGCAAAAAGACAAAAAAAAGAAAAAGACGTGAACCCCAACAATCTTCAATGTTGAGCAGATACAAAATAAAATGTTTTGGAGTTGCCCTAACAACCCTAGAAAAATTGCTGTTGCATGGGACGCTTTCCACGGTTGTCCTTGGGAAATGACGCGGGATGGTAAACGGCAGGCCAGGCACAGAGGGGCCGAGCCCTGTGGGGGATCAGGTAACAAACAGCCGGCGCTGGGGACAGGGGTGACCCCTCCCCCTGTGCGCCACCCACCTCTGACACCCCGCCTCACGCCCAGCCTGCCTCAGAGGAGCTGCTCCAAGGCCACACTGGAACAGCAAACACGGGGATTTTGTTTGCAGACTTGGCTGAGTAATGGGGCCTCTCCCTGACCTTCTCCCTGCTCAGTCATAAAGGGACAGGGCCCATTTACAGTGGAATTGCCCCGATTCCCCTCCATACTGCCAGGCTTTCACGGTTCCAGCTCAGCTGAGTCCCGCCGCCTGGAATGGGTGAGGACAGCCACTGAAGTCCCACCCTGAGCCCTTTTACCCCAGGGCAGGCACCTTCCATGGGACTGAGAGCCAGCCCAGCCTGGTCCCTAGGAGCCCCTGCCCAGGCAAGGAACTGGGCTGGCACCCAGGCGCCTTTGCTGAAGGTTATCTTAGCTGATGGAAAACTGGTTTTGGGATGTGTAGAGCACTAAGCGAGAAGACCCTGGGCACACAGCCTGCGAGGTCACCCAGGACAGCATCTGGAATAGAAGAGCAGTTCCCAGAGTTCCCGTTGTTGTGCAGCAGAAACGAATCTGACTAGGAACCATGAGGTTGCAGGTTCGATCCCTGGCCTCGCTCAGTGGGTTAAGGATCTGGCGTTGCCGTGAGCTGTGGTGTAGGTTGCAGACGCAGCTTGGATCCTGCATTGCTGTGGCTGTGGCGTAGGCCGGCAGCGGTAGCTCCAATTAGACCCCCTAGCCTGAGAACCTCCATATGCCAAAAAGACAAAAATAAAAATTAAAAATAAGGGAGTTCCTGTCGTGGCTCAGTGGTTAACGAATCCGACTAGGAACCATGAGGTTGTGGGTTCGATCCCTGGCCTCGCTCAGTGGGTTAAGGATCCAGCATTACCATGAGCTGTGGTGTAGGTTGCAGACACGGCTCAGATCCCTCGTTGCTGTGGCTGTGGTATAGGCCGGCGGCTACAAGTCCGATTAGACCCCTAGTCTGGGAACCTCCATATGCCGCAGGTTTGGCCCTAAAAAGACCAAAAAAAAAAAAAAACCTGAAAGTAAAAAGATGACTCAGCTTTCCTCTCTGCACTCTGTTTCTTCTCTACCTGGAGCTTCTGCTGCCTTTTCTCAGTGGCCCCTTTCGTTAGTCCCATCCTGCTCTCAGATTCCCTCTCTGTCTCACCAGCTCCCTAACAGTGGGCTCTGATGGACTTAGCCTGTCATCATGGCAAAGCTCTTGTGCCAGACCCCCTCAAAGTCCATTAGCCAACCAGTGGGAAGCTGCCACCGGGTTAGAGACCAATTCCTGGCCCCATGTGCAAAATCACATGCTAGAAACCATTCATTCATTTATTGGACAGTAGGGCACCTGTTATATGCTAGGCTATGTCTCATGGAGACTAGAGCGATGAAATAAAAACAACACAGTCCCCTGTCTTCATGAACTGCACATTGTATTGCAGGCTAGGCAGACTGGATGAGAAACAAAAAAGAAAATCTAGCATAGAGGTGGATTAATGTGTTAGAAAAAAGCAGGGGGTACCTGGAACAGGGGCATGTGTGTCACTTTCAAACCAGGTGTCTGAGAAAGTCCACGTGCAAGAGTGACATTTGTGTCATCAAGGACACAGAGTAAGAATTCTGAGAAGGAGCCACTCAGAGCCCTGGCATAGTAGACATGACAGGGCTCCTGGAGACATAGTTGTGACACTTGGTACTAGCCTAGTCAGCACCTGGCATAACGGAGAAGCCAGGCCCTCTAGGTCCTCACAGATGAGGAGAAGGCACCGTAAGGTACACAGTGCATTGTGATACTTGAGTCCGAGAAGGACTGGAGCCCAGCGGGTGTTTCAGAAGGAACCAGAGTGCTGGCGCCCATGTTCTGTCTGCACCTGTCCCTACTGTCACAGTGCCTTACCAAGGGAGCAAGGACACGGTGGACTTCCAGTTAGGAAGGATCTAATTCAGTGAGCCTTAACCTTGCAGGTGCATCAGAATCACCTTGAGGACTTATTAAAACATTCAGACTGCAGGGCCCATGCCCAGCAGCCCTGATTCAGTAGGTCCGGGTGTGGGGCCCCGTCGTGACAATTCTAACAGTTTCCCAGGTGATGCTGGTGCCGCTGGTCTATGTCCCACACGTTGAGCAGCACTGCTCTCGTTTACACTGTCATCACTTCCTCTCAGCCCCTCCAGTCTCGCGCTGGCTCTTCCCTCCATCAGAAATGACCTGCCTCCTCCTCTAGTTTTCCTTCGAAGCCTTCCCTACTTGGGATAGTTGTTGGTTAAACCATAGGGGTGGCAAGAAATCACCACAGACCCTAAGTGAGCAAACTAGAAAGTGTATCTTTACTGAAAAGAGACTGATAGCACTGTCTTCGTGTATGACAGAAATAGCATGTTAGATAAAGAAACCAAAAGAAAATCAAAAATTATCATTCTCTCCTTGCCCCATTTTCTTCTCATGACTTCCAAGAGACTTCTTAATTTTCTTTTTATTTCGCCTGTCATTTCTCACATTACTTTGCTGGTTTCTCCTCCGCTTCCCAATCTCTTACCTTGGAATATCTCAGGAGTCAGGATTCCATCCTTCATCTTCATGTCTTTTGTATCTAAATTCATTCCTTTGATGGTCTTACCCAGGTTTTGTTGCTTCGAATATGGTCTATGTTAATGGTTCTCAAAATCATCTGCAATCA
The DNA here is from genome assembly GCA_004024745.2 of Catagonus wagneri. Taxonomy (NCBI): domain Eukaryota; kingdom Metazoa; phylum Chordata; class Mammalia; order Artiodactyla; family Tayassuidae; genus Catagonus; species Catagonus wagneri. Next base: position 965,880 of record PVHT020004020.1, read on the forward strand.
GGGCCTCTCTCCTGAACTTTGGATTCATAAACTCATCTCTCTATTCTAGATCTCCACTTGTATATCTAATGAGCACGCAACGTTTGTGTGAAATCAAACTCATTGTCATAGCCTTGGAGTCCTCCCCGTCTCATTTGATGGTAGCTTCGTCCTTTAGTTGCCCAGACCAAATCCTCAGAATATCCTTGACTCCCCCTCTTCTCACACTTCACATTAAATAGGTGGCACATCATTTTGGCTTCACCCTCAAAATAAATCCAGAATCTGACATCTTCTCAATACTTCACTGCAACTACCTTTCAATCCCATCCCTTAACCTAGATTTCTCTACAGTCTCCTCTCAACAGGTGGTCGGATGGGTCCTTTAGGTCCTTAAATTAAATCATGTTACTCCTGTGTTCAAAACTTTGCAAAGCCTTCCTATTTTTTCTAAGCCTACAGATATGCTGTCTATTTTGTTACCCATGATGAACGCTTCAAATGTGGCTGATTCAAATTGAGTGTGTCGTATACACTTTAGATTTGAGACTTAGTACCAATAAAAAGTAAAATATCTCAATAATGTTTATACTGATAATGTGTTGGGATGCTATTTTAGGGTATTAGCTGTAATAAAATGTTAATTTTTATCAAAAAATTCTCTAACGGCCTCCTGGGAGAATTTTCCCCTTGGATTCTCGTTGCATCTAATTAATGCACTCACACTCTCTCTGCCTTTCTGGATTGTAAGTGCTTGAGGACAATTTCTCTCGCTTCTTACTACCACGTATGTGTTAAACAAAATTTTTTGAAGCCCCCTTGTGTTTTTCCCTGATGTTTGTGAAAGGAAGTCTGTGATGGGAAAGAATTCCAACTCGCCCCCACTCCCTCCCATCCCCAGGCTTTCCTCGTCATTGAACCCCATCTCACTTGAGCTATTTCCCTTGAACTTCCTGGTTCCAGCTGGTCCAGGCCCCCTGCTGCAGGGACATCTGACCATCAAGGAAGTTGAAATTCTTTTCCCTGACAAAGCAAAAATGCAGTTTGAAGTTTTAAGAGGGCTGTTTTACTACAAGGCTCAAGTATGCGAAATCAGCCACTAAATATGGCAAAGCCCACACAGCTTAGCCAGGGGTCGGGAGAGACCCAGTGAGGGATCTTGGGCAGATCGCTGGTTCCGTCATGTGTCAAAGGGGGAAAATGGATTAAATGATTTCTCGGGTCCTTTCCAGCTCTCAAGTTCTGAAATCACAGAGTCTGAGTTCGTCTAGATGCTAAGCAAAGCTATCCAGGCCTCTGGCCTGAAAGTGCCAAGTCTGATGGGGCATTTGTCCTTAGAAATTGTCTCCTAGTTCTTTCTCTGCTTATGAAGTCATAGGAACTCCCTGTAGATTCCACCTAAGTGACAGATGGAGGTAGCTGCAGGGGGAAACTGTGGAATTCAACTGTAACACAGAGAAAGATACAAAGACAGGGCTTCTTAATATCACCACTGTGTGACTTTCAGCAAATTCTTTAACTTCCCTGAGCCTCAGTTTCCTCATCAGTAAAATGAAAACAAAAACAGTATCTTACCTTACAGGATCATATGGGAAATAAGAGAATCTAATTACCAGCAGGTGTTTAGCACAGAGGCTAATTCAGCAAGGGGCGGCTCTCAGGGGCTTCCTCCAGACCATTTCAGTCCATCTCTGCTGCCAGGCTGGCTCTTAAAAGAGGAAAACGTGGTGTGACCTGAGCCCCAAAGTCCTCCGATGAGCTTCTGGTTAGTTCTCATGGCTTTGCTGGGTCATTCAATCATTCAACCTATATTTATTTAGCTTTAACCAAGTGCCAGGTATGGTGTGAAGAATAAGCGCTGATAATTTTTTAAGTTTAATTAAGAATAGTTAATTTACAAGGTTGGGATAATTTCTGCTGCGCCACAAAGTGCCTCAGTCATATATATACATATACCCATTCTCTCTACCCATTGGTAGAATTCTCTGTGCTATATATCAGGTCCCTTGTTGGCCAGTCAGTCCATATACATCAGTGTGCATATGCCAATCCCAAACCCCTAGTCTGTCCCTCCCACCCACCCCCACATGTATCTTTTGGTAACCATAAGTTTTTCAAAATCTATGAGTCTGTTTCTGTTCTGCAAATAAGTTAATTTGTATCCTTTTTTTTTTTTTTTTAACATTCCACACGTAGGTGATGTCATATGATGTCTGTCTTTCACTGTCTGACTAAACTTGCTTCATATGATAGTTTTTGGCCCACCCATGTTGCTGCAAATGACATTACTTCTTTCTTTTTTATGACTGAGTAATATTCCATTATATATACGTACCACATCTTCTTTATCCATTCCTCTGTTGATGGACATTTAGGTTGCTTCCATGTCTTGGCTATTGTAAATAGGGCTGCAATGAATACTGGGGTGCATGTATTTTCTGAAATTATGGTTTTCTCTGGATATATGCCCAGGAGTGAGTTTGCTGGATCATACAGTAGTTCTAGTTTTAGTCTTTGAGGAACTTCCACACTATTTTCAATAGTGGTTGCACCAATGTACGTTCCCACCAACAGTGTAGAGGGTTCCGTTTTCTGTACCTCCTCCAGCGTTTGTTATTTGTAGACTTTTTCATGATGGCCATTCTGGCTGTTATAAGGTGGTACCTCGTAGTAGTTTAGATTTGCATTCCTCTAATAATGAGGAAAGGGCACTGATATTTAAGACACAGTCCTGTCCTCAAGGAGCAGGTACTGTGCTTTAGTTCAGGATATAGAAAAATTGATAACTATCATGTGGTGAGTGAATGCGACCAGGAGTAAGCCCTGGGTCCAGGCACACAGGAGAGGTCAGAAGAAACATCCTGGGCCGGGGGACATCCACACTGCAGGGTAAGGGGGACAGGCTCAGTGGGTGGTTGAAGGGATAAGGATTCTAGGGAGAAAGAGAAATGAGTCTGGAGAAGTGAGCAGGGTCGTGTCACCAAAGGTCTATGTCCCACAATCTGGACTTTAGTTTTAAACTTAGGCCTTAGCAGAGGTACTGCAGGCTTGTAAGCAAGTAGCGGGATCCGCTTTATATTTGTAAAGATGACTCTGGCTGTCGTGTAGAGAACGGATGGATGGAAGACGTGGGAGTTTGGCAAAACTGGAAAAGTAGAGAACAGACAGCACTGCGCTGACCCAATGCGATGATGGTTGAAGGTGGTGGCAGAGGAGAAATGTGGGGGAGTTTGAAAGGTGTCTACAGGGTGCCATCTACACAACGAGGCAGTGGATTAGACGACAAAGTGACAGAGAGGGAGGGATCAAGAATGATGCCTCAATTTCTGGCCTGGGCACCCAAATGGATGCTGATGTCGGTACTCAGCATGGTGGACATGGGAGAAAAGGGACAGATTAGGGGCGGGGTGAAGAATTGAATCCATTTTAGGAGACTGAGGTCATGTGAGTCTGACGGGAAGAATTTTTAAAGCGGGGAGGGCATTGCCTAACCCTATTCATAGATTACTGAGAAAGAACCATAGAGGACAAGGTGAAGGATGGTGAAGGGACCAGGGATCAGTGCTTCCAGAAGGCTCTGGAAGAGACCAAAGGCATGCAACCTCGAGCGTGATGGGAGGATGCGCCTGAGGCGTGAGGCCCACCTTGGCTCTTCGGATGGAAAGAAGGAGGCGCCCAGTGGGCTCCAGGTCTGGGAGTCCTGGCCTTCCGCTCACCCAGCGGTCTCTGACCCATGCTGCTGGTCCCCATCATGTCCCTCGGCCACTTGATGTATTAGTTCTATGAGTACTTCACCAGTCATCTTGCCCAAATAGGTGGCCTGCCATAAGTGACTCTGTGCTTCAGGTTTCTTGTCTATAAAATAGAGACAGATGACCTTGGAGCACCTGATGTGGCTCAGCAGTAACGAGCCCGACTAGTATCCAGAGGTACTGCAGGCTTGTAAGCAAGTAGCGGGATCCGCTTTATATTTGTAAAGATGACTCTGGCTGTCGTGTAGAGAACGGATGGATGGAAGACGTGGGAGTTTGGCAAAACTGGAAAAGTAGAGAACAGACAGCACTGCGCTGACCCAATGCGATGGCCCTGAGCAGGATTGGCCCTGCTCAGTGGGTTAAGGATCTGGCGTTGCCATGAGCAGTGGTGTAGCTCGTAGATATGACTCAGATCTGGCATTGCTGTGGCTGTGGCATAGGCTGGCAGCTCTGCTGCTCTGATTCCACCCCTAGCCTGGGAACTTCCAGGTGTGTGTGGTCCTAAAAAAACAAACAAACAAACAAACAGAGACAGGTGACCTCACTGTGATTGTGTGTGAACGTGCCTGAAATAGCGCCCAGCCTACAGGATGCTCTCCACAATGGACGCCAGGCACTGGATGGGTGCCGTTGGACTGGGTTCACCTGGAGTTGCCCCCAGCATCCTCACGGTTGGAGGCCTGCTTCCTGATTCCTCTGCTCTCAAAGCTGGGACTCCGTTTTTCAGCTGTCCATTACATTCCCATTTCCAATTTTCAGTTCATTCAAAGATAACAAAGAAGCTGGGGCGTCTAGGGCGGGAACTCTCCAAGCTGCCCAGCACTTTAAAAAAAAAAAAACCTCCTGGCCAATAATTAGAATCTCTGGGGTTTAGGGATTTGGGGCCCTGGGATTTATATTTTGAACACTGGTCCGAGAAAAGGAGCAGAGTTTTTAGGGGGCAACATTAGATTTTCATCCTGGCTCTGTCTTGAAGGGGCCACCTTGGACACCTCCCTGAGCTTTTGATTCCTCTTCTTAGAGAGTGAGAAGAGTAAAACGTGTTCATAGACTTACCATGCAGATGAAATAAGCTAGCCTAGGCCACAGCCCCCTGGAGGGGGTCCAGTCCTAAGTGGAGCTGGATGATTGTCTCGTTGTTTGAAATGAGAGCTGCCCGTCCAGGGGTCATTTGATGACTGAGGCCTCGGAAGCCCTCAGGCAAATGGTTTTCCAGAATCAGCCACCGTAACCATTAGACAGGACAAGTAAAGAATTTTTATGTTACATATATTACATTATTTTATTAAAAACGTATTTAGTTCTTTGCTGCCATATAGTATTAATAATGCTGTTATCACTAATAATTGCTCCACTTTGTCAAGGGGTTCCCAGGGCACCACCTACCTCGCCAGGGTTTGTCACACACTATCATCTTTGTTCCTTATCGTAACCTTAGGAGCTGAGACTATTACTGGGCCCTGTGCACAGTGAGAAAACAGATACTTAGACTGAAACTACTCACAGTTAGTAAAGGGTGGAACCCCAGGTTGAATTTTAACCACCACCTTCACCCCCTCCCAGCTGAGTGCCTAATAGATGCTCCTCTAGCCAGACGGTGTTCTGCCCACCCCGGCCCCCAAATAACTGAAGCTGTGAATTTACTTCTTTCGTTTATTTGATTTTCTTTTTTTGCCTTATCTAGGGCCGCACCCACGGCATATGGAGGTTCCCAGGCTAGGGGTCTAACAGGAGCTGTAGCCGCCGGCCTTCGCTATAGCCATAGCAACACAGGATCCGAGCTGTGTCTCCGACCTACACCACAGCTCGTGGCAACACCGGATGGCTGACCCACTGAGTGAGGCCAGGGATGGAACCTGCATTCTAATGGATACCAGTCAGATTCGTTTCCACTGCCCCATGACAGGAACTCCTCATTTATTTGATTTTGAAGCAGAGGGATGGGGGCAGGGGCTTTGCTTTTTTTTTTTTTCGCATCATCTGATTTGCATCATTTGAATCCCAGGAGCTTGATGGCCTGTGGTGGGTGACTGGGGGCAGTTTGCTTGCCTCACAGAGTCCCCTCAGTTTCCTCCCTCCTTCTGCAAGACCAGAGGCCGCCCCGCCACTCAGGCTGGGAGAACTTCCTGGAAATCAAACCCTCTGGGTCTGCTCCAGTGAGCAATGTCATCTTTTGGGGCTGCAGAATTTCTGCCCCCGCTTAAGTGGGAAAGTAAACTGGTTTCATGGTGGAGTTCACGTGATCTATTACCCGGACTTTGTACAGTCCCATCTCGAACCTGTCCACTTAAATCTCTCTTTAGGAGTTCCCGTCGTGGCTCAGCGGAAACAAATCCGACTAAACCATGAGGTTGCAGGTTCGATCCCTGGCCTCGCTCAGTGGCTTAAGGATCTCGCGTTGCTGTGAGCTGTGGCATAGGTCGCAGACGTGGCTCAGATCCCGCATGGCTGTGGCTGTGGTGTAGGCCGGCAGCTGCAGCTCCGATTAGACCCCTAGCCTGGGAACCTCCACATGCTGCAGGTGCGGCCCTAAAATGACAAAAGACAAAAAAATAAAATAAATCTCTCTTTGCTGATAAGCTCATGCACTGAAACAAGCCACCCGAAAGGCCTGCTTCCAGCAAAGCAGCAGGTGGGGAGAGCTGGGCTGTAGGCCCCGTGGCTGTGGGGCGGCTGCCAGAGAAACGCTGCTCACTTTCCCAGCAAGGCTGACCCTCTCTGCCCTGAGCCACCGGGCCGCCTCTGAGAGCACGAGCGCCCCCCAGCCAGAGCCAGAAGTCCTCGGTGATGCCTCTCCTGGCTCGCCACGCCAGTGGATATTGCCCCAGAAAAATTCCTTTTATCCATGCACAAACTTTGCTTTAAGTTGGAAAGAGAAGAACCAAAGATGATTTTTAAAAGTAACTGTTTAGAGTCAATATCTTATAATAGCCTATAATGCAAAAGAATTCGAAAAAGTATACATACGTATATACACACACGTACATATACACACACATAAATATATGTGTAACTGAGTCTGAGTCGCTTCACTATATACTTAAAACATTGTAAATCAATCGTACCTCAGGAAAAAAAAAGACTACTTCATTACTAAATATGGGATTTTATGTTTTAGTTTATTTATTTTGTAAAAATCTGGGCTACATATAAAATAATCAAAATAGATTTAAAATTTTAAATGTAATTAGAGTAGTTTCCACTGTGGTGCATCAGTATCTACGGCATCTCTGGAGCACTGGGACACAGGTTCAATCCCCAGCCCTGCATAGTGGGTTAACGATCTGTCATTGCCGCAGCTACTACAACGGCTGCTCGGGTCTAACTGCTGACTCAGGAACGCCATACGCTGCAGGGCAGCCAAAAAAGAAAAAAAAAAGGTAATTAGAAAAGCCTCTTAGGATAGGTAAATGTGAAATTTTTGTATATGCAAATTAGGCTCCACATTCATTTATATATATGTCTTCATAGCACCTTGCTAAGAGCTTGGCTTATACTATGTCCCCTGAAGTGGGTTTTGCTTGACAGATGATGGCGCAGGGACTCAATGGCTTAGGGACTTGCCCCGGGTAGGGTGGCTATAGGGCACACAATTGCTCTTCCAAACTTGCGCTGGCAAAGAAGCCTAAGAGAGATGTCTTAGCAAATAGGGGGAGGCTTGTGACTCTGATAGGCATCTGCTTCTCCTAGGAAGAGTGCCTAAAAGGAATGCTTAAAAACAGTGGAACCTGTCTGCTTTCTTTACTTGAATTCTTCTTTCATTTGCTCATTCATTCAACAAACATGAGTTGAGCGCTTACACTCTGTGTCAGCACGTTCTAGGTGTTAGAAATAAGATACGGTTTCTGTCCGGCCAAACACTGGACTGACCTTGGAGAAAAGGGAAAGCACTGTAAGCGCCAGAGTCAGCAAAACCTTCCTTGATGGATTCCATTTTCTTCTTTGTCCTAAACACTCATGGGTTTTCCTAGGAAATCTCCTTATTCCTAAACCTTCTGACATTATTTGGCCAACATTTATTTTGTTATCAACCCTTTCCAAAGCCATGCCTTCTTCACCAGGATAAGACTGCAAACTCTTTGAAAGCAGAGGTTCTGCACTTAGCAGTCACTCAGTAAAGATGCTCTGATGTCAAGGGAAACATTTCTGAGAGCTAATTGTTTCCCTACACAATCAAAATGTTCACGCTTAAGCAAATCATCCATTTTATTTTCAAGCATTGAGTTCCACGCTCTCAGTTTTCCTATCACTTTTTTTTTTCCCCTCCTGGATCTAAATCTGGGCTGTGAAACCATGCGTGCAGAGTGTTAATGAGTGATATATATGTATATATACATAACTCGAAACTCAGCTCTTTTAGTCCCCTGTTCCTATAAACCTAAGGAAATTACAAATGTTTGCCAGGGACACATTAGCTTTAAAGAACTTATTTCCAGGAGTTCCTGTCTTGGCATGGCAGAAATTAATCCGACTAGGAACCATGAGGTTGTAGGTTCGATCCCTGGCCTCGCTCAGCAGGTTTAGGATCTGGCATTGCTGTGAGCTGTGGTGTAGGTCGCAGACTCAGCTCAGATCTGGCATTGCTGTGGCTGTGGTGTAGGCAAGCTGGCCGCTATGGCTCTGATTGGACCCCTAGCCTGGGAACCTCCATATGCCGCAGATGCAGCCCTAAAAGGGGGAAAAAAAAGGGAAACTTATTTCCAGATGTTCCTGTTGTGGCTCAGTGGGTTAAGAACATGGCTAGTATCCGTGAGGATGCAGGTTTGATCCCTGGCCTTGCTCAGCGGGTTAAGGATCCGAGTTGCTGTGGCTGTGGCATAGACTGGCAGTTGCAGCTGTATTTCAGGGAGAACTTCCAGATGCTGCAAATGCAGCCCTAAAAAAGCAAAAACAAACAAACAAACAAAAAAAAACTTGTTTCAAAACACTCTGTTCTTTCTCTCTTTTTCTCTCTCCCTCACTTCCTACGCTTGCAGTCGACCGCATTACAGTGTAATTTCTCCAAGTTCATGCCACGCCTTCTGGGCTGTGAATAAAGGCTAGGGGACTCTGGGGGAGGTCACTGTCCCCGGCCTATTTATTGTTCCTTAGCGTTCCCAGGCCCCTGCCATGTTCTTGTTTAAACACAAGGCTTGTTAAGTACTTCCTAAAGCTAGAAGTTTGGAGAAGGAGGAGAAAAAAGCTGTTGGAACTAAACCAGCTGCCAGTCTGCTGATCATGGTGCAGAATTCATCCAGGGCCAGCTGCGGGGGAGGGGGAAAGGCCGGGGTGAGACTAAGTGAACGAGCTCCCTTCTTTGCTGGGCTGCGGTGCCGGTCCTCACCTCGGCCACCCTCCAGGCTGCGTGACCTTCGAGCTGTACCTGCAGGATGAGGGAGGAGCTGTGTGTTTCCCCCCAGCAGTGCCTGGCACTCTGCTGGTAGCCCAGTACCCCCTTGGCATCACGGGTGGCTCTGGAGGGCTCAAGTGCCTGAAGCCCAGCCAGGGCCAGCCTAGAGGGGGGTTTTCTAGATGCATGTGGCAGTGGGATGGCTCTAGGGAGGGGTACGGATGCTCCATCACCCCACGGTCTAGTTTCCAAGCTCCAGCCTTGGATGGGTCCCATCCTCCAGAAAGGACAGTAGCCTGAGTTCCCTGGTGGCTTGGCAGGTTAAGGACCTGGCATTATCACTGCGGTGGCGCAGGTTCCGTCCCTGGCTGGGGTACTTCCCCATGCTGTGGGGCGCAACCAAAGCAAAAAAAAAAAAAAAAAAAAAAATATGGACAAGCACCCCCTGCCCCCAAGCTGGCATGACAGGCAGCTCACCTGTACCAAGTCTCTACACCTGGCCAGTCACATGAACACACTCCTTCCAGTAGGTTCTGGGAAACAAAACAAAAAAAACATGAAAAAATAACTGAGTGCCATTTCTCGAGAGTGTGAGATTTAAGCCTCAAATTAATTGGCCTGGAGTTCCCAGGGTGGCACAGCGGTTAACAAATCTGACTAGGAACCATGAGGTGCGGGTTCGATCCCTGGCATCACTCAGTGGGTTAAGCATCCGGCGTTGCCATGAGCTGTGGTGTAGGTTGCAGACGCGGCTCGTATCCCACATCGCTGTGGCTGTGGCGTAGGCTGGCGGCTACAGCTCAGATTAGACCCCTAGCCTGGGAACCTCCACATGCCACGGGTGCGGCCCTAAAAACGACAAAAGACGAAAAGAAAAGGAAAGGAAAGGAAAGGAAAGGAAAGAAAAGAAAAGAAAAGGAATCGGCCTGTAGGACTGTCCGGTTGGCTGAAGCCACCTGGGAGAGGGCAGGGCTTTGAGAGAGAGAGCAGCATTGATCGAGGGGTGAGTCTGAACACAGAGGTGGATCCGGAAATTCGTCAGCCTCAGGTGCTCATGACATTGGGGCAGGAAGAAACAGGTGAGGAAAAAGGTGTTGAGGCGGGAACAGGCAGGGCAGCAGACTCTGGCTCACCCGGGGGTTTGCGCCCCAGGTAAAAAGAGGCAGTGGCCGCTGCTTCCAGCGCAGGGCTGCTGCATGGGAATAGGGACCCCACTTGCCAGGTTTTGGTTTTTTTTTTCTTTTCTTTTTAGGGCTACACCCCAGGCTAGGGATCTAACAGGAGCTGTTGCTGCCGGCCTACACCACAGCCACAGCCACGCGGGATCTGAGCCACATCTGCGACCTACACCACAGCTCACGGCAACGCTGGGTCCTTAACCCACTGAGCGAGGCCAGGGATCGAACTTGCAAACTCTTGGTTCCTAGTCGGATTCATTTCCTCTGAGCTCCTCTAACAGCCTTCTACTGAGAGCACTTTTCTCTGTGGGACAGGCAGGTGCTCTGGTGACAGTGTGACATGGGTGACCTTTGAATTCTTCAAGCTTCATCCCACTTCTGGTTACCTGATACCCTATGGCTGAACTCTGGAGGCCCAGCGACACCTGAGTAAAAATCCTGGTATTTTACTCAGTGGTAGTACAAAGTATGTGTGTATATGTATGTGTATATATAATATATATACACACACATTAAAAGTATAGAGATTATTAGGTACATATGAACTTCTCTTAGACCAAAATCTACACGAGGAATTTTTGCCCTTTGGCTGTTTTGTAAAGGTTCAGAACGTATTAACCCCGGACTTTACAGATCCACTCCAAGACTTCATGCTGACTGCCATGAAGTGTTCAGTGTTTGGAGCTCTCTGCTCATCCTGACCTGGAAACAAGTTTTTTTATTCAGGCCAAAAGGAAGTATGTGAACTCACAGAGTGTGATTTTTCTGCAACTTTGAAAAGTAGCAAGACTGGACAGACAACTTTTAGGACAATAAGACATATTTCTCTGTTCTGAATACCCCTTTGGTAACTTAACTAGACAATTTGAGCTGTATTAGGAGGTCAGCAAGGAAAAGGACATGAATTTTATCTAATATAGGTAATACATAAAAATAAGCCCCCCCTTTTTTTTCACTTGAAATTCCCTTCTGTTGCCTTCTTCATTCAGCTTGTTAAATTTCGAACCACTCTTTTGTGCAGAAAAAACATGTAAACAATGTTGTTATGAATATCACAGTATTGCCTAGGTGACTAGAATAACTTTTGCCATTCTATTCTTCCTTTTTTTTAGGGCTGCAGGCATATGGAAGTTTCCAGGCTAGGGGCAGAATCAGAGCTGCAGGTGCCAGCCTACACCACAGCCACAGCAATGCCAGATCTGCCAGATCTGAGCTGCATCTAGGAATTACACCACAGCTCTTGTGGGAACACCGGATCATTTAACCCAATGAGCAGGGCCAGGGATCAAACCCGAATTCTCATGGATACTAGTAGGATTCTTAACCCACTGAGTCACAGCAGGAACTCCTCCTTGCCAACCCTTTCGTAGTCCTTTGCTTGGGTTCTTCAGACCTCTCTGGCCTTTTGCAGTGACAGATTTGCATATGAACTGGGGCCAGAGCCAAATGGAATTGTACTTTGCTGAAGGGCTCAGTGCATGTTTTCTATTCCTTCCTTTCTATCCCTCCTTAGCGTTTAGCATGGCATCAGCCCCAAAGGACATGTCAGAGAGATTGTAGACTCTGCCAGAGAAGTGAACAAGGGAGAAGTCCAAGGGAGTTCCCGTTGTGGCACATCAGAAACTAATCCTAATCTGGATAGTATCCATGAGGACTCTGTTTGATCCCTGGCCTCACTCAGTGGGTTGGGGATCTGGCACTGCCAAGACCTCTGGTGTAGGTTGCAGATGTGGCTTGGATCTCATATTGCTATGGCTGTGGCGTAGGCCGGCAGCTGTAGCTTCCATTCGACCCCCTAGCCTGGGAACTTCCATATGCCGCAGGTGTGGCCCTAAAAAGAAAAAAGAAAAAAGAGAGAGAAGTCCTGCGACTGCTTAAGTACAGGATGCATGAGAATTCGGATCAGGAGTCCCTGTTGTGGTTCGGTGGAAACGAATCTAACTAGCATCCATGAGGATGCGGGTTCGATCCCTGGCCTCACTCAGTGACTTAAGGATCTGGTGTTGTCGTGAGTAGTGGTGTAGGTTGCAGACTTGGCTCGGATCTGGCATTGGTGTGGCTGTGGCGTAGGCCAGCAGCTATAGCTCCAATTCGACCCCTAAACTGGGAACCTCCATATTCAGCCAGTGGGGCCCTAAAAAGACAAAAAAGAAAAAGAATTCAGATCAAACCACAGGCAGGCTGATAGGCTGTCTGCAAGCTGAGTCTGCAGCTAGTCCAGCTTAGGGCAAGTCCTTTCCACTCTGGCCAAGTTTCATGGGTTGCATAAGAGTTTCTTTCACAGATGTTCTTTCCAGGGCTCCCAACTCACCGTCTGTTCCCTAAGTGGATATGGGGCACTCCTGCTCCTGTGCTTAGAAGCTGAATGGTTCTCTTCAAGCTCCTCTGGCTTTTTTTTTTTTTTTTCCTGAATCAGGGACCCACCTGGATCCCTTCCTTTTGGATTAGCCCCTAATGTTTATAGCTTTGCAGTAATCATTGTAGACTTAAAGAAATGTACAACCGCACAGTTCCCGTCGTGGCTCAGTGGTTAACGAATCTGGCTAGGAACCATGAGGTTGCGGGTTCGATTCCTGGCATCGCTCAGTGGGTTAAGGATCCGGTGTTGCTGTGGCTGTGACGAAGGCCGGCGGCTACAGCTCCTGTTAGACCCCTAGCCTGGGAACCTCCACATGCCGCGGGTGCAGCCCTAAAAAGCAAAAAAAGAAAAAAGAAAAGGACTCTTCACCTGATGAACAGATCCTCTATAGCATTTCCAGTTATATGCTTTCCTTTTTGAAAGAACACCTCATATAATTTTAACAAAAAATTATTTTAAGGCTCAAGTTTATACTAATTAACAGACTTTCTGAGAAGATAAAAACTCCATTCAGAAGAGCTTAATGCACCATATTTTAAAAGTCACTTGAAGTTAACATCAGAGTTTGCAGAAGATAAATTCCTGATTCTGTCTATTTTGTTTAATTTTACTTCCTGGAATGTCCTCAGTTCTTTCAAGAAACTGTAGACGGCACTCTCACAGTGAACACAATTTAAATTCATTTTAAGATCATTTACATAAACACCACGAGACAACGCGTAACACTTGCAATGGGAGGAAGGGCTGAGCATTTCGTGAAATCTGACAAGAAGCCTTAAGGGTTTAAAATGACAGAACACTGAGCGGTGCTTTTCGTGGTGACTGTCGGGCCTCCCTCCCCTCCCCCACCGACCTTGTGGCTGAGCCGCGGGAGGTTCCTGCCTTAAGCCTCAGCAGCGCCACCCTCGCTCAGCATGCCTGGTCTTCGTTCAACAGTAAATTCTCACAAAACCAGAAAAGACGTGAGGTGGTGAAACAACTGCGGCACTCCAACATGCCTAGAGGACAGGCATTTAAGGAAAAGTGCCTGCTACGTGCTGAACGGGTTTTTCCTCTCCAAAGCCCCAGATTCCTTAGTGGAGCCCTAATACCCAACGTGATGGTATTTGGAGGTGGGACCTTTGGGAGGAAATTAGGGTTACATTAGGTGGGGCTCTCAAGATGGGATTAATGCCCTTGCAGAAAGCAAGCCCCCTTCGATTTTTTCCCTCTCCCCTCCCCGCTCCCCTCTCTTTCTCCCTCCTCCCCACTTGCCTTCTCCCTCCCCTCTCTCCCGCTCCTCTCCCTTGCTCTCTGTCTCCGTCTCCCTGTCCCCTGCCTGTCCCTCCCCCAACCTCTCCCTTCCTGCCACTTTCCCTCTCCCTCCACCTTCCAGCATGCCTGCCCCAAGGAAGGGCCACTTGAGGACCTAATGAGAAGATGGTCATCTGCAGAGCAGGAAGACGGTTCTCATGAGGAACTGAATCAGCAGCCACCTTGAACCTGAACTCCGCGGCCTCCCCAGAAAAACATATGTCTGTTGTTTAAACCTATTGTATTTTGTTATAGCAGCCTGAGCTAACTGATTCAAAAGCCTTCAAGAGCCAGCTAGTTTTACTGACAAGTCTGAGAAACTGGAGAGATCAAATGATAACCTTTCTGTGTAGCAGGCAGACCCTATTTGTTGATATCATCACTTGCTGCACCCAAATAGATTCTCCTGTGACTGTCTTTATTGTATGTTAGACAAAGGTTAGATTCCAGCTCCATGAAAGCTCTCATTTTTAGACTTTCAACATCTCTAGAAAGAAAGTCCTAGCTCGGAATAAACGTGGAAAATCAGCAGACTTTCAACAGCTATAACTTTCCACACTGCTCTCTTGGATGCTCTGGGTTACTTCTCTTGTTGACTATTTGGGAAATAAAGGGGAAATCAGGGTACCAGTGCTAAGTTTTTTTTTTTTTTTTTTAATCAAGAGAACAACAGAAACATAAATAGCAACAGAACTAGCATTTGCTAAAGTTCAAAGGAAGGTACAAATAAAGATATTTGGTATAGGAATTTGGAGGAAGAAATAGTGAAGTTAAACTGCAAGAAGGGAAAAACCAGGAGTTCTCGTCGTGGCGCAGCAGAAACAAATCCGACTAGGAACCATGAGGTTCAATCCCTGGCCTCACTCAGCGGGTTAAGGATCCGGCGTTGCCATGAGCTGTGGTATAGTTCTCAGACGAAGCTCGGATCCCTCGTTGCTGTGGCTGTGGCGTAGACTGGCAGCTGTAGCTCCGATTCTACCCCTAGCCTGGGAACCTCCATATGCCACGGCTGCAGCCCTAAAAAGCGGGGTGGTGGGGGTGGGGGGGAAGAAGAAGAAGGGAAAAACCAACACAGGACTGGCCACTGGCTCAGCCCAGGTGACAGCTTGAACTGGAGTGACGGTGGTGGTGAGACCAAAGAACAGAGACATTAACAAACAAGAAAGATACAAAAAACTACCAGATCTTCCTGGCTAACTGGATGCTAAGGAGTGATGATCTGGGAGAATCCACAAAGAATGAGATTAAAACCTCAGAAATCTGAAGTTTTCGTCGTAGCTCAGTGGTTAACGAATCCGACTAGGAACCATGAGGTTGCGGGTTCGATCCCTGGCCTTGCTCAGTGGGTTAAGGATCCGGCATTGCCGTGAGCTGTGGTGTAGGTCGCAGATGCGACTCGGATCCCGCGTTGCTGTGGCTGTGACTGTGGCGAAGGCTGGCAGCTACAGCTCCTGTTAGACCCCTCGCCTGGTAACCTCCATATGCTGCGGGTGCGGCCCTAGATAAGGCAAAAAGACAAAAATTAGAAACAAAAACAAAATCTCAAAAATCTAAGTGACTGGAAATATTTGTTTTAAGAGGGCATAGCAATCAGAGAAAAGACCCTTGGGTCGATGGAGGGGGTAGGGGGTGGAGATGTGGAATTAGTTGATTCTGATTTTTTCACCTGTTGAGTTTGAGGTGACAGTTGTATTTACAGTATGACAAAAGGCAGGCGTTGGTGATATCTGCCTCCTTTACCATGGTGGTCCTTAGTTTTTTATTGGCTTTTACACTTGGTCTCAGACTGACCAGATCCAGATGTGAAGTTAACTCTTAATAAGCTGAATGAGTTTTAGCAGCTAGTTAGATACCAAAAAATGAAAAAAGAAAATGAATTCCCATTGTGGTTCAGCGGGTTATAAACCCGACTAGCACCCATGAGGATGCGGGTTCAATCCCTGGCTTTGCTCAGTGGGTTGGGGATCTGGCGTTGCCGTGAGCTGTGGTGTAGTTGCAGACTCCACTCGGATCCTGTGTGGCTGTGGCCAGCACCTGCAGCTCCAATTCAACCCCTAGTCTGAGAACCTCCATAGGCTTGGGTGTGACCCTAAAAAAAAAAAAGAGAGAGAAAGAAAATGAAAACAAAAAAATTGAAGACAAAAAAACCTTTAAAATGGGGAGGGAGCACCAAAATGTTTAAGCTGCCCTTTGTGAAAGTGTGGCAATTTCTGCTTAGACGGCAGACAAGTCTTGGGGTCAACCCTCCCCCCATTCATGAAGTGACGAGCTATCCCTTGCTGAGTTTCAACAAGAGAGTCATGAGTCACTAACCAGTCCCCAAATGGAGAAGCTGGTCATGAGGGAGCAGGTCCCAGCACTCTCTTAGGGTGCAGTTGAGTTTTGGGGTAGAAGCTATAATCAACTTCCCCAGATAATAAGCACCTTTCTAGAAAGATAAGTTTGCATAAATTGCCACCATCAATATGTTCATCTCAATGAGGCTTTGTTTGGAAATAATACACATTTGCCTTAATCAAGAAAATTGAATAAATACGAAGTTTATAAAGTTGGTAAACCAACAAACTGAGACATTATTTGCCTGTAATAACAGAACGCATGTTTCTTTTTCTAAAAAAAATAATCGAATTTTATTGTATTTATAGTTTTACAACCAGAATGCGTGTTTGTTTTTAAAAAAATATTTTGGGAGTTCCCACTGTGGCACAGTGAGTTAAGAAGCCAGCTGCAGCAGCTTGGGTCGATGAGGGGGTACAGGTTAGATCCCTGGCCCGATGCAGTGTGCTAAAGGATCTGGTGCTGTGGTAAGGGTCCCAGCTGTGGTTCAGATTCAATTCCTGGCCCAGGAACTTCCATATGCCACGCGTACAGCCATATAATATGTATATATATATTGAAAAGCATTCCAAACAGAGAAAGATAGAGTTTAAAATATTAAATACTTATGTACATACCACTTGGACTCAACAAATACCATTTTTGCTTCAGTGTTTTAAAAGGAAATGAAATGTTATAGATACATTTGTTTTTCCTTGTCTGCCTTCTCAGCTTCCGTTCCCTTCCTTGGTTTCTCAGAGGTTATTGCTATTCTAAAACTGATATATTCTTCCTGTGCAATTTTTTTTTTTTTACTTTTACCAATTACCACATGTACATGTTTCTATATGTATTATGTAATGTTATTTTGGATATTCATAATTTCACGTAAATGGCATCACATATTTATCATTTGCTATTATATTTTTATACGTAACAGTGTATTTATCTATTCTGCCACTAAATGATGACATTTCAGTTGCTTCCAGTTTTCCGCTGGAATGAACATCTTTGCACCTGCTTGCCTGTATGTGGGAGCTTCTCTAAAGGATCTTAGTAGACATGGAATTGCTGGATTTCAGGGAAAGTACCTCTTTATCTTAGTCAGAGATGGCTAACCTATGCCTGGAAACGATTGCTTAAAGGACACTTCTCCCAAAACTGTACGAAAACTCCTAATGCCCCACACTTGTAAAACATTTTCGTTTTTGTCAACCTAATTGAGGTAGGTGAGGACCTGGGCCCCTTTACTGGAGTGTTTGCACCTGGACAAGTGTCTCCTTGGTCAACAGAGTACAAAGAAACTATAAGGAACTAAAAATATCTGCACCCTTGCCCCTAGGAGCAATTGTAAACAAGATACAAAAAAGCCACAAACCAACTGCTACTTCTGAGGTGCCCTGAGCAAAAAGCACATGATCCCTGCACACAGTACCACCAGGGGCATGGGCAGACCACCCAAGCCACCACCCCTTTCCACCTGACCCACTTATCTGCTGCTACCCTCATCCCATTTAAGGAGCCAGCGCACCCTCCTCAGGTAGTGAGCAAAAGCTCCTGTTTCTTCTTCTTCTTTCCTCCTGCTGCCACACAAGCCCCAATAAAGCCATGCCTGAATTTCTCCTAGGACCTCTTATCAATTTCTATTTTTTTCAAACCACTATTCTTTTTTCTTCCTTTTTTCTTACTTGGTACTTTCTTTCTTGCTACTTCATGGCATATGCAGTTCCCAGGCCAGGGATCATATCCAAGCCACAGCTGCAGCAATGGCGGATCCTTAACCCACTGTGCTGGGCTGGGGATCGAACCTGTGTCCCATCACTCCCAAGATACCCCTGATCCTGTTGCACCAGAGTGGGAACCCCTTATCGTTTCCTATTGATTAAAGTAGTCCAAGAGCCAGGTCAGTAACATAATGAGTGTCTTAATTTTCTTTGCCTGATAAACAGTGAAGCTCCTTTCAAAACATCCAAGCTCAGAGTTCCCATCCTGGTTTAGCAGAAACGAATCTGACTAGTATCCATGAGGATGCAAGTTCGATCCCTGGCCTCGCTCAGGGGGTTAAGGATTTGGCGTTGCCATGAGCTGTGGTGTGGGTTGCAGATGTGGCGCAGATCCCGTGTTGCTGTGGCTGTGGTGTATGCCCACCGCTACAGCTCCAGTTGGATCCATAGCCTGGGAGCCTCCATATGCTGCAGGTACGGCCCAAAAAAGACCAAAAAAAAAAAAAATCCAGGTTCTCCCAGGTCAACCAGAATTTCACTTCATTTGCCTCTAATCTACCAGTTAAGACAGAGTGTTCCAGAAGGGAGTGTAAGAGTCAAGCAGAGAAAATTAAAGCTAGGACTAGAGCTACTGCCAAAGACAGATCAATCTGAGATGAAGATAAAGCATACTTGAAATTATAGTTAATGAGAAATCATGAATAATTTTAAAAATGGATTCAGGACAACTTTACAGGTATGTGGTAGAGTCCTTAGGTTAAGCACTTTTTCAGATCTTATCTCATTAGAACATATGAAAGCAACAGGGAAATGTAGGGGATTGTTAGTAAAACTGCAACAGAGCTAATTCCTGGACACAGACTGGACCCCAATTTCTTTGTTCTTTGTGAATGTAAATGGATGATGACGGTAATTTGGGGGCATTTATAGCAATTCCTTTAGCATTTACCTGGGAAAAGGGAACACGTTTCTTGTAGAAGGTGAACAGGTTGAAATTTGCAGTTTGATTTATTAATCTGAAGAACAATTCCTGTTGCTCAGTGGGTTAAGAACCCGACTAGTGTCCGTGAGGATGCTGGTTTGACCCTTGGCCTCGCTCAGTGGGTTGACAATCTGGCGTTGCCTTGAGCTGAGGTTTAGGTCACAGATGCAGCTCGGACCTGGCAATGCTGTGGCTGGCAACTGAGGCTCAGATTAGACCCCCAGCCCAGGAACTTCCATATGCCTCGGGTGCAGCCCTCAAAAGACCAGGAGATGGGTTTTTGTGCTGGGGAAAAGTTTAGATTCATGTACATTGAGTGCTGCTGTTTACTGTACTGCCTGTGAGACTCTGAGTCCGTTTCTTCACTGTTAAGTAAGGATAACTGGAGGTTCTTCACCGAGTTGCGACAAGATTGAAAGTTGCAGCTATTCTTAGTAGAGTGCATGGAACATGACAGTATGTAGTAAATTCATGATCATAGCAAAATAATTGAGCAGCTACTATATTCCAGGCATTGCTGCAAGTCCTGAGCACACAGCAGTCAAGAATTAGACCAAGTCCCAGCTCTCAAGAAGCTCATGTTCTAAAAAGAGGTGACAGGAGTTCCCTTCGTAGCTCAGTGGTTAACGAATCTGACTAGGAACCATGAGGTTGTGGGTTCGATCCCTGGCCTTGCTCAGTGGGTTAAGGATCTGGCGTTGCCATGAGCTGTGGTGTAGGTTGCAAATGTGGCTTGGATCCCACGTTGCTGTGGCTGTGGCGAAGGCCAGCAGCTACAGCTCCTGTTAGACCCCAGCCTGGGAACCTCCATATGCCGCAAGTGCGGCTCTAGATAAAAAAAAAAAGGCAAAAAGACAAAAAATAAAATAAAATAAAAAAATAAAGAGAGGTGACAAGCAATAAACAAATCATCTACTCTGCTATGTTAGATGATAGATGCAATGGAGAAAGTGAAGGCAGGGTGAAAGGGATAAAAAGCAAAGGGGACCACCTAGAGTCGATGCTGTTTTCTCCTCCTCCTCCTTCATTTCCAGGTTACCCTGGAGATCATCTCAGAGTCACTGGAGATCTAACTTTCTTAAACTGTGAAGTGGGGAAAATAATAATGGAACTGTGCATGGTTTTATTTTGTTGTTGTTGTTGTTACTCAAACTGAAGTTCAGTCTTTCCAAGTTTTGATTTGTTCAGAACAAAGAAAAGAAGGCCAAACTGCCAAGAAAGCTTGCCGATTTAACCTTGACAAAATATTTGAAAGTTGCTCAAACCTACAGACTTGAGTAAAGTTCAAAAGGACTTCATTTGAAAATATATATATATGTATATAAAAACAAAAATATCTGCAGTAGAAAAGGCAACCGGTAGAGATTCAGGAGACCTGGAATGTTGCTAAGCCTCTATCTTCCCATAGTCGTGGAAATCGCAGAACTTCTCTATGCCTCTCTGTTTCCTTGGCCATCAAATGATGCATAGAAGCAATCAGTTCTAATCATCTTCTCCCTGACACCACTAGCAACCTTTGAGAACTGAAACACTGACTGTTAACATTTATTTCTGTTCTGATTTTCTCTGGGGTTGGACGGTAACAATGCTCTGTTTAGACACAGAGGTTTCCTTGCAGTCAAATGCAGTTCCTGCCTGGGCTCAGCACCTCCCATTTTCTGGGGCAGGGAATGAGTTAGAATTTTTTTTTGGGGGGGGGCTTTTTAGGGCCACACCCACGGCATATGGAGGTTCCCAGGCTAGGGGTCTAATCGGACCTGCAGCCGCCGACCTACACCACAGCCACAGCAATGCCAGATCCGAGCCGCGTCTGCGACCTACACCACAGCTCAAGGCAACGTCGGATTGTTAACCCACTGAGCGAGGCCAGGGGTCGAACCCACAACCTCATGGTTCCTAGTCAATTCGTTTCCGCTGTGCCACAACGTGAACTCCAGGAGTTAGAAAATTTAAACAATCCAAAGTCTCCTAGGACTTTGAAAAAGGCATGAATGATTTCTTTCCTGTCTCTTTTCTTTATGCCTCATTTCTTTGGGTGATGCTCTAAAAGCCCAATGGTCACTCTTCTGGTCAATATGTTAAAATGATCAATAACAGGATATTATTGGAAAATGACCAGATCATTTCAAAGGTGAGTGGAATGTTAAAGCTGTATGCCGAGATCTTTATTCAATTTACTTTGAAAATCCTGTTTGATGCTCTGGATATAAATAATCTGTTATTGTTATAAAAACAAAGCTGCATTTTCCCCCCCAAACACCTCATTTCACAAACCAGAAGGAGAGAGAGAGAAGGGCTTCAGCAAATAATCATTTAAAAAATAATACTGCTTTAAAAATTGTTTTACCAAGTCTAGCGGTCTTTCAATGTCATCTTTTGTTTTACGTTAAAGAAAAAACTTCGCTTTAGTAAAAAAAAAATGTTTTTTTTCACTAGGTGGCCTCAGTTTTTGATTTAATATTCTTGCAAGCATGGTCAGATGGCAAAGTGAGCTGGCACGTTGCCCTGTATTTATTTGAATCTCTCTCCAATGTCAAACCGTAAGAGAAAATAGCCCAAAATTCTGCAAACAAATTTCTCACAGAGCATTGCTCTGTGAGATAATCTACGCAGTGAATGCAGGCTGAACTCCCAAAGGTTAATTTCAACACTTGCCAAGGGAAAAAAAAAATAGAATTTGCTTTTATAATTTTTTCTCAGCGTTAAGTTCTCCATAGAAACAGCCACGCCAGAGCCTTGAAACCTCTTCAGAGCCTTCAGAGAAGAGCTAACCAGCTGAGACCACCTATTTATACTTTAATCTTCACTTTCTCCCATTAACAGACACGTACTTTACTTACTACATATGGTGACATCTATCCAAGCGTTGATGGCGCCAACTTGTTTGTGTTGAAACTTCTCCTTTATCACCCTCACTGGCGTCAGCCTCATTGAAGTTGTCCTTACTTCCCTCTTCCACCTTTGCCACCGCCTTACCACCACGTGTCAGCATCTCCCAGCTGCCCTGCTCCATCCTATAACCTGCTGCAAGTCATCTTCCCTAAACTCCCTTCCATCATGCAGCTCCCATGCCCCAAACCTTTAAGAGCTCCCAGATGCTTCTATGATATATCCATCTTTGCCTGACGTTCATTGTCCTCCGTGAGCTTTGAAGCTCCTACCCTCGCCCAATCTCATGCCCCATGCTACTGTCCCTTGTCCTTGCCTGCTCTCCAGGAGCAGACATTCTCCGTTCAACTCTTACCCATTTTTCTTTTCTTTTGCTTTTATTTATTTTCTTATTTTTATTCTCTTGCCCATTTTTCAAGGTGACCTCAGACCATACGTTCAAACCCTGTCATCTTCCTTGACCATCCGGTTTATAGTGATTTTCCTTCCATTTCGAAGTGCACAGGCTGGAGTTCCCGTTGTGGCGCAGTAGAAATGAATCCGACTATGAATGATGAGGTTGCAGGTTCAATCCCTGGCCTCACTCAGTGGGTTAAGAATCTGGCATTGCCCTGAGCTGTGGCGTAGGTCGCAGATGTGGCTCGGATCTGGGCTGCTGTGGCTGTGGTGTAGACTAGCAGCTGTAGCTCCGATTTGACCCCTAGCCTGGGAACCTCCGTATGCCACAGGTGTAGCCCTAAGAAAGCAAAAAAAAAAAAAAGAAAGAAAAAAAAAAAGTAAAAAAGTGCATAGGCTATCCACTTATTTGAATCCTAAATCATACACTCGTACTGACAATTTATAGGTGTAAGGGCTTATTATCAGTATGGAATGCATGGAATCACTGAGATTCTGAACTTGAGCTATCCCATTCAGCATGTCTGGGATCACAGGAAATTCTCCTGTTATAGCCCCCATCTGGGTGAACACTGACCGACTGCCTGCTGTGCCTCAAAGCGCGGCCATTTCACCTTTGAATGGCTCTTATAATAAGAGGTGTCATCTTCTTTAAGGGAGAAAAAAAAAAAAAACGCTTTCACCCCCTTCCGACCAGATGAGAATCCAACCCCTCTAGGAAGAAAAAAGAGAGATGGGGACTGGGCTAGAATCCCCTTGCTCTCCCAGGGGAAGACATTCCCCCGGGCGTCCAGCTGAGATCCCTCGTGCCCTTGTGTTAGATACTTTCAACAATCCGCAATGTCAGCATCACGGGGGAGCTTGTTAGAAATGCTTGTTAGAAATCCAGGCCAGACCAACTGAACTGGAAACTGAGGGTGGGGCCCCAGAATCTGAGTTTCAACAAGTTTGAGAACTGCGGCTCCCAGGTGAAACAGAAAACATCTGGCCGCTCTGTATCTAGGCAGACTTATTAGCGGTTGGTGTCACCATGCCACCTTCTCTCCAATGAAATCATCTCATAACTCCACCTCAGATACTTCATGTGGCCAGCCATCTGGTCACCCACACATTCCACATTTGACAAGCCTGGTGAGGACACGGGTATAGCAATGTCCCACATTCCTCCAGATCTTATCACTCTGAGACACAAAGAGAAAAATAGCTCCAGGTGACTGCATTAAAAAAAAAAAAAAAAACTCTTTTAAAATTGCCACATGCAGTTTAATTTCCTTAAAAGCATAGCCGGAAAAGGTTTTTGCGGTGTGAGACCCCAGCCGGGCTGGGCCATCGTTCTGTACTTGGGGGAGGGGAGCGGACCGAAGGTGAGCCGAGGATGACTGGCAGTTGTGTTTTGAGTGGTTGCTCGGGAGTGTTTATCTTGTCCCTCCAGCAAGCACACACTCTCAGTTTCTTGTCATGAAAGGGGAACCCAGTATTTTGTAGACAAGAAGTCCTAGAAGCGACGTTCGAAGGAAAAAAAAAAAACGAAAAAAAAAAAAAAGTCAAGGCTTAATCTTCCCGGAGGAAAAGGAACCACACTGTTTGTCCTTCTGTAACTGAGCAACACCCTGGGCAGCTGGGGCTGCCTGTGTCTTCTGCGGTTTTTCTTGCTTTTCTCCGCGGAGGTTCACTTCCACCCTCTAAACGCTCCACAAGTGAAAGATTAGGCGGGGCGGCCTCAGCCCCAGCTGCAGGGGATCCCGGCCCAGGGCCCGTGCAGCCCCTTCCTCCAGCCCCCGGACCCGGCAGGGGCGG
This sequence comes from Catagonus wagneri, assembly GCA_004024745.2. NCBI lineage: Eukaryota > Metazoa > Chordata > Mammalia > Artiodactyla > Tayassuidae > Catagonus > Catagonus wagneri. The sequence goes on from PVHT020004020.1 coordinate 989,877, forward strand.
GTCCAGGCGGCCAGCGCTGCTCCCCGCGCGCGGTAGAGGTCGCTGCGCCGCGGCGCGCGCTCTCACCGCGGTGGATAACGGGGCCGGGCTGAGGAGAAAGGAAACCTGTCCGGGAGGCGGCGGCGGCAGCGGCAGCCGGGAGCGAGCGAGGGAGGAGAGTTCACGTTTGCTCGGGTGTTAGCGCGCGGCGGCGGCAGCGGGCGCTGACGAGGGAGCACCGAGAGAGCGAGGCGCCCAACTCGGGGCGGCCAGCGAGAAGCCGGATACGAGCGCGCCGGCGGGGCGCGGAGCGGCGAGCCTGGCTAGTGAGGGGAGCCGCGGGGGGCGCGCCCCTGGAGGGCCCCCGGAGCCGCGTAGGATGCCCCACGAGGAGCAGTCGACCCTGCAGAGACCCCGCTACGGCTGTAAGTGCGCTGGGCTCGTCGGGCTGCGCCGGCCTTGCGGAGCCCCCCCTCCGCAAGGAAGGCGCTGGAGAAGCGGAGGGAACCGGAGGGCAGCGGTAGGGTGGCTTGCAAAGTTAGGAGCTGGAGTTGCAAAGGCTGTTGAGCGGCGTCCTCCCGCTCTCCCCACAAATTTCTAATCCCCAGCTGGCACCTCAGCCCTCTACCTGCACACCCCACCGTGGCTCGAGGCAGCGCCAGGTCTGCCCCCTGGGACACGCCAGGTTGGGGGTTTAGGGGTGTCAGGTGAGGAACCCCCGGAGCTCCCGGCAGGTTGCTGGTTCGGGCCAGGGGGTGGCGTAGGGACCCCGATTCTTCCGACTCAGAAGGGGAGGAAAGTTTGTTTGCTACAGGTGGGCTCCGTAAGTAACGTGCCCGCGCGTACTGCTAGTGGCAACGTCGGCTTTCCTGGAAGGGCTGGCGTCTCCTCCTACCCGCCTCGCTCCGACTTCACCTGAGCCGCAAGAACTCTTGGGCCCCACAGGTGGGAGTCCTTTCCTGGTGCAGCTGAAAGGGTCACCTCTGGCGCCCCCCCCCCCCTCCCACCCCCCCCCCCCCCCCCCCCCCCCCCCCCCCCCCCCGCCCCCGGCTCTGCTGAGACCGTGAGGCCAGCAGGAGGATTGCGGCGGGGACAGGACGCGGTGCTGGACTCCTCGGGATCCGGATGCAGCCCGCGTGACTCGAACGAGGTGGTGTCTGTTACCCAGCCAGGGGCTGCCCTCGGAAGGCGGTTTGCTTTGGCGGATCGTGAGTGGATAGAGCCAGATTAGCACCAACCACGTGGCTTCATGTGCAGAGTTCAGAGCTTTACCAAACATGTGCCAGGAAGTATTTCCTTTAAAACAAACAGAAAGTTGGCGCGCTCTCTCTCAGCAGGGTTGGAACTGTCAGTGCACCCATGGCCGCGGATGGATCACAGGTTAATCTTTTGCCCAGGCTGGCCTTGGTGGCAAGGGTAACAGGTTTGGGTTAAGGTGGTGATACTTGCTGCAGGGTTTTGTTTTGTGGTTCTGGCTGGTTGTGAGGGACGCAGGCGTGCCTAATAAAGGGAGGTAGTTAGCTTGCCCTCCCCCTCCCCCCGCCAATCTTGGAATGGACCATTAGAGATGGGAAGCTAGTTTTCCCCTGTGACCTTTACTGTGTCAGGCAGTCAGGCTGCCTGGGAGTCAGCTGCAGCCTCTGTCCTCTAGGGAAACGCATTTAACAGTTAACCCCGCCCAGCTCTTTGCAGCCTTAATTTGCCCTTGGCAGCCTTAGCTTGCCTTTTGCCAAACCGCTGACAGCACAGCTCCTTGGGTTGGGAATATGCTCATCCAGAGTGGTGTCAGGCATCCTCGGGTTGGTGAAAGTCCTTTACCTGTCAAGTTCCCAGAACATAAGGTAGCTTCACTGTGTCAGATTATACCATGGCCACAAAGTGTGGAACCTAGGCGAGTATGCATTAAAAAATGGGTTTTGGTATCACATTTTAAACCATGATCTGTTCGGTGTGTAGCCGCTCATTGGTTCAGTGTGCTGGGCAAAGTTGCAGTGAATGCAATGTTTTAATGCAGAATTTCTATCCGTCTCTGCATGGGCTTCTGTGATGGTTCCTGGTTTTCACTAAATGCACCTTTGGTTTTAGAGCACCCTAGAAGCGGCACTCAGGGAGGTTCAGATCTGGCAAACATGAATAGCACACCACGTGACCGCTTTCTTTGGAAATAATCATCCAACTTTTCTTATGAGTCTGGTGTAATGGCAGGGGGTGTGTGTACTGTCTTGTAGGAATCACTCCCATTTACGCACCCCAAGTTCTTGCAGTGCTATGTTGGTCATTAAACATAGGAAAAAAATGGAAAATATTTGCCAACTTCTAGACTTGTTGGCCACCCTGAAATACTGAGGCTTTAATACAATAAGCTGTTGTTCTTTAAAATGAACATTTCTATGACTTTTTTTTTGTCTTTTTAGTGCCACAACAGAGGCATATGGAGGTTCCCAGGCTAGGGGTCGAATCAGCCTACACCACAGCCACAACAACATGGGATCTGAGCCGAATCTGTGACCTAAACCTTAGCTCATGGCAACGTGGGATCCTTAACCCACTGAGCAAGGCCAGGGATCGAACCTGCATCCTCATGGATACTAGTCAGATTCTTTTCCGCTGAGCCATGATGGGTACTCCCCATTTCTACGACTTTGATACCAGGTGCATGGATGGTGTAAGTTCATAGTTTATTTTAAAACTGTCCAGTGGAATGGACTTCAGTGTTAATAGATATTAGCTAACATTGACTATTCCTGCCAAAGAGGGCGGTGTGATTAGAATATATCACTTCTGACGGTTGTTGGCTTTCTGAATCTTCTGTCAATATGAGATGGAAAATAGTGCTTCTTTCACAAGAAGGCCAGGAAAAGGGGACGCAAGATTGTACTTGCTGTGTTGCATCATGGGCTGTGCTTTTTCTTGTTTGTGGGTTTGGTAAGTATAGGTTCAGTAAAACCTCGAACTATACCAGCAGGCTTTATCCCTGACGTTTAAAAATAAGCCAAGTCCCAGTTCATTCCCTTTACATTGTTGTCATTTCAGTTCCAGTGGCCCACATTTACTGGACTTGTAAAACGACTGGTACTTTGAATTACAGCCGTTACACTTGTTTAAGTCTGGTCTGATGTTCTGTCGTCTCTCCTCCCCTTGAATTGTCATTTATTTCAGTAATTCTTGTACAAAGCCACTTAGCTCAGGCTGTTATGGTGTCTCTCCTTTCCATGGGGCTGAGTGTCTGTCCAATACACATGGTGAAGTTGTACTTGAGGGATCTCTCAATGAGTTCTCCATGAAGGCTCCCTTCTCAGATTTCTGACGTGAGAGATTGTCACGTCTCCTTGACTTGCACACCGGAGCGCTGAATTAAAATTAAATAGACCGTTTCTATTGGATCCTTGCTTCTCCCACGTTGGGCGCATCCTCCGGCGACCTGTGAGGTTACTTTGTGAGATATTCCTGCGGAACAAAGCTGAGAGATAAGCTCACTGAAGCAATGCTGCAGAGATGTGGAAAAAAGGAAAAGGGTGAAGCTGCTCTGCTAACGTAGACATGAGTAGAATATTATGTTACAACCAGGGTATCTTTCCACAATCAAAAGCAAATTTAGGAGTTCCCGCCGTGGCACGGCTGGGGCGAATCTGACTAGGAACCATGAGGTTGTGTGTTCGATCCCTGGCCTCGCTCAGTGAGTTGAGGATCTGATGTTGCCATGAGCTGTGGTGTAGGTCGCAGCCATGGCTCGGATCTGGCATTGCTATGGCTGTGGCTTAGGCCGTCAGATGTGGCTCTAATTGGCCCCCTAGCCTGGGAACCTCCCTATACCGAGGGTGCAGCCCTAAAAAGCAAAAATAAATAAATAAATAAAAACAAAATAAAATAAAAATAAATTTATCCTGCCATATAGCACAGAGAACTATATCCAATCACTTGTGATAGAATGTGATAATATGAGGAAAAGAATGTATATACTTGTGTGAGTGGGTCAGTTTTCTGTATAGCAGACATTGACAACATAATAAATCAACTGATAAAAAGCTTAAAAAATAAACTAAATTTCAACGAAACTTTTGCTTAGGTATGATATGCCAGTAACTTTTGTGCTGTTGGAACGAACTGTGATATATTCGCCAAAGGAATTCTGAAAACACGCTGTCGTCACGATCTGTCTAAAGTTTTGTTCCAATTACTAGAGAGTTAAAAAGACCAGTGCTGGCAGCGAGGGGCTTTGTGACTAGACTTAGGTGATTTCACTCATCTCATCTCGGAGGAGCCAGTCAACGTTGAAGTGCCTCTGGCGGGTCGGTAATCAGTGTGTCTCTGGCAAGAATGGTTGTTTTCTACTCTGCAAAACTTTCCTTTCCTTTTATGAGAAATGTAAGGCATCCACATCGACCCTGCTTCTCTTAAAACGTCTAACATAAGCCCGCATGGCTGTGTGTGGAGGTGTGGGGCGTGGGACGGGGCGGGGGCGAGGGGAGAAGGGGAAAGTTCTGGCTGATGCTGTGAGCTTTGGACTGATGCTCTTGTCTGAATGGTGTGATTCCCAGATCACCTGGTAACTGGCCTGTTAGGATGACCAACACAGCTTACAACTTAAGTGTCTGCTACTTATCCCTTCCCCAGGACCAGACACTTAAGTGCTGGACTAGTTCAGCTCGGGTGTGTAAAGCAGAATTGAATACGCCTGTGTTGAGGGCAGCTTGGCTCTAAAGGTCTGTCAGTGCTTTGCTTTGAAGGCAGAGGGGCTGTAGGCAGTGTCGCCCTGCCACGGTGTCTGAACTAGACAAAAAGTCAGGACCTCTTCTGTCTCGCGCTCGTGTTTTGGTGGAGCTTTTCAAAAGGATCTTTCAGGTCAACAGCTCAAGTGTTATTTTAGTACGCTTTTAACTTTAATTACACATGCCCTTAGCCAAATGACTTGTTGGGGAGAGTTTAAGCGTGTAGTACCAAGCTTGTTGCAGAACTTAATGTTGTTTGAGGTTTTGGCGAACCCGTTTTTCTCTAGGGAACCATGGGTTTGCTTTTGCCCCTCACTTTCCGGCTCCATAAGCTTTTTTTTTTTTTTGCTTTTTATGGCCGCACCCGTGGCATGTGGAGGTTCACAGGCTAGGAGTCTAATCGGAGCTGTAGCCGCTGGCCTGCGCCACAACCACAGCAACGCCAGATCCAAGCCGCGTCTGCAACCTACGCCACAGCTCATGGCAACGCTGGATCCTTAACCCACTGAGAAAGGCCAGGGATCGAACCTGCAACCTCATGGCTCCTAGTCAGATTCGATAACTGCTGCGCCACCACAGGAACTCCTCCATAAGCTTTTTAACAACTCATTTTATTTAAAAGGCTAGGATATAGGGAGTTCCCTGGTGCTCTAGTGGTTAGCACGTTAACCTCTGCGGCTCGGGTTCAATTCCTGGTCTAGGAATGGAGATCCCACATCAAACCCCAACACGGGGTGGGAAAAAAGCAATAACAACAGCCAAAGGCTAGTATACAAGCAGATCGAATGCTTGCCATATCTTCATGGTAGCCAAAAGAGAAATAAAGGCTAGTCAGCTTCCAATCCGAGAGGTAAGTCCTGCAGGGCAAGCACTTCAGCACGGCGTGTGGAATTTTAGTTTGTGAATTTACCAAGTGCTGGGAGGGTTTCATGTGCCGTGTATCATCTGCTCATGGCCTTCCAGTGGGCCAGTGGTTTTCCCATGTCACACAGCAGCTCAAAGCCATGATGTTTGTCTTAAAACCGCACAGCAAGTTGATAACCGGGAGTGTGGAGGCCAGCGCTGTCAGATCCTGAAGACTTTTCTCATAGGCTGTTGCCAGTTTGCCTCCACTGACCCATCAGAGGGGGTTTCTCCCCGCCTTTCTTCCTGTTTCAGGTGTTTTATCAAACAGCAGAACCTATAGCCATTTGGATAGGGTGCTGTTTTAAAAGTACACGGGTGGAGGGTTCCCACTGTGGCTCAGTGGGTTAAGAACCTGACTAGTATCCATGAGGATGCAGGTTCAATCCCTGGCCTTGCTCAGTGGCTTAAGGATCCAGTGTTGCCACAAGCTTCAGTGTAGGTCACAGGTGTGGCTCGGATCTGGTGTTACTGTGACTGTGGTATAGGCTGGCAGCTGCAGCTCTGATTAGACCTCTAGCCCACGAACTTCCATATGATGCAGGTAGGCCATAAAAAGAAAAAAAATACACGGGTGGTATTCTTGAGAGTTTATTTTGCTTTTTTTGACCCCCAAGGAAAAGCATTGAAGAATACATGGGCTTTTTATAGTGTATCCAGGCTTCATCAAAACATTTTATTTATATGGAGAGACATCTCATGTTGCTGTGAGGCACTGAAATGAAAAAAAGGCTTTTCCATAATACAGTGGTATGCTCAAGTGATTCCAAATAGGATAATTTATAAAACACACTTTATTACATATACTGACTGTGCCTTGAAGTTTGGGGTTGATGAGAAATCAGAAGTGTGTAGTGAGTTGGCTGACCAAGGAGCTGATGGTTTTTCACTTTACTGTTCCATTTTATTTTTCTCCCTTGAAAGGCAGAATGATGTCAGTTAAGTGGCAGAGCTTTGGTGTTGAGTAGATGGGGGTTTATTTTTATTTTTGCTTTTTAGGGCCACACCCACGGCATATGGAGGTTCCCAGGCTAGGGGTCTAATTGGAGCTGCTGCTGCCGGCCGACGCCAGAGCCACAGCAACGCGGGATCCAAGCTGCGTCTGCGACCTCCACCACAGCTCACGGCAACGCCGGATCCTGAACCCACTGAGCGGGGCCTGGGATCGAACCTGCAACCTCATGGTTCCTAGTTGGATTCTTTAACTGCTGAGCCACGACGGGAACTCCTAGATGGGGGTTTAAATCCTGACTTGGCCTTTAACTGCCAGAGTCAGCTTGGGGTTTTCTCCTAAACCTTGAGGAGCAGTGTTTATATTCTTGTAACAGTGGCCAGTGTGGTTCCTGGGACATGTTGCTAAACGCATGACTGTAATTTCAATTAAGTGAGTGCCTAACATGTGCAACACCCTTGTGGATGAAGGAAAAATGACTAAGATGGTTACAGATTAGAATCTCAGAATTCCCTGGTGGCCTAGTGCTTAAGACCTGGCATTTTTGCTGCTGTGCAGCAGGTTCAATCCCTGGCCCGGGAACTTATACATGCTGCGAGTATGGCCAAGGAAAAAAAAAAAGAATCTGGAAGATGAAGAATATAGCTTATGCTTCTATTACGCACTTCTTTCAAATTCTGTGTAAGTGAAGACACAAGAAAGAGTGATGGGTTCGGATTTGGAGAGGGCAGTGGGAAGGCTCTGACCATGACCCTTAGGGAGATCAGAGGAAAAGCTGAAAGGCATTCCAGTGTATTGTTGTGTGGCTGTTTTGGTGTGGTTGATGCCTCAGATGTGTGGTTAGGTGCCTTGGAGGGGGGGTGTAACCAGAGGGGAATTCATCATGGAATCCTGTATCTGGAGGCAACAAAATGTCTTTAGAGCTGTCTTGAAGAGCGTGGTATAATCTAGTTCTTACAGAAGTATCTTGCTCTTTGAGAGGCCCCCCCCTTTAAACTTTTCTTTAGATTTTATCTCAAGTGGCCCCTTGAGGTGGGGGGTGGTGGGAAGGGTGGGTGTGGTTGGAATGTGTGGGGCCAGGAACAGCAGGACAGTGGGTGAGGGGCGTGTGTGTGTGTGTGTGTGTGTGTGTGTGTGTGTGTTGCCCTCTGCTGCTCAGAGGCCCCTTCACCATGCTTCTAGGTCAGGGGATTTTGTTTAGGTCGCACTTGCGGCATATAGAAGTTCCCAGACTAGGGGTCGAATCGGAGCCACAGCCACAGCAATGTGGGATCGGAACAGCATCTGCGACCTACCCCACAGCTCATGGCAACACCCGATCCCCGACCCACTGAGCAAGGCCAGGGATCCAGACTGCATCCTCATGGATTCTAGTTGCTTTGTTACTGCTGAGCCACAACGGAACACTTGGGGAGCTATTTTTAATGGGCAGGTTTGTCAGATAGTTTTGCTGAGGCTAAGGCTAGAAGGGAGTCATGCTTATGCCTCTGAAACTGGTGGTATCCATTGAAAACAAAAGAGAGGTAGGTCTGGACCCTCCCTGGATCCTAACAGATTCTAGCCCGGGGGCCTGGCAACTAACGCTAAGCCATTTCAGAAGGTAAATTCTCTAAGAACAGGTAGGGAAAAAAAAAAAGTGTAGTTACAGCAAGGCAGGGATCCTGACAACTGAGTCATTGGGGGTTAGGGTTTCTTCTACCTCTTTTTTTTCCTCATACTCTCCATTCCTTAATGACTATTATTACTTCTCAAATGTCGCTGGAGATTTACTGTATTCACATGACAAACATCCTTGTTTTGTTGAAAGGGGCTTAATGCCCGCGCTTCGAGTTCCTGAGCGGCCCTCGGATGGGACCCCGCTCACACTGGACTCTCCCCTCGTTTTGCAGTCAAGGGCTGTGCTCGGCCCTTCTCGCCAAGGGGACCAAGGGGACCAAGGAGCGCTGACAGCTGTTTCTCCAGTCAGTACAGTGGTTTTTTCTGGAGCATCAAGGGCAGCAGGGAACTTGGTGGAAAGGCAAATTCCTTGCTCCGCCCAGCTCTTCTGAATCTGGAACTTGGGGGTGGGCTGGGGGTGTGTTTCTACAAGCCCTCCAGGGACTTGTGGTGCACTCTCTAGTGCAAGCCTAAAAAGGCATTCCGGGAATTCCCATTGTGGCTCAGTGGTTAAAGAACCCAGCTAGTATCCATGAGGACGCAGGTTCGATCCCTGGCCTCGCTTAGTGGGTTAAGGATCCAGTGTTGCTGTGAGCTGTGGTGGAGGTCACAGATGTGACTTGGATCTGGTGTTGCTGTGGGGTAGGCCAGCAGCTACAGCTCCAATTCGACCCCTAGCCTGGGAACCTCCATATGCAGCCCTAAAAAGACAAAAGGCCAAAAAAAAAAAAGGATGTTTTGAATACACAATTACCAGCTCCATGGTGATTGCAGGTATTTTTTTTTCAAGTAAGTGGAAACACATGGGCATGTTACCGAATGCTTTATTTACACTATTCCTTGTGTGTTTGATTGGAGCACACACGTGTGCCGCATGCAAACCCCCACATTGATTTCGGTACAGGTTTGTGTTTATTTTATAGGACTGGTTATGATACGGCTTTAAGGCTGCTTTTCTCCCTTCTGGGAAACAAATGTGATTTAGAAGATAAAAGTCCCGGAGTTCCCGCCGTGGCGCAGTGGTTAACGAATCCGACTAGGAACCATGAGGTTGCGGGTTCGATCCCTGCCCTTGCTCAGTGGGTTAACGATCGGCGTTGCCGTGAACTGTGGTGTAGGTTGCAGACGCGGCTCGGATCCTGCGTTGCTGTGGCTGCGGTGCAGGCCAGTGGCTACAGCTCCGATTAGACCCCTAGCCTGGGAACCTCCACA
>PVHT020004020.1:1000287-1056402 GCA_004024745.2 Catagonus wagneri
CCCCCTCCAAAAAAAACCCCGGGACAGCTTAAAGTGCTTTTCATTCATTCAGTTTTGAGAACAGTTGACTACGTTAGCAGAGATATCATTTGATAGGAATAAGCGCATCCAGCTTATCCTCATATTTCAGGAAACTACAGACCTATTTATTTGGCAATTGATTAATTTTTTTTTTGATTAATTGACTTGTAACTCTTTTCCTTTCTCCGTTACTACTGAATCTCAGAAGAGATTTTTATATCATTTTTTACAAGTTCAGGCAGGTTAGTTCCTGATAATGTTGTGTCTCTCACTTCTCTTATTTTGTTGCCCAGATGAACTCAGGCTTACGTAACGGGGATGCAGTTCCTTAGTCATCTCCATATAAATGGACTTGATTTGCATGTGATTGAAGCGACCTCTGTTTGAAATACTTAGGTATTAGGTGTGGGACCTAGCTAGTGACCTGGAACCCTGGTAGTTAGAAGACACTCAAATATTTGTCGTTAGTATAGGTTTTGCATTATACTGTTTGTTAATCTCAAGAGTTTGATGGCCAGATAAGTATTTAACGTTGAGCTGAGGTTTGCTCTCAGCCTCTGCGGAACCTAGGGAAGTGATTTTCATTTCTCGGTGCCTCCGTTTGTCCACTGAAAAGGGGCAGATGGGAATGCGCACGCTCAGAGGGTTAACCGATTGAATGCACATGCAGAGTGTGTCTCTGGAGAGCCCAGTCTTGAATGACGGGAAGGGTGGCAGTAGTATTTGGGTGGCATTGCCCCCATCACTGCTGCCCCTTGCCTCTCTCCTCCTACTTCCTCGCCCTTTTCTCACTTTAACAGAAAGGGCATTTAAAACCTTGCTCCCATACACATTTTTTTTTTTAAATTGATATATGCCTGACATAAACTTCCCATGCTTTCTTGAACACATAGATTCCTGGGGAAATAGTGACTATATGGAAGTGGAATCAGTCTGTCAATTTGAGTGGAGATCAGATTCATTCTTCTGCGTGTATACTGAAAACAACTAACATTTTATTGCTGATTGTTAAAAAAGTAATGTTTTGAGGCAGAACACTAACTCAGGCAGTCATGTAGGAGCATGGGCTTCGATGCGTTCTTTGATGTGGCTGTTGATTAACATTTGTGGCTTAAGGGCTCCAGGAAGTAACATCCCCACAGATCTTGTTTACTATAGAGAGTGTACCTACGCGCATATGGACTTTAATCCCTAACCCCCTGTGACTCAGTTTACGGGAAGAAAAGAGCAAAGAAACATCGAGACTTAGGGACATTTCCACCCCTAAGGCCCCTATTGGACAAGAACTGATACAGGTAATTGGGCAAGGCCAATGGGAGAAAACCACATCTTTCTGGACCCCACATTGGTACCCACCCCATCTTTAAGGGATAAAAACCCTATAAGACAACAGGAGGGAGCTGTTCTCCCCCCTCCCAGCAGCCCTGGGAGCTGTTTCTTTCTTGCAACAAAGACTTTGCTTGCTTCTGCCTGTGTGTTCGTGGAGTTCATTCTTCTGCTGCGTGAACAAGAACCCAGATTCTGGTAACAACTTTCTGGCATCAGTTTGATGGTGGGTTGTATTTCTGTGCTGCATTTTTTTTGTCATCTTAGAAGGGGTTGTGGGAATTCCCCTGAGTGTGGCTCAGCAGGTTACCTGTCTGTGAGAATTAGGGACACAGGAGTCCTTTCCTTGGTTTGGCCCTGACTCTGGGGACAGTTTCAGAGCGTTCTTCCTCAGTTCTCTGATATAATGTTGACTGTTGATAGTTTGAACTGATCAGCGGTTGGGTGGATGGTGCTTTCATGTTACTCTTCAAAGTAGGTTCTGGGTGTATCTTTTCCACACTGGATTTAGGTGAGCTCTGAGAAAGAAGTGGAACTTATGATGTGCTTCTGTGTAGTAGTTTTGCAATCTCTGAAAATGTGTACTTTGATCTGTTGAATAGGACAAACAAGATGCTGCAACCCAACAGGGAAGATAGACTTAACCTTTGTACCTGTGGATTTATCTAGAAGGTTATACAAACGTCTTTTCAGAGGTTGCCTTGGGGAGACTGAGGGCAAGGGTGGGAATATTACTTGAAATTGTTTTTATCGTGTACTGTCTTTCAAAAAACGAAAGCAAATGGGTTTTGCAAAACATTGCACTGATGAATTTGAGAATAACATGGACAGGAGTTCCCGCTGTGGCTCAGTGGTTGACGAATCTGACCAGCATCCATGAGGCCCTAGGTTCAATCCTTGGCCTCGCTCAGTGGGTTAAGGATCTGGTGTTGCTGTGAGCTGTGGTGTAGGTTGCAGACACAGCTCAGATTCCGCATGACTGTGGCTGTCGTGTAGGCTGGCAGCTACAGCTCCAATTTGACCCCTAGCCTGGGAACCTCCATATGCTTAAAAAGAAAGAAAAAAAACGAAGAATAACAGGGACAAAATGAGCTATAATATCCACGAAGATGGCAACTGTGACTTTTGGTCACTGCTGTATCCCCATATAAAGTCATTCATCACATCAACGTAGTTCTTTCTAGGTAATGTGATACTGGGTGAACTTTTAAAAAAAAAAAGATTTTTCTTCTCCAAATTTTGTACTATAAAAATACTTTTTAGTTAGAAAAGTTGTAGCAGTTACCTTTGCTGCTCCTGATACAAAGCTATTGTTAGCTATGAACTTTGCCTTGAGAAAATTATTCTGAAAAACAAAGTCTTTTTTTTTTTTTTTGGTCTTTTTTTCCCTTTTACGGCTGCAACCGCGGCATATGGAGATTGCCAGGCTAGGGGTCTAATTGGAACTGTAGCCACTAGCCTACACCAGAGCCACAGCAACACCAGATCCGAGCCGCGTCTGCAACCTACACTACAGCTCACAGCAATTCCGGATCCTTAACCCACTGAGCAAGACCAGGGATCGAACCCGCGACCTCATGGTTCCTAGTCAGATTTGTTTCCGCTGAGCCACGACGGGAACTCCCAAAGTCAGTTATTGGAAGAAGTCAGTGTAGATCTAATTTTCCAGGTGTGTGTGTATGTGTGCGTGTGTACATACATACTTGTGTGAGAGAGATTAAGAGAGAGCGACTGAAAGAGTGAAGTGTTGAGAGGTTCAGGACGCTCTGGTTAGTTGCTGAGCTGTTGTCATTGGGATAGAGATAATGGGAGAGTGGATGAAAACCCTAAGGATAAGCAAGGTGCTGTAGGGAGTGGTGGTAAGAAAAAACCCTAGGTGGGCAGTAGCTAATCAAACTTTTTAAAATTTATGAAGGGAGAGTAGGTGTGAAGCTGACTTGTAAAAGGCAATGGGATCAAGAAGTATGTCCCCACTGAAATAAAGGCCATTGACATCAGCGTAGGGGGGTTCTTCTCTTAGCTGAGAGAGAGAACTCTCAAGAGCCTGGCAGAAGTAAACCACTCATTATTTTTTTTTAATTCAGCAAAGGGTGCTGGATGCGGTGTGTATGATGGAAGTGACCCAGGGCTTGCAGATCAGTTGCCTTTAGGGGTCAGGTGTGATCAGAGCCTGATACCAAACGGAGAAGAAGCTTGCGTGTGTCTCTCAGCTGGAGATTGAATTTGCTACTCCAGCCACTCAGATTGGGTGGAAAACATTGGTCTGTGGGCTTATTGGGCCACTGTCCCCTGCACTGTGTTTTAAAACCGAGGCAGCTGTGATTGAGGTCTTGTCGCCCTGGAAAGGTGGCAGGGCCCCTGCGATGGCAAGGGCAGCCTCTGACCCCTGCGGGCTTAGATGGAGGTGCCACTTACTGTGTGACATGGAGTGTGACTTCTCTGAGCTTCCGTCTCCATCTGAGAAATGGGTTTATATTTGCCTCAAAGGGGGTGTGGGGCACGGGAGATTGCTTTGAAAACTATTCATGTTTATATGTGTGTGGTGTAGGGTAGGTGAGCTGCTTATTTCACTGGCTTTTGCGGGGCGGGGTAGTCTTATTAATGTTGAAAAAGCCTTATCATTTCATCACCTGCCTCAAAGCAGTGCCACTTCAGCTTTGTGACGTAGGCTGGTTTTGGACTGATGTTTGAAATGAGGGCTGTTTTTTGTTTTGTTTTTTTTTTTCCTTTTCTCCTTCAGCTTGAAAGGCAAAATTTGGGCTTTTAATAGCAATATCTTCAAGATGTAACATTTCTAAATCCTTGTGTATAATCTTTGGCCACAGTCTCCCCTGTCTATCTGAGCATGTGCCTTACTCAGAAGTAAAAGTCATGAACACAAGTAAATCGTAGGTGCCTCAAAACTGAACAGACTTTTCAAGAGTAGTGTCTTTGAGACCCGTGCTGTAGGAGGATGTTTTCACGATGGAAAATTTAATCTTATGAAACAGCGGACTTTTGAGTTTTCACAGTAGGGGTGGGGCTGCAGCTCGGAAAGGAAGGTGTTCCCTAGTCTGTGGATCGAGCTCATTTCTTTGCAGAGTTGGGATGTTATGACTTATTTTTAAGAGAGGTAAAGAAAGCGTGGCAGGCAGGGCAGCTGGATCATTTGGGACTTTAGAAGATTTCCCGGGGTTTCTGGGCATCGAGATCGGGCCACCTCTGAGGTTAATTGCGCATCTTTGACCATGACCCACGCGGTCATATCACATCTCAGTTTAGAGCCCTTCACTCATGGCTGTCAACCTGACTGCCTGTTATAATCTCCAGGGGAGCTTCACAAAGAAAACACAGCTTCCCTGGATCCCACCTTCTAGATGTTCTGTTTGTTTTGGGTGTAAATCTCTGGCATAGATATTTTTGTGTATTTATTTTTATTTATTTATTTTTTTTAGGGCCTCACCCGCAGCATATGGAGGTTCTCAGGCTAGGGGTGAAATCAGAGCTACAGCTGCTGGCCTACACCACAGCCACAGCAATGCGGGATCCAAGCCGCATCTGCGACCTATACCACGGTTCATGGCAATGCTGGATCCTTAACCCACGGAGGGAGGCCAGGGATCAAACCCGCATCCTCATGGATGCTAGTGGGGTTCGTTAACCGCTGAGCCATGATGAGAACTTCCTGTATAGGATTTTTTAAATAGAATATTGTTTTAGTTTGTTAACCTGGTTCCTCCAAATACAGTTAACCATTGAAGATCAAGTGTATGAACTGCTCAGGTCTACTCATGCGTGGATGTTTTTCGAGAGTAAATGTGATAATACTATACTGTCTGTGGTTGATTGAATCCATGCATACAGAGGGACCACCTGTAAGTTACATTTGGATTTTTCTTCTGTCGCCCAACCCCCATGTTGTTCAAGGAGCAACTGTAATAGCTGGGTGACCTGGGGCAAAGTCTTAACTTCTCTGATGAATGCTGTTCAACTGTAAAATGAGGGTAATAACAGCAGTCAGAATGGAATGAATTAATCTCGGTAAAAATGCTTCATGTCTGGTACCGAGAAGGCACCAGGCACTTCAGTGCAAGCCATTCATGTGGTAGTTCTCATCGGTTTTGGTAATGTCACTTAGATAATCCCAGCTATCCTTGGAATATTATTTGGAGTGCTGATGTTTTTAAATGAGTTATGACTCTTGTACTAGACTTGGCGTCTCCGTTTGGCTGTCTTGCGACAGACAGTGGCTTCCTACAAGGTGATTTTTTTAATCAGAAAGCAGGAGCCTGTGAGAACAAGGCCCTAGAACGAGAGTGGACCGAAAGTCAGGGGAAGCTGTTTCCTAAGGGTGAATGTTGGTCATTTTTATACACCGTGGGGGCTGTGGAGTCCAGCGTTGGAAGGCGTGTTTGGGCGACTCCAGCTTCATTGTGTCCGGGTTCGGTGAACCAGGACCAGGCAGGCTGCTTCTTGGGAGACTGGTTGTCCTTCTGCTCCCTGGTTGGAAGTGGCCTGAGCGTTACAAGGTTACCATTCTAGTTCCGTGTAACAGATTGTTGTCTCCTAACAGTTAGTTTGGAGTGTGTGCTGAGTATTTGTGCAGTTCCTGGGATTATTTAACGAGAGAAAAGGCTGGCTCTGCAGAAGAGCCTGGAAGGATCCAAACTCAGTCAATCCTGTTTCAGTGGCAGATCCTGATCTTTACCCTGGTCTACGCCCGCCCAGCCCTGGGAGAGACATCCCATAGCATTTTGTTTGTTTGTTTGTTTTGTTTTTTTTGCTTTTTAGAGCTACAACTGCAGCATATGTTAAGTCCCAGGCTAGGGGTCGAATCAGAACTACAGCTGCCGCCCTACACTACAGCCATAGCAATGCGGAATCTGAGCCGCGTCTGTGACCTACATGACAGCTCATGGCACTGCCAGATCCATAACCCAGTGAGCGAGTCCAGGGATCGAACCTGAGTCCTTGGGGATACCAGTCAGGTTCTTTACAGCTGAGCCATGATGGGAACTCCCCCATGGGTTTTTAGTGCCTTCTTGGAGCAGAATGACAAGAGGTGAGCATTGTGTATACACTTCTAAGACAAAGGGACTGGTTTCTAACTTTTTCTGTTAGTGTAAGCACTAGTGATGCTGATAATAACAAATACATATAGTGCTTATAGGTTCCAGGCGTGACTGTAAGCACTTTTTGTGAATCACCCGATTTAATCCCCGTGACAGCTTCCTGAGGTTGGTTATATTATCCCCATTTTATAGGTGGGAAGACTGAGGCACAAAGAGGTTAAATGACTTGCCTAAGGGCCCACAGCTAGAAAGTGACAGAATTAAGATTTGAACTCAGGCAGTGTGACTCTGGGCTTCGCACCTACTGTACCTCTTGAAAACAAGTTAAAAAGTCAATTTTGCATACTTGATACTCTGTGTGTGTGTGTGTGTGTGTGTGTGTGTGTGTGTGTGTGTGTGTGTTTTGTTTTGGTCATGCGCATAGCACATGGAAGCTCCTGGGCCAGGGACTGAACCTGTGCCGTAGCTGTAAGCTGAGCCACAGCAGTGACAATGCCAAATTCTTAACAGCTAGGCCAATCCAATACTGTGTCTTTTGGGTAAAGCATTTTAGCAGTTGCATTAATTTCCTTTTGTAATAAATTTAACCATGTGGCTTAAAATGTAACAGACTTTTATTCTCTCACAGTTCTCCAGGCTAGAAGTCTAAAATCAAGGTGTGGGTGGGCTACACTCTTGGAGGCTCGGCTGCAGGGCCCTCCCTCTCCTCTTGCTGGCTTCTGGTTGTTGCCAACTGTCCTTAGACCTAGACCTTGGCTTCTAGGTGCCTCACTCCACTCTTTGCCTCTGTGGTCACATGGCGTTCTCCCCGGGTGCCTTTCCTTCTTATAAGAAGACATCAGTCATTGGTTCGAGGCACGCCCTAATCCGCTGTGACTTTATTTTGATTCATTGCCTCTGCAAAAACCCTGCTTCCAAGTAAGTCCACACTGTGATAGTCTGGGCGCATGTAAATGTGGGGGGGATACTGGTGAACCTAATGTAGCCACTAAGGAAAAGGAAGAATCTGGGACGTCTGAATTGTTGAGCACGGCGACTTCGGCTGGTCGTGACCAGTGAGGTGCACAGTCGGGGGAGGCAGTGAGTTCGTGGGGTTGGCTGGTGCCTGGTATTAAGTCAGCGCTTAGTCGTCCCCAGAGCTGAGACGTCATCATGAAAACAGATGAAAGAAGGAACACTGCGGGAGCGGCAGAGGTCAAAGAGAGGGTCAGGAAACATCCGAAGGCACCGATGCCAGGACAGGCTCTGACCTCGTGAAAGAGAACAGCAGTGGCAGCACCGCTGAGGAGCAAGCGCCTCGTCATGGTCATTTTAACCTTCTCTCCATGACTTAAAAATCTGCTCAGCGTATGTTGAATAAGAGAACCAGGAAGGGTGTGGTTCTTTTAGAGACGCTTCTGCCGAGTTTACTTTGCAGTACCTGCAGGTTTAGCCAACAGCCAAGCTGAAAATAGGCTCCTTTACAAGTCCTTTGATGGCTGAAACATACATTTGTTCTCAATGTAATTTCTATGGCAACAGGACTTTCTGACATAAATCCATAACAAGTTTATGAATATCCACTTTTTTTTTTTTTTGCTTGGGCTGATAGACAGTACAGAAGTGCAAATTTGGAACTTACCTGTAGCCTTTGTGAAGGGCTTATGCATTGTTTTTGGTGTGTTTATATCTTTCTGCCTTCATCGTTCTTGTCTGCTTTTATTTTTCCTTTACCCAGTTTCATTTCTTTGTATTTATACATTTATTTTCACCTAACATTTCTGTCATTGTTAAGCCGCTTAAATGCTTTTAGGAAGGGAGAGATAAGTGTTCATTTGACAAATGAGTCCCTTGGGCTGGATCGCTGCCCTCAGAGAGCTCACCTTTTTTTTTTTAAATTTTGTTGAAGCATAGTTTATTTATTTATTTATTTATCTTTTTTTTTCTTTTTTTGTCTTTTGTCGTTTTAGGGCTGCATCCATAGCATATGGAGGTTCTCAGGCTAGGGATCGAATCAGAGCTGCAGCCGCCAGCCCACACCACAGCCACAGCCACGCCAGAGCCGCATCTATGACCTATACCACAGCTCACAGCAACGCTGGATCCTTAACCCACAGGGTGAGGCCAGGGGTCGAACCTGCATCCTCGTGGATACTAGTCGGGTTTGTTACCGCTGAGCCACAGCGGGAACTCCCAAATAAGCTTTTGAAGTCTGAATAGCAGTCAGCTGTTAATGTTGCCATTGGTGAACCACCGACGCAACTGAAACTGGTTTCAAATAATGTGGAGATTTTCTTTTTTGTAGAAAGGTTCATTTGTGCCATATATTAGATTCCAGATATGAGTGATATCATATGGTATTTGTCTTTCTCCTTCTGACTTACTTCATTCAATATGAGGGTCTCTAATTCCATCCATGTTGTTGCAAATGACATTATTTTATTCTTTTTATGGCTGAGTAGTATTCCATTATGTATATATACCACATCTTCCTAATCCAATCATCTGTCGATGGACATTTGGGTTGTTTCCATGTCTTGGCTATTGTGAATAGTGCTGCAATGAACATGTGTATGCAAGTGTCTTTTTCAAGGAAATTTTCTACTCGATATTCTGTAATAACCAATATGGGGAAAGAATATGATAAAGAGTGAATATATGGATATGTGTAACTGATTCACTTTGTTGTATACCTGAAACTAACACAACATTGTAAATCAAGCATACTCCAACATAAAATACAAAATTAAAAAAAAGTAATGTGGAGAAATGCTTATAAAATCAAGCGAGGAGCCGGCAGGAGACACTCGGGAGGTTAGAGTTTAATTCTTCTGGGGAAAAAGGCTGGAAGGAAATACATCACATTGTTAACAGTGGTTTTAGGTAGAACTATGGTTCCTGCTCTGTAGTTTTCATTTTTCCTAGAGAGACTTGTAATCATTAAGAGTGGTGCGGGGGGGACGCTACCCACACGAGTGTTCATATTACTCCTTCTAATTGTGATTTAAGATGTTCTGCCCCATCTGGACTTGGCTGATTTGGAATATTAGCATCTGGGGCAGAAATGGTTAGTGTGACACAGTGAATTTGCCAGTGATTCATCTTGCTGGCCTGGCTTTTCTGCTGCCTTTTTTTCTGCAGCCCGTGGGCTCCAGCCAAGCCCTTAGACCTCGTGGGCTCGTGTGCTACATGGCAGTGGGAGTTTTCCTGCATGTGCCGGCTTCGGGAGTTGGAAGGTGGACTGACTCTGAATGGGAAATTGTTGTGTCACTCGGTTCATGGGGAGATGGAGAGCAGGTTTTCCCAGGGTCCGTGCCAAAAACCTCGCTCTCGAGACCCTCGAGTCACAAGCCGGGAGCGCGGGTGCCCAGTTGTGGGAATCCCTTCATCGGCGTCCAGTCGTTCCCAGTGGGCAGGATTTCGGTCAGCTGGCGCGTCACCAGCCAAGGGCCAAATTAGACATAATTGCACATGAGCTTAACTTTCAGGTCTGCGGCTTACTGTGCTCTGAGAAGCATGCCAGGCCTGCAGCTTTGTTCTCCCTGGGAATAGCGTGCCCCAGAAGAAAGGTTACAGTATAATTCATCGTCCAAACCTAGACACCTTTGGGGGGAGAAGAGGGGTGCCTCTAGTAATTATGCCAAGGCACTGGTCAAGTGGGCCATTTCTGGGCAAACTGCATCGTGTGGTCCCCTGCCCAGTGCGATGGGTTTTCCCCTCTGCTTTGAAATGAGCTTCTTTTTCCTAGACAGAGTCTTCACAGCAACTTTCAGAGGAGAAGGGAAGCCAAAGCTGTTGGAGAGGATGCCCGGGCAGGCATTGGAGAAAAGGGGAAGCGGGATGCCTTTTCAGGAAAGTTGAGCTAAAAATAGAAGCCTGCCACTCAGTAGTGGCTGGTTGCACTTCAAACGCTGGGGTCTGTGCCATTGTTTCCTTTCCCTGCATTCTTCCTGAGTCCGGTCTCCCTTTCCTTTGTGTCATAAAGGAACCAGTCTGTCTGGGTGCTGGCAGTCAGGATGCGGCGTCTTTAATACACTGAGGAGCTGGACCAGAGGTTCGCCAAAGCCCCTTTCTGCTCTCACGGGGCCCCGTGATTTTCTCATCAGTAATTTCAGGCCTGTGCTGCATAGGTAATGAGCAGGGGACAAGCAGAGGCCCTTCCTGCTGAAAGCGCAGGGCTGGCTCCTTGTCTCTGGCTGTCACACGCTGAATGGCCGGCTCCTCTTGGAGCCAAGGATGAAAAACCACTGAGCAAGGGGAGTGCAGGCCTTTGACTGGAGACTG
Organism: Catagonus wagneri; assembly: GCA_004024745.2. NCBI lineage: Eukaryota > Metazoa > Chordata > Mammalia > Artiodactyla > Tayassuidae > Catagonus > Catagonus wagneri. Next base: position 1,010,949 of record PVHT020004020.1, read on the forward strand.
GGGTTCTTGGTGGGGTGAGCGGTAGCTGATGGGGGCCCTGGGAGGGAAAAGGAAACAACACTCTTGTCAATTTTGTAGGTCAGGGTTTCTCAGCCTCACTGCTTTCTCTCTCTCTCTCTCTCTCTCTTTTTTTTTTTTTTTTTTGTCTTTTTAGAGTCATACCTGTGGCATATGGAAATTCCCAGGCTAGGGGTCGAATCAGAGCTACAGCTGCAGGCCTACACCACAGCCACAGCAAGGAGGGATCTGAGCCGCATCTGTGACCTACACCAGGGCTCAAGGCAACGAACGCCAGTTCCTTAACCCACTGAGGGAGGCCAGGGATCGAACCTGCGTCCTCATGGGTACTAGTCGGCTTCATCACCATTGTGCCACCATGGGAACTCCCCTCCAACACTTTTAACTGGGCGGTTCTTAGTTGTGGGGAGCTGTTCTGTGCATTGTAGGATGTTGAGCGCCCTCCCCAGCACACTAGATGCCGGGAGTGTCCTGCATCATTTGTGACAACCCACAGATGTCCCCTGTTGAGAATCACTGCTTGTAGGTAAAGAAACAAACCCATTCTTTAGCAGTTTCTTTTTGTGTTGCTGTGTTGTGTTGTGGCCAGGCTCCCCCCTTAAGCATTTATAATACCACTTACTGGCCCGACTAGTGTTTGCGACAGTGGGTGGTGATTTAAGATGAAATAACCTCGCTTCCATGCTCCTGGATTTGGCTCTGAAATAAAGTGAGCTGATCTCTACCCCTCCCCTCGCCCCTGGAGCATTGATGAATAACGAGGTCTTTCTGCTGGAAATGGGGTTATGCTCTTTCCCACCACTTAGAACTATTTTTTTTTCTTTTTTCAGAATTTCTACCATGACTAGGGTAGCAGGTTTTTATCCTGACAAAAAACATTGAGTTGTAAAACTGAGGGTTCTCTAGCGCAGCGCTTCTCACACTTCACAGTGCATGTGCATCATCTGAGGATCCCGGGGGACTGGAGAGTCATGTGGGCTGGACAGGGCCTGAGATTCTGCATTCTGAGGAGCTCCCAGGTGATGTCCCCGCGGCTGGCCTGAGGACCACCCTTGGAAGAGTCAGGCTGTATTAAGCACCAGCTCTTGACACTTGAAGTCAGCAGATGGGTCCAGGAGGGTGACGGAACACTGAGTGGGGGCTGGCTAAGGCTTCTGGCAATCTGTTGTCAAGGGACTGTCCACCGACTTCTCTGTGTGAGGGACGCGATCGATCGCCTGAGCCCGTCTGTAGCCTCACGGGCTGTCAGGCAGCAGGAGCACCAGTGCTGGCAGCCACTTAACCTGGTGCTGGGAGGAGCAGTTGAACGGGACAGCCCCGGACAGATGGCCACACCCCCAGAATCGGCACTGAAGGGGCCAGGAGGCTCCAGAAGGGTAGCAGGTGGGGCCATGGTAGATTCTGGGCTCGTTGCCGGCTCCCTAGGTTTGGATTGAGCAGAGAGAGTCTCACAGGAGACCAGGCCCTTGGAAAGGCTTTGGCTTAACTTTTCCAGGTGCTCAGGTCTGCAGGGAGGAGGGGCGGCCAGGCACGTGTCTACCACCCCGGGAGGCTCTCTCGCGATATTAGTTGATGCGAAGAGCAGCTGGTGATGCTCTCTCCTTATCTTGCAGCAGTGTTTCTGCAGATCTGTTGGTAGCGGGGAAGGCGGAGTGGGAGGTGGTATTGGGCAGTGTGGGAAGTGAAAAAAGCGGTTCAAACTGGTGATGCGATCGATGCAAAGGAAGGGACGGAGCCCAGGCCACCCGCTGTTCTGTGTCAGAAGTGGGATTTGGCTCTCAGTCTGCAAGTGCAGCACTGTCTTTACATTGCTGGTTAAACTAACTTAAAATAATAGAACTAATTACCATCCTAGCAAAAAAAAAAACCCTGAAATGTCAGGAAAAATGCAAAATAATCTTTGATCTCGTCACCCAGGTAGAATCATTGTGAGAACATTTCGGCATCTTTCTTTCTAGTTTTGATTCCTTTATCTGTTTTTAATTTATTTTTTGTTGCTTAAAAAATATGTTATTTGACGTGATGTTCAAATTAGTTAACACTTTCTAATGAAAGGTGTTAAAGTAAATTTGCACTTGTCATCATTTGTCAAAACTGCAAGAACACCAGTCGGTGAAAGTCTTTGTGGGAGAATTGAATTAAATGAGTTCTTAAACACTCCAGAAGTCCAGAGATCCTGCCTGAATCTTAAACCCCAAGTTTCCTAGGGATTTGCATCTGAATATCTTTGCTCCAGCTGAGTGAAAACACACACACACACACACACACACATTCGCAGACTATTTTGATTGTGTAGGGTTTTAACACTTTTGTTGTTGTTCTTTCACAGCATCCCTTAAGAAAAAGAGATCATGTTTCTCCAGTTTACAGGTGAGAACAGGAGAGTTAACAGTGATTTAAAGGCTAATTCGAGGTCCAAGTTCAGACCTCAGAGTTGTTGGATTTGTCTTTAACAGCAAGAAGTAACAGAAGTAATAAGATTTGGGATGAGATGGAGTTCCCATCGTGGCGCAGCGAAAATGAATCCGACTAGGAACCATGAGTTCGTGGGTTCTATCCCTGGCCTTGCTCAGTGGGTTAAGGATCTGGCATTGCCGTGAGCTGCAGTGTAGTTTGTAGACGTGGCTCGGATCCCGCGTTGCTGTGGCAGCTGTAGCTCCAATTAGACCCCTAGCCTGGGAACCTCCACATGCTGCGAGTGAGGCCCTAAAAAGACAAAGAAAAACAAAAGGGAAAAAAGTCTGGGATGAGAGGAAGCTCACCCGCCTGAGTTAGGCAGGCAGACCTATGCACACTGATTTATTTATTTGTTTATATCACTATATAAATAGCAACCTGCAAACTTTGTAGAAGAAAACCACTGCTTTCTATTATGCTTATAGATTCTTTGAGTTGGGAATTCAGGCAGGGAACAGTGTGGAAGTCTTATCTCGGCTTCATTACTCAGTTAATGAGCCTTGATGAAAGACTCAACCTTCTGGGGGCCAGAATCATCTGGAAGTTTTCTTCATTCATATCCATGGTGGCTGGGCTGACTCCAAGGCTGGACTTGGCACTTAAGGGTAGGCTCTCCATGTGGCTTGAGCTTCTCCCAGCATGGTGACTGGCTTCCAACAGAGAGGGTTCCATGAGACTGGAAGGAAACTGCATGGATGTGTATAACGTAGCTTCAGAAGTCAGACAGCATCACTTCTGCCCCCCCCTTATTGGTTAAAGCCATTACAAGTCTGCCCAGATTCACCGGGATGGGACATAGACCCCACCTCTTAATAGAAAGAATCAGAATGTATAGACAGTTTTATTTTCACTTATTTTTTATTATTTTTATTTTTTTCCATTATAGCTGGTTTACAGTATTCTGTCAGTTTTTTACTGTACACCAAGGTGACCCGGTCACACAGACATATATACATTCTTTTTTCTCACATTATCATGCTCCATCATAAGTGACTAGATATAGTCCCCAGTCTATACAGCAGGGTCTCATTGCTTATCCATTCCAAAGGCAATAGTTTGTATCTGTTAACCCCAAATTCCCCAGTCCATCCCACTCCTTCCCCCCTCCCTTGGCAACTACAAGTCTGTTCTCCATGTCCATGATTTTCTTTTCTGTGGAAAGGTTTATTTGTGCCGTATATTAGATTCCAGATATAAGTGATATCATATGGTATTTGTCTTTCTCTTTCTTTTTTTAATTTTTATTTATTTTTATTTTTATTTTTTTCCTTTTCCAGGGCCACACCCACAGCATGTAGAGGTTCCCAGGCTAGGGGTCTAATCGGAGCTGTATCTGCCAGCCTACACAACGGCCACAGCAGCGCCAGATCCGAGCCGTGTCTGCGACCTATACCACAGCTTACGGCAATGCCGGCTGGATCATTAACCCACTGAGCGATGCCAGGGATCGAACCCACAACCTCATGGTTCCTAGTTGGATTCATTTCCGCTGAGCCATGACGGGAACTCGTCTTTCTCTTTCTGACTTATTTCAGTTATTATGAGAGTCTCTAGTTACATCCATGTTGCTGCAAATGGTATTATTTTGTTCTCTTTATGGCCGAGTAGTATTCCATTGTGTGTATATACCACATTTTCTTAATTCATTCATCTGTGGATGGACATTTAGGTTATTTCCATGTCTTGGCTATTGTGAATAGTGCTGCAATGAACATATGGGTGCATGTGTCTTTTTCAAGGAAAGTTTTGTCCAGATATATGCCCAAGAGTGGGATTGCTGGGTCATATGGTAGTTCTCTATATAGTTTTCTAAGGTATCCCCATTCTGTTTTCCATAGTGGTTGTACTGGTTTACATTCCCACCAACAGTGCCAGAGGGTTTCCTTTTCTCCACACCCTTTCCAGCATTTGTTATCTGTGGGCTTATTAATGATGGCCATTCTAACTGGTGTGAGGTGGTACCTCATAATAGTTTTGATTTGCATTTCTGTAATAATCTGATGTTGAACATTTTTTCATGTGCTTGTTGGCCATCTGTATAGCATAGACAATTTTAAAAAGCCACATAAATGATTTAGCCCACACTACACCTGACACTGATTTAATAGAAAACTAACTTGAGTCAAAATTTGTATAAAAAATGAGTTCATTGTAAATTGGGAAAAAAAGATGAGCTGTATATATTGCGAATTAATGAAAAGTGAAATGAGAAGAACAGTTGACATTCACCTACATACCGGGCAATTGGATAGTGGCCTAAATAAACTAAAAAATATTTGTGTTAGGAATGCTGTGAAGCTTTTTTTTTTTTTTTTTGTCTTTTTGCCTTTATGTAGAGCCGCACCTGCGGCATATGGAGGTTCCCAGGCTAGGGGTCTAACAGGAGCTGTAGCCGCTGACCTTCGCCACAGCCACAGCAATGTGGGATCCGAGCCGCATCTGCAACCTTCACCACAGCTCACGGCAACACCGGATCCTTAACCCACTGAGCAAGGCCAGGGATCGAACCCGCAACCTCATGGTTCTTAGTCGGATTTGTTAACCACTGAGCCACGAAGGGAACTCCTGAAGCTTTTTAAAAGAATAAGATATCTCTCTTTGTCCTGACATGGAAATATGTCCATCTATTAAGTGAAAATTATTTGCAGAAAGCCATGTATTTAATGATCCATTAGTATTTCTTTTACTATAATGCATATATGTAAAAATTTAGGAAGTTTTTTTTTTTCTTTTTAGGACCTCACCCAAGTCCTGTGGAAGTTCTCAGGCTAGGGGTTGAACTGGAGATGTCGCCGGCCTCTACACCACAGCCACAGCAACTCAGGATCCGAGCTCTGTCTGCGACCTACTCCACAGCTCATGGCAACGCTGGATCCTTAACCCACTGAGCAAGGCCAGGGATAGAACCTGCGTCCTCATGGATGCTAGTCAGAGTCATTGACCGCTGAGCCACGACAGGAGCTCCTGTGCTGTTTACCTTTTTAAATAAATAATTTTACATTGCTCTCAGGAGTTGCTAAGTGAGACTTAAACTTTTAAACCATATGGGAGTAGGTTTGGTAAACCTCTGTAAGCCCGGAGAGGGAATTGCTTTCTTCTTGTGTCTTTTATTACACCTTATATTCTACTATTTGAACAGCTGCATCGAGTGTGGTGCTTGCATAGGTCGGCACTAGTCTGTTTGGCAGCACTGCAGTTACCAGAGAGGTTTGAGAAACATCACTATTTCCGTTGTTGATTTGTTCTGCCTTGTTTCTCTTCTCTTGACTGAGAATTCTCCTTCTTGGTGACAGCACAGTTCCTGAAATGCGTGGTGATTCCAATTGACCTTTGGGTAATGGCTTTAGTAGAAATTTAAGAGCAGACATACTCATGTTGGGTTGAGAACATGTAAGCTTTTGTTATCCTCCAAATGAAATTAACGGTCTTCATATAATCAAGTTTGGGGCAATTTAGTAGCATTAGAAAAGATTGCTGGATTCAATAAAATTTAAACTGTTCTCTATCTGGGCTGATACTCCGGAGTGGGTGTTTTTGGAGCATCGTCTCCCTCTCCAGCTATTGGAACAGGGTAGACACCGGGATGGAGATCCGGTCTGTGTCTTAAAGGTATCAGCCCTCTACTTATTTCCTGTGTTGTACAGCAATCCAGCCATACTTCAACAGTGATATTATTTCAAATGGTATCATAGTGTGAGCCGGTAAGAGTGACTTACTTGTGCCAGTGACTGAGCTGTGCTCTGGCCTGGCTGTACATTAGGCAGATTCCTGTTGACAGCAGAGATCAGCAACATGACTGGGAGAGGGTTGGCTCACAACAGTTTGGTGGGGAGACGCTGGACTGGGTGTTGCATTTACCCGTTTGATGCATCATGCTCAGTGCCCTGGGAGGCAGAAGCATTATAGAAACCATAGGGGCTCCCAGACCCTCTGGCTTTGGGGAGATAAAGTGTTTATTTGTCTTGCACATTTTCTCTCCTTCCCCAGCCTGTGGCTTTGGAGACGATGATGGGTTCCTCTGCTGAGAGCCACAGTTCCTGTTGGGTGGCCCTTTCCTACTGCTGTTGTTACAGCCAAATTCTTGCTGTAGCTATTCTCTTCTCTGGAGCCTTCAAGAGACCTAGGGAAGGTGATCTCTCTCTGCTCTTCCTAGATCCCAGGCCCCCCCACAATCCTTCCCATAAGTGTTCATGCCTTTTGCCAGTGATGCTTTTTATTCAAGTCTTTTCACCTGCTTGAGTACCACGTCTTCCTTCCTGTCCCCTGACTAACTAGGTCACATCCCTCTTTACAAATGGGGAAGCTGGAGCTTAGAGATCAATGAATATAAGAACTGGGGTCAGAATCCAGGCTATTTTATGTCAAAGCTTGATTCTTAAATTAAGTGCTTTACGACATGCCTACAGTGCCTAGGAGATTCTCACTGTCATCCTCAAATTGAGGAGAAATGCAAGGGGAGAAAAGCCTGTTAGATAAAACTATGGTGTTATGAGGTTAAAAATCTAGCTCTTACACATTTAAATCAATGAAATCTTTAATTCACTGTTTTTCATTGCTTTCCTTCGGAATTGCCATCAGAATCACCCAGGGAGGAAAAATAATGAATGGAGGCTATAAAACCTTCCATTCTTCATTTTATTTCCTTGGATTGGCTCAAGTGGACTCCCAATTGTTTGCAAACAGCTTTGAGGACCAAATTGCAGGATATCTCAAAGAAATACGTAATTGGGTTGGAGGACATTCCAAAAGAGCCAGGTAAAATGTATCCAGTAATGGCGACCAAGTTGGAATGAACACTGAGCGTCTTGGTTTGGCTATTTTGAAGAATAGAGTATTCTCTGTGTATGATTTCTTGACTTACAAATAGCAGCACTGAATCATGTTACCTGAGTCCCATCTCAGTGCATGCTAGCTCTGTATTCATTCCCTTGACCTGCAGAGGACCCGGAGGCTGTGAGGATGATGAGGCTGGAGGGCACAGCCCCCCTTTATGGCCCTACAACCACAGCTGTCTTTGCGGCAACACAGCTAATTCTTAAGAGCGGGGTCCTCGAGCCAGGCAACATTGGTGGCAATCCAGGGGCCACTCTGGGCCTTGGTTTTTGCATTGATAAGTGGAATCACCTTGCATGTCAGGGATGATAGTACCTACCCCTCACACAAAGGATGAAATTATATCTGTAAAGGGCTTAAAAGAGTGTCTAGCACATAAGGGATCAGCCATGGTCAGTGTGTTTTTATTGTCGTGATCATTGTCATTCTTCACAGTCTGGGACTCTCATCGATTCTTCCTCCCTCTGTGTAATCATTCCTCTGTGGGTCTTGCCCATCACATTTCAGTAAACTTGTTCTTTACTGGAAAGAATATAGAAATTAATTCTGGGAGTTCCCTTTGTGGTGCAGCAGAAATGAATCTGACTAGTATCCAGGAGGACGTGGGTTCAGTCCCTGGCTTTGCTCAGTGGGTTAAGGGTCTGGTGTTGCCATGAGCTGTGGTATAAGTCACAGTTGTGGCTTGGATCTGACGTGGCTGTGGCTGTGGCTGTGGCCAGCAGCTATAGCTCTGATTGGACCCCCAGCCTGGGATTTACCATATGCTACAGGTGTGCCCCTAAAAAAAAGCAGGAAAAAAAAAAGAAATAAATTCCCTGAAGTACTTACTTTTGACATGTTTTGGTCTAAGTCATGGAATATGAGGAAAAAACCCAAAGGAGAAAGAAGAGATTAAAAACCTGGTGGGAAAGGGATGGAGTTCCTGCTGTGGCATGACAGGATCTGCAGCGTCTCTGCAGCACTGGGACATAGGTTCAATCCCCAGCCCGGTACAGCGGGTTAAGGATCCAGTGTTGCTGCAGCTGTGGCATAGGTCACAACTGTGGCCTGGATCTGATCCCTGGCCCAGGAACTCCATATGCCATGGGATGGCCAAAAAAGAAAAGAAACAAAAAGCAAGACAGACAAAAAACCTGTGAGAAAGAGAGCATGCAGGGAAGAGAAGGTACCACTGTAATAGTGCTGTTCCTTATAAAGCCAGTACTTGGGTTTCAGACACCTGTTGGGGCTGGTTTTTCTTGGTTCTGTTGCTGACTAGCCAGGTACTTTTTGCCTTTCAGTTGTTACCTTTTCTGCCTCTGTGCAAAGTGTTGTGTTTTTGTTTTGTTTTGGTTTTTTTTTTTGGTCTTTTTAGGGCCGAACCTGCGGCATATGGAGGTTCCCAGGCTAGGGGTCGAATACGAGCTGTAGCCACTGGCCTACACCACAGCCACAGCAATGCAGGATCTGAGCCGTGTCTGCAGCCTACACCACAGCTCATGGCAATGCCGGATCCTTAATCCACTGAGCAAAGCCAGGGATCAAACCCGCATCCTCATGGATACTGGTTGGGTTCGTTAACCACTGAGCCATGACGGGAGCTCCTGCAAAGTGTTGTTAACACTTGTTTTACTTCCCTGCCCTCTGGTTAACCTGGTAGACCAGACTGTCTGAGACAGTCATCCCTCTTGCACTTCACTAAAGAAAACAAGAATGAGAAACCCCTGGGTGCCGTAAAGAGGGCAGGCGTTTAAAGCCTGAGTGTTGAGTAGGAGTTGCCTCAGGATATGGCACATGTGGAATGAAGTTCAGGCCTAGGAGGAGTAGAGAAATGGGACCCAGCTCTCCCTGGATCTCCCAGGGTCTCCCAGGAAGAGCTATTCTATCCACAAAGTGAGGAGGAGAAAAACCCGACCCACTGGCTGGGCACGGCCAGGGGAAGAGGGAAAGGCACCAGCAAAACACGGGGCCCCACAGCCTGCATTTCTCATAGATGAGGTTGTTGAATTCTGTGATCTGAGCCCCTCCAGCTGAGACATGAACACAAAGTTGTCTTAAAGCCAGTGGAGAAGATTAAGGGAACAGTAAAAAGGGATTGGGGCTCTGCGGTCTCCCTCGATGATGTATTTGTTCTATTTCTCGAATTTTCTATAGGGGCTCTTGTAATTGTCTTTCCCCCCTCCTCATCCTTCCACTTAAAATAAAAGTATGATGTATGGTATGATGTATTCTAAGAAATCTTTCTCAACTTTTAACTATCTGATCTCATTTCCTTGAGTGAAAGTGGTATAAGAGTTAAACTGGGTTCTAACGTTTATTGTTTCTGTCATAATATAAACTGTATGGATTGACTTAACCCACTGAATAGGTCTCCTGGTGAAGAGGTAAGCTGTGCCTGCTGTCTGTGTGGTGGGAGGGGAAGGAAGGCAAATTTTTTCTCACAGAGTGGCATGGTGCAGTTGTAGAGCCCAGGGCGGGTCTGAGGACACACTTGGCCGCTCAGACTACTTTCACTTGGATGAAGAGTTTTCCTTTTTCTTTTTAGGGCCGGATCTGTGGCATATGGAAGTTCCCAGGATAGGGATTGAATTGGAGCTGCAGCTGCCAGCCTGCGTCTCAGCCACAGCAACTCCAGATCCGAGCCACGTCTGCCACCTACACCACAGGTCTTAGCAACACCAGATCTTCAACCCACTGAGCGAGGCCAGGGATTGAACCCGCATCCTCACAGAGACTACGTGGGATCCTTTACCCGCTGAGCCACAGTGGGAACTCCAGGATGAGGAGTTTTAATGTTGTATGTAAACATCTGCCTAGCCGAGTCACCACTCGCCTGTAGCCCCTCTTTCTTCTTTCTCCTAAACTTAAAATTGTCCAACAATATGATAGCAGGAATAGGGACCAAATTCATTCTACTTGAATCTAAAGAGATGCAATGGAAGCTTAAATAAACTGTGTCCTGGGTGAACTTTTTTTTTTTTTTTTCCTGGAAGGGGCTGTGCAATGGGAGTGCCACCATTTATAGTGAGAAAATACACATAAGTTAATTATTTCCAGAGTTTTAAATCATCTCATTATAAAACCTCATTTCATTGTAACAGTGACTTGACTGGAGGCAAAGGTTTTTATGGTAAAGGGACATTAAAGTTCAACTTTGTCCCATTGTATCTATCTATCTATCTATCTATCTATCTATCTATCTATCTATCTATCTATATCTATGAGGGAGCAGAACCGTAGGTGGAAGAACGTGGGTTCTAGAACCTGCACATCCAAATCCTGCCTGCCTGGCCCCTGAGGCCTTGAATAAGTCCCTAGCTCTCTGAGCCTTGTTTGCCTCCCATGCAAATTAGGTCATCTGGCAAGTAGGGTTGTTGGGAAGATCAGAAACTACAGGTCAGGTCACTAGCACCAAGCCTGGTAAATTAAGTGGCTGCCATCTCAGGACACAGCGTTCTGTGTCTAAAATACACCCAGGGCTTTGCCATAGAGCAGGTGATTAGCTCTAGACTTCATGGCTGAAGTTGTTGCACACTTATTGGGCAAACTCTAGCTTTATGGGATATCTGTATAAAATGTTAATCCTTTCCTGGCATTTCAAAAAAAATTCAAGGTCACTTTGGTGCTTTTTTTTTTTTTTTTTGGCCTTATCTAAGGCCGCACCCGCGGCTTATGGAGGTTCCCAGGCTAGGGGTCTAACAGGAGCTGTAGCCGCTGGCCTACGCCACAGCCACATCCACAGCAACGCGGGATCTGAGCGCGTCTGCGACCTGCACCACAGCTCATGGCAACGCCGGATCCTTAACCCACTGAGCAAGGCCAGGGATCGAACCCACAACCTCACGGTTCCTAGTCGGATTCGTTAACCACTGACCCATGAAGGGAACTCCTGGTGCTTTTTTCCTTATATGTCCACATGGGACAAAGGGAGAGCTGAAAAGGATATTATTGGGACAGGTGGTGAGACGACTACAGACTGTGGATTAGATAGGAGTGTTATATCAATATGAAATTTCCTGATTCTGGTACTTGTACTGAGTTCATGTCACAGAATGTGTTGTGTTTTTCTTTTTTAAATTTTGGTTTATTGAAGTATAGTTGATTTACAACGTCGTATTAATTTCTCCTATACAGCAAAGTGACTCAGTTATGCATATATATACTTTCTTTTTCATACTCTTTTCCATTATGATTTAGCACGGGATATCGAATATAGTTCCTTGTGCTCTACAGTTGGACCTTATTGTTTATCCATAGAGTGCCCTGGTTCTGGAGTTCCCTTTGTGGCTCAGCAGAAATTAATCTGATTAGCATCCATGAGGACACAGGTTCGATCCCTCGCCTCCCTCAGTGGGTTAAGGATCCAGCGTTGCCATGAGCTGTGGTGCAGGTTGCAGGCGTAGCTTGGACCCCAAGTTCCTGTGGCTGTAGGGTAGGCCGGCAGCTACAGCTCCAATTCAACCCCTAGCCTGGGTACCTCCATGTGCTGCAGGTGTGGCCCTAAGAAGACAAAGAAAAACAAAAAAAGAAAAAAGAAAAAATGCTCTGGTTCTTAAGAAATACATGCAAAATAAAAGATACTGAGGGGAGGTCCCATCGTGGTACAGCGACAACAGATCCAATTAGGAACCTTGAGGTTGCAGAGTTCGATCCCTGGCCTCACTCAAGTAGGTTAAGGATCTGGCGTTGCCGTGAGCTGTGGTGTAGGTCACAGACGTGGCTTGGATCTGGCATGCTGTGGCTGTGGTGTAGGCTGGCAGCTGTAGCTCTGATTAGATCCCTAGCCTGGGAACCTCCATATGCCTCAGGTACAGCCCTCAAAAGCAGAAAACAAACCAACAAAAAACCAGATACTGAGGAGAAGGATAGAGAAACTGTGGCCCTAGGCTAGAGGGGTTCACGTTCACAGTTGTCATCATGTCCTCAGCTATACGGTCTGCTTCACTCTTGTCCCACGGAGAGGTGCAGAATGCTGACAGTAAGGGAACGTCATTTCCCTTGCAAAGGCGAAATACTATGTGTATCGTGAATGTCTCCTCATTACCTTTTGGATGGATGAGTAACAATGTGTGAAGAACTGGTGAGAACTCTAGGAGCAGTTTGAGATGTGGATGTGATCATGATTGAGCTATTAAGTATTTTATTTAGGCCTGTTTTTTAAAATAACCTCCACTTGGATGGAACTGTGACATTTTAAAAATATTTTTTCTATAAATTAAGCTAATTTTAAGCCTTTAATATTACTCGATATTGTTAAGGAGAAGATAGATTTAAAAGAACTCGCATTGGGCAGATGAGGAAGCAAAACCCAAAGAGCAGTGACTTGCTTAGGCAGTTTCTCCCAAACCTTGAACCCTTCATCTGTGTGGCCTCCTGGAATTGAGTTCTTTCATAGACCATCAGTTCTATGTACTTTCTGGAAATAAAAGTATAAACATAAAAAATATAAGAAAGAAATTACTATAGTTTAGCAAAAGTTCTTGTCTTTTTTTTTTTTTTTTTGCTTTTTAGGGTCTCACTCAAGTCATATGGAGGTTCCCAGGCCATGTCTGTGACCTACACCACAGCTCACGGCAACATTGGATCCCCAGCCCATTGAACAAGACCAGGGACCAAACCCTCATCCTCATGGATGCCAGTCAGTTTCGTTTCCTCTGAGCCACGAAGGGAACTCCTGGTAGTTCTTGTCTTGCCAGTCACAACAGGGATTCCTGTTGTGGCTCAGCAGAAATGAAACTGATAAATATCCAAGAGGAATTGGGTTTAATCCCTGGCCTCCCTCAATGGGTTGAGGATCTGGCATTGCCATGAGCTTGTGTAGGTCGCAGATGCGGCTTGGATCCCGTGTTGCTGTGGCTGTGGTGTAGGCCGGCAACTGTAGCTCTGATTTGACCCCTAGCCTGGGAACTTCCATATGCTGTACCTATGACCCTAAAAAGCAAAAAAGCAAAAAAAAAAAAAAGGAAAAGTAAAAAGGAGAAAGAAAAAGCAGACCAGAGGGAAGCCATTTCTAATTTAAAACTCTTTGGTTCTTTGAAAGTGGTTAAAAGAGGCTAAATTTGGCTCAAGATCTGTTTGTGGGAGCCTTCTAGGTATTCGAGAATTCATCACTACGAGGCTTACTGGGTTCCATGTATTGGGACTTTCCCGATGCTGGGTGAGCGGTAGGGTCTGCAGTTGGGTGACTGTGTGAATTGATGGGTAAGTTCTCCCAGCCCAGCTGTCTGACTCGCTGAGAAGAAGCCGAGTGGGGGGTTAAGGATGAGGTGATGGAGCTGGAACGCCAGCGTGTGTGTCTCAGTTCTGTCTCTTCGCAGCTCTGGATGCCGGACAAGGATAATGATGATGATAATAATAATAACAGAACCTACCTCATAGGGTTGTAAATATTAAATAAGTTAGAACAGTGTCTGGGAGAAAGCGCTATGTAAGCTTTTTTTTTCAATTGTGGTAAAGTATACATAATATGAATTTACCATTGTAACCTTTTTTTTTGCTTTCTAGGGCCGTACCCGCGGCATATGGAGGTTCCCAGGCTCGGGGTCGAATCGGCCGACGCCACAGCCACAGCCACAGCAATGCGGGATCCGAGCCATGTCTGCGACCTACACCACAACTCAAGGCAATGCCAGATCGTTAACCCAGTGAGCGAGGCCAGGGATCGAACACTCAACCTCATGGTTCCTAGTCGGATTCATTAACCACTGCACCACGACGGGAACTCCCATTTTCACCATTTTTAAGCGTACAGTTCTGTGTTAAGTACATTAATACTGTTGTGCGGCCATCGCCATCATCCATGTCCAGAACTTTTTTCCCAGCTTCCCAAACTGACACTGGCCCCATTTAGCACTAAACCTGCTTCCTGCCGTCTCTGCAGCCCCTGACAACCACGGTTCCACATTCTGTCTCTCCGATTTTTGGCTACTCCACATACCTTGGCTCATGCCAAGTTCTTATTTAGAACCAAAGAACTTTGGGGGTTTACGCGCTGGAATGTGTACAGAACGGGTTTGCTCAGTTTTTTATCTAGCAGATTGGTGTCAGCTTACCTCCTCAGAGCCTTGTGCTTGAATGTAGTGCAGCCTTGGTGCATCCAGCTGAACGCTAGCCCATCCCTGAAAAAAGATGTGGGAAACCAGATGGCACGAGAAAGTTCTGGTGTCTCGTTGCCCCGCATGTTTTCCTCTTGATGTGCTCCCCTGCTGGGTGAGCGAAGTGTCAGTGGGTGACGCAGGCACCGAGGCGTTAAGGAGGTCATGTGCTTGTGGGTCTCAGCGAGGGGCTGGTGATACGGGGCAGAGCCAGACTTCAGCGCTGCGGGGACGGTGGGTAGAGCGCCTCGGCCGAAATGCTTCCTGGGAATGACACTTCCCAGCTGGTTCTCTAAGCCGCCTGCACAAGTGCAACCAAGCATGAGCCTAGCTGGCGTGGGCTGTGACCCCCGGCACTCGCTGGGTACACACGGCCCCTCTGCCTGGAATGCCAGTTTTACTCTGCTTGGAGGCGGGGACTCCTTTTATTTTATTTATTTTTAAATGTTTTTTAATATATGTGCTGCCGAAGCGAGCACGACTCCTTGTATTTTAAATACTGAACCACAGATCGCTTGGGGAATAGAGTGCAAAATGGATGATGTTCTTATAGTTGAGACTGAACTTAGACAATTCATGCTTATTGGGCTATGAGCTGCGTCCCTCTGTACTTCCCTTCACCCCCACTTTTTCCTGGGTGTTTATTCTCTTCTACATTTAGGGTTATTTTTCTACAAAGAGCTTATTAAATATGCAGTGTGGAACCCAGGTCTGTGTGCAGGTCCAGAGGCCTCAGCAGGCCTGCCTCTTCTGAAGGCAGCATGTGGTTAAGATGGGATTACTGGGAATTCCCGCTGTGGCACAGCAGGATCTCTCGAGTCTATGGGGTGTCGAAGGTTCGATCCCTGGTCCGGCGCAGTGGGTTAAGGATCCAGCTGCAACAAAGGTCCCAGCTGTAGCTCAGAGCTGATGGCCCAGGAACTTACATATGCCTTGGGGTGATCAAGAAAGAAAGAAAAAAAAGATGATGTTCTCCACCTGGCAGCTGTGGTCTTGGACAAATGATTTAGCCATCCCACGTCTCCATTTCTACATCAGTAAGGTGGGAATAACACCAGTGTCACAGGGATTGTTGCGGGTTAAATGCGGTAATGCTGCTGCTGAGGAAAACCTGTGCCATGGAAATTGCCTTGGGGGCTATGCAAGTGTGGATGTTTAGAAGCGAAAGCCTGTTCCAGGACTGTTCCAAAGGAACCTACGTCAGAGGGCAAACAACCACTTGGTGTGCCGATCAAGGCTCTGACAAGCAGAAGCATCAGAATGAAGCACGAGGAGAGGGAGGAGGGAGCCAGGGATTTTGGAGAACAGATCTAGGTCTCTTTCTTGAATCTCCAGCCGCGCTTCCCATGGATGCAACCCTGCGCGTGTTCCAAGAAAAAGCAAATCCTCGTTGACTCTGAATACGGATGCATGGGAAAATGAGGAACTTGAGTGTTTAAGTGAACAGTAACTACAGTAATTGATGTCACTGATTTGACAGCTGATGCCCAATGAACTTCATATGGAACTGCATTTGCAGTTGTGGGTGTTATCATACAGATGCACCATGTTAACTTTGTTGAAAGAACTATTCATCAATAGAGTGAAACTTTGTCCAGCTCCTTGATGAGAGCGATCATCTGGTCTTCCCACTGGCAAAGGTACAACGGCTTGGACCATCTCCCTGTTCCTTTCCTTCAGACGCTTAGGACTTGGAAGATGGGAGTGAAACTGACAGCACTGATGGCCTGAACCTAGCCAGAACCCAGACTGGGACTCGAACCCTGGGACTTAAACCCACAGCTTTAAATTAGAATCACTCACCTGCTGTCTGGATTTACCGAGGTTCGGTTCTTCATGCCTCTGCGCAGAAGGAATGCAGCGAGAGACAAAGTGATAGGCAAGAAATAGATTTCTTAAGATAGGACGCTTGTGACAGATGCAAGCGGGCAGGCAAGGAGGCTCTGCCCTGAGGATCTGGTGGGCTACAGTTTTATCATCCAAGCGGAGTGGGGGGTCAGACAAAGACCGCCTCTTCCTTTCTGGGAGTAGTAGCTCCTTCTTGGTATCTGGTATTCAAATCAGTGGAAGGGCGGTCCTTAAATTCCTGTCCTTGGTCTGAACTTGAATGCAGACCTCATCCCATCCCTCACCCAACAGCCTGAGGCAAATCTCACACCTCCACTAGTCTAGCAAGCCTGCCTTGCTCTGATGGCTTTCTTGAGCAATTATTAACTTAGAATGATCTCCCAGCATCCCCTAGGTTTCCCTCTCTATGGTCCCTTTTATTGGGACTTCTGCAGCTCCTTGTGCCTACTCCATCCCTCTAGGGGGTTGGGGGGAGAATCTGAGTGCTGAGGAATAGGCTGGGAGACCAAATACAAAGGTGCATCTTGAAAGGGCATGTGGAAACTCCCATCCTTCTTCTCTAGTTGTTTCCCACCCAACGTTCTCTCCCCTCCTTTAAAACCTCCCTTCAGGAGTTCCCGTCATGGCTCATGGCTCAGTGGTTAACGAATCCAACTAGGAACCATGAGGTTGCGGGTTCGATTCCTGGAATCGCTCAGTGGGTTGAGGATCCCGCGTTGCTGTGGCTGTGGTGTAGGCTGGCAGCTACAGCTCCAATTAGACCCCTAGCCTGGGAACCTCTACATGTCTCAGCTGTGGCTCTAAAATGACAAAGACAAAATCAAACAAACAAAAGCCCCTGCCTTCAGACTCTCTTTTCTAGAAAACTGGCTCTGATTAATCCTATCGTCAAATACTCTTTCCTCTAACCCCTCGGCTTTTCTGTTCTTTGTCCTGTCATTAGTTTGCTCCATTCCCCAAGGTTTTTCCAAACGTTTCTCCAGTGTTTAACGTGTTTTCTGTTTCACTGTAAACGCTTGGCGGCACAGAGTCTTCTCCCACCTCATCCCAATCCCTCTCTGGGCACTGCAACTATTTAACCACTAGTTAGAGACTTGGCCACTTCGCCAAAGAAACACATTCTGTGGTGGCGGTGGTTGTATTTGTTGGTCTTAATTATAAGCCACTTGGAAGGCATTTTAGGACTGCATCTCCACAGTTCTCTGCCAGCGTTTTGCACCTCACGGACCAATCGCAAGAATACATTTCCATGCTCACTTGGCCTCATAAATGGGGCTGCTTCTGCTGCACAAGTGCTAGCAGGGCTCTCCTGTCTGGAGTAGACACAATGACTTAATTCTGAAATTGTATTCAAATCCTCTAAGGAACTAGTGCTGATACGCCCTTTGGCTGCCTCCTCTGACCTGCAGCAGACCAGTCGTGTGAGGGGATTTACACAGAGATCCGCGTCCCGGCCTTCCAGCCAGAAAAGAAATGCCAGGGGAGATCAATTATTCATTTGTCTGAAGCAGAACATGAATTACTCTGTTTAAGACGGTTGCTGTCCTGGCTGCTGTATGAAGTTTTTTTGAGCTTTGGACCGGAGAATTCTCATTTCTGAAAACCCTGAAAGTTTTCTCTGTGTTTATAAGTGCACCCGTTTCTCTAAACCTGGGAGCTTGTCCTTTCTCAGAACAGTAGTTCTGCCTGTTAGAACAAAAAGCGCACAACGAGCCAAAACCCAAATGTTTTCAGCTTTGTTGCCCAAGAGGGGTAAATTCTTTCCCACAAGAGAGCCGTTCCCAGGGTGTTTTATCCGCTCTCCAAGTAGTTTACAAAATCATGGTTTGTATACATCCTCCTCAGCCTGCACACTCGACGTCTGCTTCGCCCATTCTTGCCAGTTCAACTCCCTTCCCACATCAGCCATTCCATTTCCTCCTACTGCTCCCTGTATTGTTGACCTAAAAGAATAAAAATATGTTTACTCTGTTATAACAGGGTACCTCCAAAAGTTCAGTGCAAACTAAGCAGAAGCCAGGAGCTGGATTTAAATACAAACCAGCTTGTAACCTCCTAGCTCTGGGACCTTGAGCAGCACGCTTACCCCATTTTAGCCTTTGTCAAGTGGAGGTGATCATACTTGTCCATCGATCTGATGGGGCTGTGACAGTCATATGAGCTCATTTGACATGGTAGCACTTGGTAACTGTTGATGACTTCTGGGAAACCAAAGAGCCCCATGCATTTTTTTGAAGCCCTTGTTCTTTGCTGTTGGCATCATCTGCAGTGTTTCATGATTTCTCACAAGTCCGGTCTCCCATAAACCCTCGGTGTGTGAGCTGACGCTGACTTTCGTGTCTTGCTTAGAAGCCAGAGAAGCTTCTTCTTGGTTAAAACTAGCCTGAACTGCTTTAGTCCAAAGTCAAGCTGTGACCGGGTTGCCGGCATATCTCCGTTTGCCTAGTGGGATCCATTTGAGAGCTGAATTTTTGGCAGACTTTGAAAATTGACTGTCCTGACTCCTGTGTTAATTCACACTCTCTAACAAACAGCATATGCTTGCATTAGTGGTACCCTTCTGTTCTACAGCCTGACTTTCCAACTGAGTCTGTTTGCTTAAACTTGTAAATATACATTTAGCTTTACAGTCAGCTCCTCGGATATCCCTGCAACAGCAGGATGCCACCATGTCGTTTCCTCTTCAGTCAGAAACTTGTCTTGATGGGAGGTGGCACAGGGCGGTGACTTTCTGGTGCTGAGCCAGGTGCCACTTTCACCTCCACCTCCACCATCTGAAGTCACAGAATGAGTTGGCTGCTCTTGGTTGGCTTCCTTTTCCCCCCGCCCGTGCCATGCCCTTCTTCCTGCTGTTGGCTCTGTTGCCAGATTGTGCTCTTGCAAAGCATACCCCGTGTTTTTCTTCTGGTTCAGACTGGGAAGGCTTCATGTCACACAGGCCTGGCACCGCCTGCCCTTCGTTCCCCAGATGAGCTCCTCTTCTGTTCATTCCGTTTTTCTTACCTCTTTCCCCACCTCTTTCTCTCTCACTAGCGCACCACATCCAAGGCATAGAGGCACTTTCGGCCTGGCATCAGACGTCTTCCTCTGTAGTGTCTTTGAACTTCTCTGTGTTGCACAATAAAGCTGACTAAAAATTCATCATAAATTTTAATATTTGTGTTCCTTTTCTAGAAATTCAAATAGGTCAATTGGGTGCATTTTCTCTTTCTCAGTGGAACTAGCATCAAGGCTTAGTCCTTCTATTTAAACATTTTTTTTGAGTTCCCGTCGTGGCGCAGCAGTTAACAAATCCGACTAGGAACCATGAGGTTGCCGGTTCAATCCCTGGCCTTGCTCAGTGGGTTAACGATCCAGTGTTGCTGTGAGCTGTGGTGTAGGTCGCAGATGTGGCTTGGATCTGGCGTGGCTGTGGTGTAGGTTGCAGACATGGCTAGGATCTGGCGTGGCTGTGGCTGTGGTGTAGTCTGGCAGCTACAGCTCCGATTCGACTCCTAGACTGGGAACCTCCATATGCCGCAGGTGCAGCCCTAAAAAGCAAAAAAAATAAAAAAATAAAAAAGCTTTTTTCTGTAGCTGAACATTAAAAGCACTTTAATCCTTTCTTATTTCCGATATAGATAATTAAAATAATACACATCAGTGGTATAGAGTATTTGGAAAATATGTAAGACTCAAAAAAGTTAAGAAACCCAGAGCCCTCCTTTTGGGAACAAGTGCTTTGACATTTTGGTATTTCCTTTTAGGTTTTTTTTTTTCCTTTGATTATAATGCATGTAGTAACATAATCTTATATAATTATTATAGCAGTACACACATACATATATATGTATTTTGTGAAATTCAAATTGTGCTTTAACAATTTTACACAGCCTCAGATACATTCAGTTTGCAAGTTATTTGGGAGGTAGGCATTAAAACCTCTAAACGAGGGGAAAATTGAATATCAGCAACTATCCTTGGAAAAACTAGCTGATTATCTGTTGTCTTTATTATACATGTTTATATGTTTTATATCATAACTTATTAATAATTGATTATATGAAAATTTAACTATTAAATAATTTGAAATATATATGATTTTAAATTTTATTTTATTTTATTTTTTTCCTTTTTAGGGCCACACCCGCTACATATGGAGCTTCCCAGACTAGGGGTCAAATTGGAGCTATAAGCTGTTGGCTTATGTCACAGCCACAGCAACGTAGGATCCGAGCCATGTCTGCAGCCTACAGCACAGCTCACAGCAATGCCAGATCCTTAACCCACTGAGTGAGGCCAGGGATCGAACCAGCAACCTCATGGTTCCTAGTCGGATTCATTTCTGCTGTGCCACGATGGGAACTAAAATATTTTAAAAAACACTTCATGGGGGTATGTGGCATTATTGCCATTTTACGGATGAGGAAACTGAATGGTTAAGTCTTTCATAATGGAATGTGACTGTGTTGCAGGCACCCGGTGCCACTGCTCTTTCCTCTCAGCCACCCCCCCCCTTAAATCAGATATCTGTTAGTTTAGGCAGAAATTCATCTTTTTGAGGAAAAGAGTTGAATGGAGGAGAGTGCCTCACATAAAAAATGATAAATTTTCTCAGAGGTATTCTCAGCATTTATTGACCACATGAGTTTGCTTTTGAGGTGATGTGATATGTAGTAGCAACATTCAGTTTTTTGTTTGTTTTTCGTTTTGGTATTGTTACGAGGATTTCATTCCTGATGTAGTCTAACCTGGCAATATTAAATATTATCTTCATATATTTTTCCTCTGTTGGACTACATTTGAGATTTTTCCATCTCTGAGAAATAAGCCTATAATTTCACTGTCTATACTTTCTCAAGATTGTAGCAGTAATTTATCTAATTTCCAACAGGAAAAATAAAGTCACATGGGTTCTATCTATCGATTAATGAGATAGTAGCGATATCATTAATAATAGCCTTAGAAGAGCCTCATGGCCACTCGGCCAGTCATCTAGCATTAACATGCAGGGAGGGATAGTAGAAAGATTAGGGAGTTCCCTGGCGGGCTAGTGGGTAGGATTTGGTGCTTTCAGTGCTGTGACCCAGGTTCAATCCCTGGTCTGGGAACTGAGATCCCACTTCAAGCTACTGCACACTGCGGCCAAAAGAAAAAAAAAAATCAGGACTCTGAATCAGAGTTTCAGATCCCAGCTCTGTCCCTGAACTGTTAGGATCTTAGAATTACCCAAACCTCAATGACCCAACCTCTCTGAATTTGTTTCCCATCAGAAAAGTGGAGATTCAAATTCTTATCTTGAAGAGGGATGAACAATGATGTATTTAAGTATCTGGCACTTAATAAGTGCTCATTATGTGTTAATCCCTTCTGTCTGGCACCATTCATGCACAAATCAGGGAGAGCTCACATGGATGAGAGAAACAGGATAGAGTTGCCTGCAACATGGAGAAAAGTGCTGCTCTCAACCGAGAGGCTGTTTTGTTTTGTTTTCCTTCACTCACCTTTGAACTATTTCTGAGTTATGTTTTTCTCCTAATAGTCAAGGAAAAATCAGACCAAGCCTCCCTATCCTGTTATCTTCTAAGACCCCCAGCGCTGTGGAAATATCCTCTGATATTCCGGGTTATTTGGAGGAGTTTGAGAGCATAGGACAGGCTGCTAGCAGGAACTTACCACTCCTAGAGAACAGCCCAGGAAGCTGTCGTTTCATAACCCGTCAAGTCTGTTTAACAGTTGTAAAATGTCATCATTTCTGTGAACTATGAAAGTTTAGGTAAACATTTGTGTACTTAAAATATTCATGATCTGGAGTTCCCGTCGCAGCTCAGTGGTTAACGAATCCGACTAGGAACCATGAGGTTGCCGGTTTGATCCCTGGCCTCACCCAGTGGGTTGAGGATCAGGCGTTGCTGTGAGCTGTGGTGTAGTTTGCAGGCGCGGCTCTGATCTGGCGTTGCTGTGGATGTGGTGTAGGTGGGCGGCTATAGCTCCAATTCAACCCCTAGCCTGGGAATCTCGTGGCCCTAGAAAAGGCAAAAAGACAAAAAAAAAAAAAAAATCCTGGTCTATAGAAAATAGAGTCATTTTAGGACTGGTTCTAAATGATTTGGAGCATTTTACACTGATCTTCATAAGCATCAAAAGTTCCTATCCAAGGGAGATGAGTTGAATTCTTTTCCCTTCCTTTAAAAATAGTAGAAGCTCCTCCAGACTGAAGATGGTACAATTCTTTCTGTAATTTCATTTTATATTATTTATGTTTTTGGCTGCACTCTTGCACTTGGAAGTTCCTAGACCGGTGATCAAACCCATGCCACAGCCGTGACAACACCACATTCTTAACCTGCTAGGCCACCAGGGAACTCCATCTTTCTGTAGCTTTTAAGGCTGGGATTAAAAATTCTTGAGCTGGCCCTGGAAACTTGACACTCCATGCTTCCTCACCGAGGTCTGTGTGCGGGTATGATGAAGTGTGTAGGAGCAGGCAATGAGCAAATGGAATTTTCCCTGTACCTACTTGGTAGTAAAAGAGGTGGTTTTTGTTCCCAACATATTTTTTGCCATTATCATTGACTAAGAAATCCCAAATCTGGAGTTCCCGTCGTGGCATAGCAGAAATGAATTTGACTAGGAACCATGAGATTGTGGGTTCGATCCCTGGCCTTGCTCACCCAGTGGGTTAAGGATCCAGCATTGCCGTGAGCTGTAGTTTAGGTCACAGATGAGGCTCGGATCTGGTGTTTCTGTGGCTGTGGCGTAGGCCGGCAGCAATAGCTGCTATTAGATCCTTAGCCTGGGAACCTCCACTTGCCGCAGGTGCGGCCCTAAAGAGACAAAAAAGACAAACAACAACAAAAAAATCCCAAATCTAAGAACCACTGCTTTTAATTCTTCTCCCAAATTGAGCAAAGTCCTACATAGACCCCTGCCTCCCATTCCGGACTTCAGGTTAGCCCACCTCTTTATATGGATCTTAATATTGTCATGGTCAGCTTTGAGTTTCTAGACTGTGAAAGAAAAGAAAAAAGAAAAAGAAAAGGAAGGAAGAAAGGAAGAAGGAAGTAGGAGGGACGAAAGGAGGAAGGAAAGAAGGAAAGAAAGAAAAGAAGGGAAGAGGGAGGCAGGAAGACTTTCTTATTCAGATTTGCACAGGGGACCAAAATTAATTATACTCTATGTGTGAGATGTAGAAATGAGGTCCTTTTCTGAAAAGCTGTCCCGGCTTTTGAGATCAAGGCTTGGTTAGATGCTCAAGTGTGATCATGGTCTCAGAAGAAGATGGTTTGGCACCTTTTGTATCAAAGTGGGATCAGCGAACTCTTTTTCAGGGAGTTCTCTGTCGGCCTAATGGGTTCAGGCTCCTGTGTTCTCACTGCTGTGGCTCTGGTTGCTGCTGTGTGGTGTAGAGTTGATCCCTGGCCCAGGAACTTCTCCATACTACCTGTGTGGCAAAAAAGAAAAAAATACAGAAACAAACAAACAAAAAAACCCAAGAGAGAACCTGAAATAAGTGTTGCAACTCTCATTAAACACAAAAAGAAACAAAACTTCTTTTTCATATGTTGATCCTAAAGCTGTGTACCTTTAAAGCATATTTGCAGAAAACGATCAGCTTTCCCCAAAGCCTGAAATGTTTGTCATTTTTCTGAGTAATTATGACAGAGAAGCTATCTGACTCTACTGGACCTTTGTAACCTCCCTGGAAAAGGGACACGGGTGGCCCATCAGAGACCCTCACGCTTACCAGGAAACCGTGTAGTTTGCCGCTTAGGCTTCTTTCCCCACTTGGGAAATTCTCCTTCTAATGCTGAACTTGAAGATTCAGGGCTTTGTCTGGTTAGAGGAGGTGGCCACAGTCCCTTGCTGCCACGTGTAACCTGAGCATCCTCTGATGCAGTGTGTCGATGGAGAACTTTGGAGAGGTCTTAGGAGTGTATGATGGGAGACGGGTTCCAAGAAGAGTGTGGCGGGTGGGCTTGAAATTCAGTTCACCTTCCTTGGGACCTGGACGGAATGGCTGTGTTACCCTTGGGTCCTTGCCTTAGTGGGACTAAGCTTGTGAAGGACGGATCCTCTCTGCCTTCTGAGCACAAAGCGGAACGCCCACTGAGGGATGTGGAGATGGACAGAATGTGAGCCGTGTACTCAAGTGTCTCATGATGTCCATGGCTTGATGAAACCTTCAGTGTTGGTTTTTGTTTGTTTGCTTTTGTGCTTTTTCTTCTGGGGCCACCCCTCAGCAGATGAAGCTCCCAGGCCAGGGGTCAGATCCAAGCCACAGTCGAGACCGAAGCCATAGCTGCGTCAATCCCACATCCTTAACCCACTGGGCCGAGCCAGGGATCAAACCTGGGTCCCAGCGCTCCCAAGATGTCGCCAGTCCCATTGTGACACAGCGGGAGCGCCAAACCTTCAGTGTTTTTGATTTGAGGAGTGGTGGGGGGGACGAGACGGCAATCTCTCTTGTTTTTTTCAGAATCTTTAGCGTGCCTGGGAATATGTATCGGATTGCTAACAACTTCAACCGCAGGTTTGCCTATTTTTCAAAAGAAAATTCAGTTTAGGGAAGTTTAATCATGTGGTCCTTCAAAGCTTAGGATTAAGTAGCTATGCACTGTTTCAGGAAGCTGGTAGGAAGCCAGAGCATGTCACAGGTCAGTTTACTGTGTATCGGCTTTCTGGAAATCTTGGATTAGGGATTCTTTCACCTTTTTAGATCCTACCCCTATAATCTGCCCCAGTTTTAGGGCTTCAGAATCAGTTCTCTTCCTTGGGGTATATCCATCTCTGCTAAGTATCCTTTAAGTTCTGAGACCGAAAAGATACCCATTTAGGTGACTTCTTCCAGGTAAAAGCCAGTCCGAAGAAGATGGTTCAGTACCTGTTTGAACTGAATGACATACCTGAGGATATTCAGTGTTCCTTACGGAAATTCTGAGTCACACAACATAGCAGTGTGTCCATAAAATGCTAAAACTCTGGCATGTTTCTATGAATTGCTGATTCATATCATATTCTTAACCTGCTTTTTCTTAAATAATACGATTTTATACAACGAAGGCTCCTATTTTTGCCAGAGTGTTGCCTTTGATTCTTACCAACCTTCCCTCCAGTTATTTAAGCATCCTGTAATTATGGCACAGTTTCTGTTGTTTGACTCTAATAAAACCTGAAGGGCTTTATGTGTCATACTTATCACTTGTGTCCAGTCCCTAGAACAGGCTGGCACAGAGCAGCTACTCATAATACTTGTTTGACAGATTTTTTTTTGCTTTTTAGGGCCGAACCTGCAGTATATGGAATTCCCAGGCTAGGGGTTGAATCAGAGCTATAGCTGCTGGCCTACACCACAGCCATAGCAATGTGGGATCCAGGCCGTGTCTGTGACCTGTACCACAGCTCATGGCAGTGCCGGATCCTTAACCCATTGAGGGAGGCCAGGGATGGAACCTGCATCCTCCTGGATACTAGTCGGGTTTGTTACTACTGAGCCACAGCAGGAACTCCCAGATGAGTCAATTTTAATACAAAGGAGGTGGTGGCCTTGCTGTCCCTGTGTAAAGGGAGCAAGTAGTGTAGCTGAAGTGAGCAAGTGACCAACTTCTCATTGCATTGGGTAGGTCTTGGGCTATTTTTACAGTGGATTTGGGCCATGTTCTTGAAAAAAAAAATGAACCTCTTACTCTTCCTTCTGTCTCTATAGCTTTGTAGTTCTATTTCAAAACCTTTTCTACTGACTCATTCTACTCCTTAAACCTCTGAATTCGCCCCATCATGTGATTTCCATAGAATGTGACCTCTTTACCGTCTTCAGGCTTACATTACAAAAGACATTTTGTGAGTTGCTAAGACTTCAGGAAATTGTTTTTCACCACCTCCTCCTGGTTCTTAGGGTCCAAGCAAGTAGAGATGAACTTTAGAGGAAGTCTCAGTTCACCATTTTGCTTTAAAATAAAACAATTCTCAAGGCCCTTCAGTGACCTCCCCTTGGGTTTGGCAGTGACTGGGAGCCTCGCGGCTCACTCAGATTCAGGAGCCCGGTGGCGCTGGGCAAAGAGCAGAACTGGAGATGCAGAAGGACCTCGGTTCCAGCCCTGCCTCTGCCGTTGACCCAGAGGTCACCGTAGGTGGTCCTTTCCCTTTGCATGATCCTGGTCTCCTTAGCTGCAAAAAAGAGATAATGCCTATCTTTCAGTGAGATTATGAAAACCACACAACAACATGGAAAAGTGCTTTATAGGCAGTCAGGTCATGCTTAAGTGTATTCTTTTATCAGCTCCGTGATGGCTCTTTAAATGGCAGGGTTATTATCTGTGTCTGTGGCTCTTATCAGAAGTTGCTACTTAGTCAATGATAAGTAATGCAGAAATGGTTGCAGGCAACCTCTGTGGTCCAGAGGGATCTGCTTTTGCTGTGATCAAGATGTTCCCACACTGGTAACCTTGGCATAGGCTTTGACAATAGGTCGTGGAGGAAGGAAGGTGAGGCTGCAGTGTGTGTCCTTGGAAGGGCAGTGGGCTGGGTCAGGAGGGAATGTGTAAAAAGCACCCCTCCCCCCAAAAAAGAAGGATTCTCATCGTGGCTCAGCGGTAATGAACCCGAATGGTATCCATGAGGACTCAGGTTTGTTCCCTGGCCTCGCTCAGTGGGTTAAGAATCCGGCGTTGCCACTAGCTGTGGTGTAGGTCACAGACAAGGTTTGGATCTGGTGTTCCTGTGGCTGTGGCAGAGGCTGGCATCTACAGCTCCGATTGAACCCCTAGCCTGGGAATTTCCATATGCCTCAGGTGTGGCCCTAAAAAGCCAAAAAAAAAAAAGAAGCCCCATGAGGGCAAACATTTTTTGTGTTGTTCAGTGCCCAGGCCCTGCTGCATTGACTCATGCCTGGCCCATAGGAATTGAACACGTGTTGAGTGACGTCTGTGGAATGGTGCTGTGTTTGCTCCCTCAAAGACCACATCTTTTGTTTCATTTGGTGTAAATAGGCACAGGAAACTACCCCCCCCATCGGTATTTTAAAGCCCATTTATTAATCTTTCCTGATAAAAGATTATTTGTTCACCGCATATATTTATGGCGTGTGCAGCCTGTGCTGGCAAGTGTGCTGGACACCTGGACGGAACGTGTGTGTCTTCGAGGCGTTTACTGTTCAGCGAAGCAGTACGGGAGGTATTGTTACTGAACGCAATTCCACGTGCCCAACGCACAGTGAGGCCAAACAAACCGAAACGGAGCTGGAAGCGGAGAAGGGGTTATTGTAGGGCCGAGCAAGGAGAATGCGTGGCTCATGCTCAGAACCGCCGAACTCTCCAGTGGTTTTCAGGGAGAAGGTTTTATAGGCAAAATGAGAGCTGCAGGGTATGTGACTTTCTTCTGATCTGTCGGTGGGGAGGTAACAGGGCAGTGCTCTAGGAATCTGGTGTTATGCCTGAAGTTACCCTCCTCCACCTGGGGGGGTGCGTGGGGGGCCTTATTTCCTGCAAGAGAACTCAAGGATGCTGGTATGCATATTCCTTGAGGAGGAACCAGGACCCTGCTTTAATCACTGCACTGGTGTTTCTTGAGCACGCCTCCTGTGTTTCCGCATTCCCTTGCTTCCCTGATTAGTAACTGACCGCCCTTTGGTACTCAAGGAAGGTCTAGGAGGCTGAAACCTTTTTCCTACAAACTAAGAAACAGGGACATAGAAAGGATTTGTACCCAGGGGAGACGCTGGGGAGGAAATGGCCTTTGAGTTGAACCCTTAAAGACAGGAATAATTTTATCAGCTCTGGCCAGGATGTTGTGATTGCATTTTTTTATTTTTGTTTATTTATTTATTTTTTTGGCTGTGCCTGTGGCATGTAGAAGTTCCCAGGCCAGAGATCAAACCCGTGCCACAGCAGCAACCTGAACCTGGGCAGGGACAATGCCACAGCCTTAACCCGCTGAGCCGTGAGGGAGCTCAGCAATTGCAATTTAAAGCTTTGTGAGGAGTGTGTGTTTTAATTCAGTCTTCTCTTTGGACAGGCGATGTCAGAGTTTAAGAGTCCTTCAGTGGCTCCGGGCTGGTGGGGTCTTGTGTGGCTTGTGGAGGCAGCTGAGGGGGCAGAGGCCTGGGGACCAGTGTTGCTGGCGCTTCTGCCTCCTCCTGGGTGGACCGGCTGGGGCTGGAAGGAAGCAGCAGCCAAGAAGGAAGACGGCAATGAGAGCGCCTTCTTTTGAATGTGACCCCAGTGTTCACACTTACAAGTTGGGGAGGCTGGAATGAGCCCATGGACTCCGACTAGGCATTTTTGTATATTGCTTTCAAGCTTTATGTCCGAAGGCACCATAAAAGGAAAATACCTGTCCGAAATGGGAGGCAGTCTTGAGCCTGAAATTAAAGTGAGAAATTGATAGTCATGGGCTGTTCTGGGGATTAACTGTCAGGAACAGTGGAGACGGAGGATTAGGTGATGCTCAGTGGGCATGTCGGCTGTCTTCTAAGCAAACACAGGATGAGGAAATCATAATATTCAAAATATGTTCACTACGGGATGATGGTTAGCTCACTGAGGATAAATGGGCAGGTAATTGTTCAGCGGATGTTTGAGTGCCCTCTGCGTGCGGGGCACTGTGATGGATGTGAAGGAGACCTGAACATGAAGCAAAGAGTCCTTTCCTCTAAAGAACCCCCAGTTTGAGACTTGTGGTTACTGAGGGGGAGACGGGAGGGAGTGGTATGGACTGGGAGTTTGGGGTTTTTAGATACAAATATTACATTTAGAATGGATAAGCAATGAGGTCCTGCTGTATAACACAGGGAGCTATATCCAGGCTCCTGGGATGGACCACGATGGAAGGTAATTTGGGAAAAAGAATGTATATATGTGTAGGACTGGCCACTTTGCTGTATGGCAGAAATTGACACATCATTATAAATCAATGATCCCTTAAAAATTTTAAAAAATAAAAATGAATTTTTGAACTATACCTGAATAAAAAAATTATTTAAAAAAGTAAATTTAAAAAATGAAAACGTAAAATTTAAAAAATAAAGCATTCCCAGTTGGGAGGGGAGATGTGGCCCAGTTACAGCAGGGGCTTCCATGAAGGCTGATGTAATAAAAATGTGAACCAAAGTGCTGAGGAGAGGGGATGGATTTTGACTTTGAGATCCACAGGATTTTGCTCAAGAAGATACAAAGATGTCACACGCAAGTGGGAGAAGGGCTCTGTAGACAGAGGGATAGTGGAGAGAGCAGAAGAATTCAAACTGAAAGCAAGCGGTATGGGCCTGGAACATCTGCTGCTGGGGACTGTTGGAGAGGAGCGGGGAGGCGTTTTTTTTTTTTTTTTTTTTGGCTTTTTAAGGCCACACCCGCAGCATATGGAGGTTCCCAGGCTAGGGGTCTAACAGGAGCTGTAGCCACCGGCCTTCTCACAGCCACAGCAACGTGGGATCCGAGCTGCATCTGCAACCTACACCACAGCTCACGGCAATGCCGGATCCTTAACCCACTGAGCAAGGCCAGGGATCGAACCCGCAACCTCATGGTTCCTAGTCGGATTCATTTCCACTGCGCCACAACGGGAACTCCGGGAAGGCATTCTGTTCTAGGACTTTGTTCTGTAAGAGATTGGTTGAGGGTTTGGAGAGGAAGAATAAATCGGTAGGACCACGTGTTAGAAGGATGCTTCTGGTGACACTGAGGAGAGTGGGCGGAAGAGGGTGGCTGGAGGGCTACTTGAAGGCTCTTGTAAGAGTCCATGGGGAGATGTTGATGTCCTGGGGTGGAGAGGAGGGTTGTTTGAGAGCTTTGATACTTTTCCTAAATCTGAGAGCTGTCTTCTGAAGATGAGATCAGATTCAATTTGTTTAAAAAAAAAAAAAAGGAACATGCTCTTGACAAATACAAATCTTTGTTGACCCCTGTTGGTATCATTAGTATGGTTTGAGGTCTTGTTTTAAGGAGTTGAGCCACAGGGGGAACTTGGGTGTCCTTGGAGAGGGATGGGGAAAAAAGACGGTGATACATACAGAAAGCCCTGCTTTGCCGGCCCTGCGTCTGTTGTGTGTCCCCTGCCCTAGCCCTCGCCAGCCTCTCCTGCTCAGGGTCCTTTATCCTCCCCACCCAGAAACAAAGACATTTCCCAAAATTCTGTACTTTTCCTTGTTCTTTCTTGTTTCATTTTTTTTCTTTTTTTTTTCCCTGTGGCATGCGGCATATGGAAGTTCCAGGGGCCACCAGGGAACTCCTGAACTTCTTTGTTTCATGCTAACTATTTCTAGCTCTAACGTTTCTGCTCTTCACTTTCCACCTGTTTGCTCACAGGAAAAGTGGGTTAGATTAAGTACTGCCTCACAGAGTGTCCTGCAACTGAAATAAAATGTTACATAGAAAATGCTAAGGCCTTGAAGGAAAGTAAATGCTCAATAAAAATGTGTCTAGGACATATATCCACGCTTATTCTGTCATTTTTATATCAAAGCAAATTTAATTCCCCCCTCCCCCATTTTTTTGGCTTTTTAGAGCCGTACCCGTGGCATATGGAAGTATGGAAGTTTCCAGGCTAGGGGTCGAATTGGAGCTATAGGTGCTGGCCCATGCCACAGCCGTGCGGGATCTGAGCTGCGCCTGCGACCTACACCACAGCTCACGGCAACGCCGGATCCATAACCCACTGAGCAAGGCCAGGGATTGAATCTGCATTCTCGTGGATACTAGTCCAGTTTGTTATCACTGAGCCACGATGGGAAATCCCTAATCCCCCTCTTTTAAAACATTTTATTTCATTGAAATATAGTTGATTTACAATGTTGTGTTGATTTTTGCTGTACAACAAAGTGATTCAGTTATATGTATTATCTGTATATATAGATATATATTCTTTTCTTTTCTCTTTTTTTTTTTTGTCTTTTTGCCTTATCTAGGGCCATACCTACGGCATATGGAGGTGTCCAGGCTAGGGGCCGCCTAACAGGAGCTGTAGCTGCTGGCCTTCGCCACAGCTACAGCAAGGCGGGATCCAAGCTGCGTCTGCAACCTACACCACAGCTCATGGCAATGCCGGATCCTTAACCCACTGAGCAAGGCCAGGGATTGAACCCGCGACCTCATGGTTCCTAGTCGGATTCGTTAACCACTGAGCCATGATGGGAACTCCCTCCATATTCTTTTCCATTATGGTTTATCATGGGGTATTGAATATAATTCCCCGTGCTAGCCAGTAGGACCTTCTTATTTATTCATTCTATATATAATAGGTTGTATCAGCTAATCCCAAACTCCTGACCCATCTTCCCCTCCCATTCCTACCCCATTGTCAACCGCAAATCCCTTTTCTCTTGAGTTCTTTGAGGGTTTGGTATTATTTTTAGATCTTAAGTGTTGAGCATTGTACTTGCCCAGTAACAGTTCAGAATTTGATCTGGGTTCATTTCATCAGCCAGGTTGACGTTTTGGGTTCCTCATCACTAGGGCAGGGAATTGGCCTTTCCAGGGATGGATGGGTGACTTTCATGTCCTTATCTCTTCTGCTTGGGACCAGAGGTCCCATTTATGAGACAGCTGACTGGAGCTGGTGGCGGAGAGGACAAAAAAAAGCAAACACCGACGTGCTCGCCGCAGGTGACCACAGCCTTGCTGCCTGCACGCCTTGTCTGCATTAGATGAGTAATCTAACACACGAGAAACCAAATTCATTTTACAGCCATCAGAATGAAAATTCTGGACTGAAGAGAGAAAAAGGAAGGGGTTCTTTTGATGCGAAAGGAGTGTTGGCGTGTAGATAGCAAAGAGCTGACTGATGTGACCGTTGGTGGTGGTGGGGACTGTTGAGGCTGCAGGCAGAGGAAGTGCAGTCAGGAAACGGGGGAGGCCGCTTTTCTACAGAAAAGCAAGGCTGAAGCGGAGCGGTTTATACACCACATTTATATTGGAATAAAGGGTGTGAGCTTGAAGACTGCTCACTGGCTCTCTCCTAAGGGCCAAGAAATAAGTGAGGGAGGAATTTTAAAGACTGTCATCTGTCAAAAAGGATTTGGGTTGCCTTAGAAGCCTTAATTCCCTGGAGAAGTGAGAAAACACAGGTCCTTGTAGATTCTTTGTGAAGTACCAGAATTTCTTTTCTTTCCTTTTTTTTTGTCTTTTTGCCTTTTCTAGGGCCACACCCGCGGCATATGGAGGTTCCCAGGCTAGGGGTCTAATCAGAGCTGTAGCCACCGGCCTACACCACAGCCACAGCAACGCGGGATCCAAGCCACGTCTGCAGCCTACACCACAGCTCACGGCCAGATCCTTAACCCACTGAGCAAGGCCAGGGATCGAACCCGCAACCTCATGGCTCCTAGTCAGATTCGTTAACCACTGAGCCACGACAGGAACTCCGAAGCCCCAGAATTTCTCGGATGGGCTCAGCTGAGCTGTTGGACAAGTTCTGCAAGGTTGTTGAGTGCCGTTGTTGCTGATAGGCTGCACTCTTAGTTGATTTGAGGCTGTATACATCCTGTGGCATCGTGACCATGAAATCTGATTGCTGTCCTCTTTCTGTTGTTTAATGCCAACTTAAGGCTTTTCTGTATGGTGCTTTTTGCTAGAAAAAATATTGTAAAACCCAAAGGCAACTCTCTTTTCTGTGCTCGATGTTTCGGTACCGTTCAGTTTCATCTCTCCGTGTTCAGGATTGAGCTGCATTTGAGTTTTTTCTAGTTGGTTGTCTCACTATTTGACAAATGCTGCACTTTTGAGTAATGTGGTGTTATCCTTCATTTGTAGCCATCGTGGACGATGAAAGACTCTCTGCGGAGGAGATGGATGAGAGGAGGCGGCAGAATATCGCTTATGAATATTTGTGCCACCTGGAGGAAGCCAAGAGGTAAGATTTAGACTTAGTCCATTGCCACGCCTTCTCTTGGAGATGAGCCCTGTTTTTAATAACTCATTTGCAGTATTGACAGACAAGAAATGGGAGAGCAACCACCTGTGTCCTGTTAATGGCAGCACTGAGAAAAAGTTGCTACTACAGCCGAAGTCAAGGCATTAGGGAGGCAACACTCTTCTTTTTTCTTCTTCAGTGCCTCTCAGGAAATCACTAGGCAAATTGCAGGTTATGCCACAATTTCTTCTCTCCCTGGCTTGGATGTGGGGGAGCAGCAGAGACTTAGGTCAACTTTCTTTTCCTCCAGACCTTCCTTCTAGTTTTCTCCCAACCTGACTCCAAAGCTGATAACCATTGCTGTTATTATTAAGTAATATGTAATTATGTATTCCCACATGCCCAGTAGAGAAAAGAGCATTTCGAACTCAAGTCCATTGATGACTCAGAAAGTAGTTTTATGACAACGGTCTCCTTTTGAACCCATGGGTGTGTGACTGCCTAGGAAATAATTGTCTCTAAAACCACATTGACTCTTTGTGACTTTTCAGATTACAAGTCAGTGTTGGGTTGCCTAAGGAGAAAGTGAAGATAAAGAAAGCATTTGCACTTAGGCCTCTGTATCAGGGGAATCAGTCAGGACCTTGTCCTTTGCTGGGTGGATACTGCAGTGCCCATTCGCCGTGGGTTAGATTCTGATTTAATGCTTTGTGCTGAGATCAAACAACAGTATTGTTCCATGGACAGATAGGTTCCAGCTCTCTTATCTGTATAGCAAATAAGCAGTTAGTTAATGGTCATTGGTGTTCATGACCTTTGACCACTGATAAATAGCTGCCTACAGATCCAGAGGACTGAGGTTTCCAATCAGTGTTTTTTAGAATGTTCAGGAGCACATACGCTAATTTGGCCTCAAAAAATGCTTAAAAGGGGTTTTCCAGAATCATTGAATGTTGGAACAGGGTCTTGTCGCTCTAAGCTCTGCAGACTAAGTTTTCAGTTATTTAACATGTCTGTGAAGCTGTCAGGTTGCAAGTCACTGGAGACTCCCCGTCTGTCAAAGATGATTAAAAACATACTTATAGTCACATTGTGCTAAAGTTAGATATGGAGAGGGATTCGTAGACATTCAAAGTAAATGTGCTTTCAGGGGAGTTCCCATCGTGGCTCATGGGAAAGGAATCTGACTAGTATCCATGAGGACACAGGTTCAATACCTGGCCTCACTCAGTATGTTAAGGATATGGCATTGCTGTGGCTGTGGTGTAGGCCAGCGGCAACAGCTCTGATTAGACCCCTAGCCTGCGAAGCTCTATATGCCGTGGGTATGGTCCTAAAAAGACAAAATAAAATAAAATAAAACATGCTTTCAGTGCAAAAGTTTAATGAGTGTTGGTGGAAATTTCCTCCTTTTATACACTTGGTGTTCTAAGTTTTCGCCTCCTGGGTTGTGGGTTTTTTTTTTTTTTTTTTTTTTGTCTTTTTAGGGCCATAGCTGCTGCAGAAGGAAGTTTTTAGGCTAGGGGCTGGATCTGAGCTGCAGCTGCCGGCCTATACCATAGCCATAGGAGCGCCAGATCCGAGCCACATCTGCAACCTGCAACACACATGCATAAAAATGAAGTTGGACCCCTACCTAACACCATATACAAATTATTCTAAAATGGTTTGTTAATCTTAATTTGAGAACCATAACTGTAAAGCTCTTAGAAGAAAACATAGAAGTAAATCTTTGTGACCTTGGTTTTGCTGTTGGTTTCTGAGACTTGACACCAAAAGCAGAAGAAAAATAAAGGAAAATCAGATATCATAAAAACTTTTTTGATTCAAAGGGATACTGTGAAGGGCAGGATGCTGTCAGGGCAGGATGCTTAATGTCAGCCATTAGGGAAGTATAAATCAAAATCACAATGAGATATCTTTTCATGATAGGATAGACAAATCAAAAGACTGACAGTAACAAGTGTTTGCAAAGATGTAGAGAAATTGGAACCCTTATACATTGCTAGTTGGATTGTAAAGTGGTTAAGCTATTTTGTAGAATAGTTTGACAGCTCCTCAAAAAATTAAATACAGTTATCTGATGATCCAGCAATTCTTTTCTTTTTTTTTAGGGCCACACCTGTGGCATATGGAAATTCCCAGGCTAGGGGTCAAATTGGAGCTGGAGCTGCAGGCCCGTGCCCCAGCCACAGCAAAACCAGATCCAAGCCATATCCGCAACCTATACCAATTGCTTTCCTATATATCAGCAATGAACAAGCAGAATTTAAAATTAAAACACAACATCATTTGTATTAGCATCCCCCAAAAGGAAATACTTAGGTATAAATTTAACAAAATATATACATGTACGTGTAACTGGGTCACTTTGCCGTACAGTAGAAAATTGACAGAATGCTGTAAACCAGGTATAATGGAAAAAATCAAAATTATAAAATTAAAAAATATATATATTTATTAGATCTATATGAGGAAAACTAAAACTGTGAGTGAAATCAAAGAAGATCCAAATAATTTGAGCTATTCCATATTCATGGATAGGAAGATTCAATGTTGTCAAGATAGTTCTACCTAAGTTGATCTATAGATTCATTGCAATGCCAGTCAAAATCCCAGAAAGTTATTTTGTGGATATCAACAACCTGGTGCTAAAGTTTATGTGGAGAAGCCAAAGACCTGGAATAGCTAACACAATATTAAAGAGCAAAGTTGGAGGAATGACACTACCCGACTTCAAAGTTAATATAAAGCTACAGTAATCGAGACAGTATGGACAAATCAAGACGAAAATGGATAGAGAGCCTAGAAATAGACACCCCATAAATATAGACAGTTGATCTTTGACAAAGGAGCAAAGCAATACAATGGAGCAAAGATGGTCTTTTCAACAAATTGTGCTGAAACAACTGGACGTCCAGGTGCAGACGTTACACCCCTCACAGAAATTGACTCGAGTGGATCAGACCTATATGTAAAATGCAAAACGATAAAACTCCCAGAGGATAGTAAAGAAGTAAACCTGGATGAACTTGAGTATGGCAATGGCTTTTAAACTATAGCACCAATGTCATGATCCATGATAGAAATAATTGGTGAGCTGAGTATAGGAGCACAGAGGATTTTTTTAGGGCAGTGAAAATACTCTAAGATGCCACAGTGATAAATAGATGTCATTATTCGTTTGTCTAAACCCATTGAGAAGCAAGAGTGAATTGTAATGTAACTGTGAACTCTGGGTGATTATGATGTGTTAAGGTAGGTTCATCAATTAAAACAGATGTTTCATGCTGGTAGGGAATGTCAATAATGGGACATACGTCGAGGGTGGCAGGGTGTATATAGGAAATCTCTGCACCTTCCCTTCAATTTTGCTGTGGACCTAAAACAGCTTCAAAAAAAAAAATCGTCTTAAAGAACAAAGAGTGATACACTGATACCTAGTTACAAAGTGGATGGATCTTGAAAATATGGGTGAATGAGGGAAGCTAGATACAAAAGGGCACACGCATTATTATGGTTCCAATTATGGAAATGTCTAAAATAGACAAATCCATCGAGACGAAAAGTAGATTTTTGGTTGCCTAGGGCTGGTGGGATTGGGAGTCTGAGGAGTGACGCTAATGGGTTAAGAGTTTCTTTTTACAGGGACTAAAATCTCAACTTGATTGTGGTGACGGTCATACAACTCTGTGAGTGTACTAAAAACCACTGAATTCTATATTTGAAAAGGATCAGTGGCCTGGTGTATAAACTGTGTCTCATTAAAGCTGTTACTAAAAGTTCCTTTTGGCGTTCTCGCTGTGGCACAGTGGATTAAGAATCTGACTACAGTGGTTCCAGTTGCTGCAGAGGCCTGCGCAGTGGGTTAAAGGATCTGGCATTGCCGCAGCTCTGATGTAGGTCATAGCTGTGGCTCAGATTTAGTACCCTAGCCTGGGAGCTTGCATGTGCTATGGGTGAGGCCATAAAAGAAAGGACGGGAGGGAGGGAGGAAGGAAAGTAGGAAGGAAAGAAAGTTCAGCCTGGCTTGGCCTTACTAAAGCTGTTAAGTACTATTAAATGGTATTTTGCAGATTGAATGCAGATAGAAGGTGTTCCAAACATATGTGAAATGTCTAAACACCATTCATTACACGGTTTTTTTTTTTTTTTTGAGCTCCCACTCTGTACACATAGGCGCAATAGGGTCACTCTAGGGATAGAGATGAAGTGACGAGCAGTGCTGTGCTCAGAAAGCTCACTACTGTGTGGTTAAAGCTTTGAGTCACGCGTGTAAACTTCTGTGCTTCACTTGTGTTTGCTCCGTTGATCTCTGGATGGCATCCTCAGCCTCTCATGTATTCACCTCTCTGTCCCCCCCTCAACCAACTGAGGGCTTCCAAGGCCACTTGCCGGATGACTGTGGTAGTCTCTAATTGGTTTCCCCACTCCTCTGGTCTCCTTCAGGCCTTTGGCAAGATAAATCTTTTCAAAATTCTGATCTGGTGTAGCCAATCCAGTTTAAAACCTGCCAATGGTTTCTTGATGCTCTTAGGATAAAAACTAAACTCTTTTAAGGACCCTTCGGCTCTGCCTAAGCCAGCCCTTACAGCCTTCCAGTTTCAAGTGCCCTGATCCCGCTTGCTCTGTATTCCAGCCACAGTGACCCCTTTGCATTTCCACGTTCCCTCCTACACGGCACTTTGGCACATGCTGTTCCCTTTTTCTCTTCTTTATCCAATGAGACTCTGCTCTGTCTTCAGATGGCAGCTCATTTTCTCAGGGAGCCCTTCTCTGACATGCCCATCTAGGTCAAATACCCCACTTATCAGTTATAAGGTATCAGTGACATCCTATCTCTCCCATGTTTGAATGAATTACTTAATGCCCTGCCT
The DNA here is from genome assembly GCA_004024745.2 of Catagonus wagneri. Taxonomy (NCBI): domain Eukaryota; kingdom Metazoa; phylum Chordata; class Mammalia; order Artiodactyla; family Tayassuidae; genus Catagonus; species Catagonus wagneri. The sequence continues at coordinate 1,048,876 of PVHT020004020.1, forward strand.
TGAGTTAGTGTCATTTGTTACTCATGAGGCTTGATGGTATTCTCTTTCCTATATGTTTTGGTTCTTGGAGGTAACAAGTAGGATGTGAATTCGATTCCTGGTAGGCAGATGATTTGGCTGGACCGCCAGCCTGGAAGAAAAATTTGGTAGTTGTCTCAATGGAAATTTTATGATGCAATCAGATAGTACAAATTCTTCCTGCCGTGTATGTGCCCCAGTGAGTTATGAGGCTGGCAATTCTAGATAACTTCATGACACCGCTGTAAACTAGAAGATACCCAGGAAAGGGCATAGAGTATTTTTTCAAGGAATGAATGGAGGAAGAGGTAGCTTGTGTATTTAGATGACCTTACGACTGAAATAATTGCTCATAGTTTATAAAATTATGAAGTCTATCACGTAGACTTAAGTTTCACAAGAATGATATTAATGGCGATGAAGGGAAGATGAAAGGTGCATTTTTCTTAAGTCTCACAAGAATATTAATGCCAATGAAGGGAAAACGAAAGGTGCATTTTTCTTCTGTCTTTTTAGGGCTGCACATGCAGCATATAGAGGTTCTCAGGTTAGGAGTTGAATCGGGACTGTATCTGCCGGCCTACACCACAGCCACGGCCAGGAGAGATCTGAGCTGCTCTGTAACCTATGCCACAGCTCACGGCAACACTGGATCCTTAACCCAATGAGCGAGGTCAGGGATCGAACCTGTGTCCTCATGGATCCTAGTCAGATTCGTTTCCGTGAGCCATGATGGGAACTCCCTGAGAAGTGTGTATTTTTAGGGCCAAAAAAGAGAGGTAGTGGCTCTTAATAAGCCTAGGAGGTATGTCTCTCTACAGGCTGAAGAGTTCATATGATGTCATGGAGAACTGGTCATCATTTTCTGGCAGGCAGAGGATGTCTGGCATACGTATTAGTTATCTGTGACTGTGTAAAAATTACTCTCAGATTTAGGGACTTAAAACAACACATATTTATCTCACTTTTTTTTTTTTTTTTTTTTTTTTTGCTTTTTAGGGTCGCGCTTGCAGCATATGGAAGTTCCCAGGCTAAGGGTCGAATAGGAGCTGCAGCTGCCAGCCTACACCACAGCCACAGCAACGCCAGATCCAAGCCACATCTGCAGCCTACACCACAGCTTATGACAATGCCAGATCCTTAACCCACTGAGCGAGGCCAGGGATCAAACCCGCATCCTCATGGATCCTAGTCGGGTTCCTTACTGCTGAGCCACGAGGGGGATGACTCCTATCTCACCATTTTTGAGCATCCGGAAGCTGTGCGGAGTTTCCTGGGTCCCCTGGCTCTGCAGTTCTCATAACGCAGTCACCTCAAGATTCAGGCAGGGTGGATCTGCCTCCAAGCTCACCCCGTGACGTTGGCAGGAATCCATGGGAGGTGATAGACCTTCGAACAGAGGACCTAGTTCCCCAGTGCGGTTGGCCAGAGACCTCTCTTGACACATCCATGCCCCCCACCCTCCACGCCTCATCCCAGGAAGCTCCCAGCCTGGCATCTGGCTTCCATCAGAGCGAGCAAGTAAGGGAACAATAAAGGACGAGTAGAATGGAAACCAGCCTTATTGTAACCTGTCCTCAGAAGTGTGGTGTCCCGTTGTTTGCTGTCTTGTATTCATTCGAATCAAGTTACTAAATGTATCTTGGGCTCAAGGAGAGAGAATGAAACGAGGGATAAATTCATGAAGGTGAGCGTCCACCTTAGAAGCTGCCTTCTACAGCGTGTTAACATATCCTTTTGAAATGGACCCCAGAAAGTGTGCTTCGAGGGGGAAAATAGACTTTATTCCTGTCGGAAACTAAATCAGGAATTGGATGGTATCTTGGTCTAAATGATTATGGTACTCTGGGTATTTATGCCTCAATGTCTTTGAATTGCGAGACATTTTGAACTAAGTTTTTCATTCCTCTATATTAAATAATACTAAATGGACTTTAAGTTTTCTTTCCAAGTAGGCCCCGCAGACTCACTTGTTCTCGTCTTTGCTGTGTGTGTTTTACTGTAACGGGGCTGTGTAGACGAGTCTGCTACTCAAAGGGGCTTTGAAAGGATCTATGTGATGTCAGAAATCTCACTGTTGAGATGAAAGGAGTCACTTCTCCAAAAGAATTGATACGGCTGAGTAGATTTCATAGAGTCTCTTGTAAGCAGCTCACCTCTTCAGTTTTTTTAGGCCAACTGTGCAAAATTTAAGATGTTGGGTTCTCTGGGACTTGAGGAAGGACTGAGGGAAGTCCAGCTGGATCTGTGATGAAGGTCAGGGAGCAAGAGAGGGAAACTCAGCAAGAAATGGAGAGGGAATCTGCAAATTGCCACTGAGTAAGTAGGTATGAATGGGGCTGCTATTGTGTTTCCCAAGGAAAGTTCCAGAAATATAATATTCCTTTTTTTAAGGAAAGAGAAAATGCATGCAAGTCTTTTCCTTTTTCTGTCTTACCTCTGAAATAAAGCAAAAAAAAAAAAAAGGCCTTCCCTTGGTGATGGGCTTGTTTAGAAATATTATCTTCAAAGAGCTCTTTATGTGAGCCAAGCTACTCTTTGTAGCAGCCAGTCTGGGACGGTTTTGTACGTGCTCTGAAAGGAAACAAAACATGGGTGTGATTCCTTTTGTGTCAGTGCTTACAACTCAGCTACCAAAAGGACACCTCATTGATTAGATCAAGCATCAAGCTCTGGCCTTACCTTGTAGTGAGTTAGGGAATTGGGTTTGAAAGGAGAAGCGTTGCAAATGTTTAAGCGAGAACCTCTAGTGTGGGATTGCTTAACGCTGTTTGTGATTACATACTTGAAGAAAAAGAATCTTTTGACTGGGGAATGCTTTAGACATTCCACTGGCTTTCCTCTATACATCTGGACCTCACCGTCTTTTTTCAGGATGCTGCCCATGGCTGTGCTCATAAGCGATGCTAGTAGAAACTTGTTAATCAGCTTATTAAGAGACATGTTGCTCTCCGCAAAACGTTAATGAAATTTTAAGGAATTCTTAATTGCATTTTCAAACCATAAATAGCTTTTGTATTTCTATGGTTATTCATCATCTCTCCTTTCTTCCTTGTTCTATCCCTGGCTCTGCTCTCACGTCTGCCTCCAGAGGGTCAAGGTGAAGTGCGGGGTTGCTCTGTGCAATGGGACAGGCAGGTGGGCAGGGGGTGCAGCTGACTTTAGAGCAGGGACTCTTCTCCGGGTCTGGCTCTGGGAGACGAGGGTCTGCCTCTGAGGACTGACCCACTGGGGGCTACTTTCTAATCTACTGGCCTCAGGAGTCATATACCAGAGAGGCTCAGGACCTTTTTGGCAGGCCAGGGCTTGTCCCTCCAAGATGTGTCCCGATAGTAAGGAGAGGGAGTGACTTGTGAGGAGAGTGGGGTCCTCAGGGGAAGCCTGGAAGAGGGTGAGACTCAATAGGGTGTTTCTGTGGAACTAGAGGAGACAGGGCATCAGCCAGCCCTGCCTGCCAGGTGAGGAGCTTAGGGCTGGAGCCTCAGGGGCTGAAGTCCAGCTGGGAAGTGACCAGCGATTGTGGAGCTGGAGTGGAAGGGACAGACATAAGGTTGGAAAAGGAGAAGCCACAGCGTTTGCATTGGGACTGGGTTTAGGGATCAGAGGACACCAGGAGGTCAAATGCCTTGGGGCCCATCTAGGCATTGCTTATCTGACTCTGCAGGGTGCACTGCAGGGTCACCATAGCCATGCCCGGGGTTGGGACACATAGTTGGGAGACTTTTTTTGTTTTTCATTTCACAATATTTTGTGTTCAAGCCTCGCATGTATATTGGACAGGTGCCAATCAGGTGTGATCTGACAGATGAAAGCATAACTGCTCAGAGTACTGATATTTTTCCGTACAAATAATCAGGATGAATCTTCTCCAGCTGAAGAGATGTTGAGCAACTGATGTTTGATCCCAAAGTTCACATTCACGGCCCAGGCTCTTTGAAGTTGAAGAGCTGAGAGATGTTTGGAATTTTCCATGGTCTTACGCATTCTTTAGTACAGGAGTTATCACACTTGAATGTCCAGTCATGGTGCCCGGAGCACTCAGCTGACCCGAGTTTATCCCCATTTTATAGATGGAGAAATTGAGTCCTGGAAAAACTTAAGTTATTTGTTGCAGGTCACAGTGCAAAAGCAACGTAAACTGTATTCCAACTCGGGTCTGACTTCAGAATCTGTGTCTCGTGTGTTTATTTCTTCATGCATTTTGATCACATCTTTGTTGTAAGTTCAAAACTTGGGTTTTGGTGGTCTTGGTTTTAGGGTCTTCGTGGACTAGCTTCGTTTGAGTTCTTGATCACTTCTTAGGACTTGAGTTTTGATGGAGTTAGCACAATATAGCCATCTATTATCTTTTTTTTTTTTTTTGGCCTTTCTCTTTTTTTTCTTTTCTGTTACTTGCTTGTGTTTGTTTTAACCGGAGATAGCTACTCGTAGTTAGTTCCAGTTCTGGGGAGGAATTTGCTTAGTATTCTTCCTTCCTTCCCCCCTTTCTTTTCTTTGTCTTTTCAACTAGTCATCTTAAAGTTTTAGTAGGAATTTGCACTTTTCAGTGATGTAGACTTTATTCTCTTTTCACCCAAGGTAGTTTTGGTGCCTCTTCTCTTTTTGGTTACATCTGGGTTCTCCATTCAACTCACCAACTGTCTTTCTGGTTCTGCCACTATGATGACTGGTTTGAAAGAATGCCCTGCTTTTTTGTTGAAACATCAAAAGATAGGAATAGCAAACACCGCTGAGGTCTCTTCCTGCCTGTATGAACCTCCCCACCAGATGCTGCCTCATGCTGTGATGCTTAAAAGTCATAAAACAATGTCATTACTCAAGGCATAGGAGGACTCCAAGGAAGGCTAGTGGGGAAAAATACTGGCAAAAGCTTGTTCCAGAATGATCCCCCCCCACCCCGGGTTTCCACTTGGCCTTCCATTGCTCTTTTGGTCTGAACATTTTTGTTTTCCTCTAAGAGTGTCAACCCCCATTTCGTATATGGAAACGCTGAGGCGTGGAGAAGTTTATCGGCTAAACCCATGGTGGAGTTAGTTGTAAATTTTTCAATCAGGATAAATGTCTCCTGACTATTGATAACTGTTTTTTGCATTCCATGAGTCATGTTGATTTTTTTTAAGTTAACCCTAAAAAAATAATGCATTAATGAAATTTGCAGCAACATGGATGGACCTAGAGATGATCATATTAAGTGAAATAAGTCAAAGACAAGTATCGTATGATGTGACTTATTTGCGGAAACATAAAAAATGATATAAATGAATTTGTTTACGAAACAAATAGACTGACAGACTCTACCTCAATTTTTAAAAAAAAAAGTGTTAGTAAAAAGCTCAGTAGTGAAAATAAACAAAAATAAAAGTGAATATTGAACTTTTAAAATAGTTTTTGATAAATTCAGTTTGTTTGCTTTTAGTGAACTACTGAGTTCTTAGCCATTTGTACATTTTTGCCATCTATCTTTTATTTTTGCTGAGAAACTTGACCCCATTTTAGATGCTAGAATAAGAATTCAAGGTTTCATTAGATCTTATCATTTCCATACTCTTGTCATTCATTCTTGTTTGGCTTGAAAGTTCATTGAGTTGTTTTTGTTTTTTTTTTTAGTTTTTTTTTTATTCTTCACATCATTTGTATTATACAGCTGCTCCTGCCTCTGGTAGTTCACAGAGCAAAACTGCAGGCAGCTTCAGTATCTGGGTGAGAGAATGACTTTGGACCTTGATTCTCAAATTGAGTTACCGCCTACATCAGGGTCATGGGGTGCTCATTTAAAGGCAGGCTTTGGGGGTTCACTGTACACCCTGCAAATCTATCTCTAGGAAGGGTGGAAGCTAGAAAAGAATCTGAAAAAGAATATATATATCTATCAGATTACCCCATGCCTGGCTAGATGAAGCTTGAGGCCATGAGCAGGTACATCAGCCCAGGGAAGCTGGCTCTTTCCCGATCCGAACTGTGGTGCTCTTGGCCATTGGCACGTTATTCACTGCCTGGTTCTTCATTTATGATGTCACCTCCAAGTACACACAGGATGTCTATAAAGAGCTCTCCATCCCTTTGATAGCCTCAGTCTTTGTGGCCTTTAGTCTTCTTCCTGCTGCTCTGGGTCAGCATCTAACGTGAGCTCCCAAGGGTTCCATCCAGGTGGTTCACTGAATCCCTGTTTCGGTCAATTAATTATTATTATTATCTTTTTATGGCCACATCTGCGGCATCTGGAAGTTCTCAGGCTAGGGGTTGAATCGGAGCTGCAGCTTCCCTCCTACACCACAGCCACAGAAATGCCAGATCTGAGCCATGTCTGCAACCTCTACCACGGCTCGCGGCAATGCCAGATCCTTAACCTACTGAGTGAGGCCAGGGATCCAGCCTGCATCCTCTTGGATACTAGTTGAGTTCTTAACCCACTGAGCGACAATGGGAACGCCCGTAAATTAAATTAACTGTTGCTGGAAGTGTCCCACCTGCAGCTCATAGTAAAGGCAGATTGTGACCAAAAAAAAAAAAAAAAGGAATATACATATAAAGGAATCATTTTGCCGTACACCTGAAATATTTTATTTTATTTATTTATTTTTTGTCTTTTTGCCTTATCTAGAGCTGCACTCATGGCATATGGAGGTTCCCAGGCTAGGGGTCTAAATGGAGCTGTAGCCGCCGGCCTACACCACAGTCACAGCAACGTGGGATCCGAGCTGCATCTGCAACCTACACCACAGCTCACGGCAACACTGGATCCTTAACCCACTGAGCAAGGCCAGGGATCGAACCCGCAGCCTCATGGTTCCTAGTCAGATTCGTTAACCACTGAGCCACGACGGGAACTCCACCTGAAACATTTTAAATCGACTGTACTTCAATACAAACAATTAAGAAAAATTGTGCACAACAGAAAAAAACAAAAACACAAAACCCAGATCATTCAGGTATAGATTGATGTACACCGAAGTTCGCAGAAGAGAGCAGCACCTCTGACTGCTGCCGTCTCTGCAGCTCCAGCTCTCCCTCCCCAGCTCAGATAAAAAGAACGTGGACCTCTCTTCCGCTCTGATACCATGGGGAGACGAAGGGCATTAAGGGTCATCATCTGAAATGAGAAGGATGGGAGAATGGAAGAGTGACAACAGTTGCTGCAGAGAAAGTGATCCTACACCAGCCCCAGTTGAGTAGAAAGCCTGGGCGGTTTTAAAGAGCCAGCTAAAGTTCTCACTTTGCTCCCTAGAGCCAATGGGTATATTCCTGTGATTTTTTTCCAAGGTGAGAGAAAATGATTGGGGTAGTTAGTTTCATGGATTGGCACATTGACTCTGCGAAAGTCATGAAAATAACCCCGGGGTACTAATGTGGGCATCACTGACGTTGGATGGCTTTGAGGTCCCATCTCAATAAGGAGGCTTGTGGAGCCAGGATGGGTGAGGTGGAGGGCAGTAGCAAGAAAGCTTCAATGAGGGAGTTCTTGTCGTGGCTCAGTGGTTAATGAATCCGACTAGGAACCATGAGGTTGCG
>PVHT020004020.1:1056502-1070409 GCA_004024745.2 Catagonus wagneri
CAAAAAAAAAAAAAGAACCTTCAATGAGGATGAAGGGCAGGACCTAAAAGAATAAGGAAGTGGAGAAGTCGGTAAACAGAAAACTACAACCAGAGCTCTGGAAGCCTAGATCTTAAAGGTGGAGTATTTCTGGGTAGTGATAAGGTCCAAGATGTGCTGGGGCTTGTGTGTAGTGTAAGTAGAATGGAGGTGACACAGTCTCTGAGCTGTGCCTTGGGGTGTTCCCAAGATCAGCCCCCTTCTTGAAACCTCCAAACAGAGGTGGGTGTGGGAGGTACACAGTGATTGTAGCAAGAAAGGGACGGCCTGGGTCAAGAAGGAAAAGAGTGAAAAGGTGGGAAATGACACAGGAGTGTGATGGGGAAAGAAGTCTTGGAACAGCCTGGAAGAAAGTTCAGTGGGAAAGGTGATGAATGACCCGTCTTTCTTTGGTCTTGTCTGCTTTATTTTATGTTATTATTATTTTTATTATTTCTTGCCTTTCAAGGCCGCACCTGTGGCATATGGAGGTTCCCAGGCTAGAGGGTGAATCAGAGCTGCAGCTGCTGGCCTACGCCACAGCCACAGCAACGCAGGATCCGAGCCGTGTCTGCAACCTACACCACAGCTCATGGCAGCGCCAGATCTTTAACCCACTGAGCGAGGCCAGAGATCGAACCTGCGTCCTCACGGATGCTAGTCAGATTCCTTAACTGCTGAGCCACAGTGGGAACTCCCTGGTCTTGTCTGTTAAGGAAGTTTGGGGAACTACCAGCCCTGGTTTATGAGAAGTGGTATTATAAAGGAAAAGCCAGATTGCTGTTAAGACAAGTAGGTGGGGAAAGTGTAAACAAGAAGTTGAGAACATAGGAGAAATTACATTTTGACAAGAGGTCAAGAGTTCTCGAGATACATCCAAAGGAATTAGAGATTTGGGGTGTGTTAAAAGAGGACTGCTTGGTAGGACTCAGTGAGACAGATGTCTTTGCTCAAAGAGTGCTTGTGGGTCAGTGTTTCTGTTGGAATTAAGTGGGAGACTGAAACCAATGCAAAACAAGTTCAGATTCATTTAACTGTGGTGGGACCCATTAGAAATCTTCTGTTACTAATTCAATAATAATTCATTCAAGAAACGACTTCAAGGAGTTCCCATTGTGGCTCATCAGATTAAGGACCTGACACTGTCTCTGTGGGAATATGAGTTCGATCCCTGATTTCACTCAGTGGTTTAAGGATCCAGCGTTGCTGTAAGCGGTGGCGTAGGTCACAGATGAGGCTTGGATCTGGTGTGGCTGTGGCTGTGACATAGGCTACAGCTGCAGCTCCGATTCGACCCCAGCCCAGGAACTTCGTATGCTGCAAGTTCGGCTATTAAAAAAAAATAAAAAGTTCTTGCTGATAACTGATGATTTTCACTTCTGAATTGTATGGGTCCCTTTGGGGAACACAGACCAGCTGACTGTGCTTGGGCATTTTATATGGAAATGATGGTCGCCAAACAGTGGCACTCATCTTCCACATATGCTGTGGGAGCCACAGGTGTTCAGTGGTGCACATGCCCGCTTCTGGCAGTTCTGGATTCTGTAGGACTGGGCGCTGCTCACCCTTCCATTTCCATGGGGCAGTTTGTCTAGCAGCGGTTGGGTTCGTCACATGATGGAATAGCAGTTTTGAAGACTGAGTGCCCGCTTCTGATGATGCATTCTGCACAGATAGATTCAAACAGGCTTTTTGTGGATCAGCACTGCCGGCAGTCTAAAGCACACCGACAGGACAGATTCAAGGGTGAATTAGCCGAGGTTCAGTGAACATAAATGGAGATGCTTGGAAGTCCATTGGCTACGTCAGACAATAAAAGAAATTCATTTATGTGGTGTGGAGCTGTGTGCATTGGCTTTGAGAAAGTGACAGATGAAGTAAGGGGTAGACGGAGTGTTATATTCTTGTTCCTCGTGTGCCTCCCAGGCTGGATATAGATGGAACAAAGGGGACACAGGCTCAGTTGGTGAGCAGGAGTGACAGGGTTTCTTATAGCCACGTTAAAAAATTGACGGGGGGCACAGTCTTTCAGGCATTAGCCTACTGTGGCCCCCTTTGCCTGCAGAGCAATGAAGCTACCTCTTTCTCCGTTACCCCCCTAAAAAAAATTGATGGAAAACGGTGACAGTCAATTTAATGTATTATATTTAACCTAGTATATCCAAAATATCATTTCAGTATATATGGATCTCATTACGCAAGCTATCAATGAGATAAGTCACTGTCTTTTTTCTGCTCACAGCAGTTCAGACTTGCTGCACTTCAGATGTTCAGTGGACAGTGGGGCTGGGGGCTCCCACAGTAAATAGGACAGGCTCGATGTGCTTGGAGCTTTGGTCCCTGGGCGGGGGGAGAAGGTCTCTGAAGGAACCTCTGACTATGCCAAGTGGAGATGAGCAAGGGTGCAGAGAAGTGTTTTGGGTATACTGGAAGCAAAGTAAAGCTGGAAGAGTACAAATAGGGAATTCGCCAATGAAGGGACCTCGACTTTTTTTCTCCCTCAGTTTCCTCCCTGTATTCACATGTACTTTTTTTGTTCGAGTGTAGTTGAGGTACAATATTATCTAAGTGACAGATACACAACAAAGTGATTCACGATTTTTAAAGTTTCATTTATAGTTATTAGAAAATCTTGGCTATATTCCCTTTGTTTTACAATGTATTCTTGTAGCTTATTTTATTTATTTATTTATTTATTCATTTATTCATTTATTTATGTATTTTGTCTTTTTGCCTTTTCTAGGGCCGCACCTGCAGCATATGGAGGTTCCCAGGCTTGGGGTCTCAATCAGAGCTGTAGCCGCCAGCCTACGCCGCAGCAACATGGGATCCGAGCCTACACCACAGCTCACGGCAACGCCGGATCCTTAACCCACTGAGCAAGGCCAGGGATTGAACCCACAATCTCATCGTTCCCATTCGGATTCGTTAACGACTGAGCCACAAGGGAAACTCCCCCTTGTAGCTTATTTTATATGGTAAAGCTTGCATTTCTTAATTCCCTACCCTTAACTTGCTCCTCCCAACTTCCCTCTCCCTGCTGGTAATGACTAGTTTGCTCTCTTTATCTCTGAGTCTGCTTCTTTTTTGTTAAATTCACTAGTTGGTTGTATTTTTTAGATTCCCCATATAAGTGATCTCATTCAGTATTTGTCTGTCTCTGACTTGTTTCACTTAGCGTAATGCCCTTCAAGTCTCTCCATGTTGCTGCAAACCCATATTTACATTTAGAACAGAAATGAACTTGCCCAGATACTTAATAGGAATACTAAGTGGCATGGGATGAATTGTCCTTTTCTTGTATTTTTAGCCCAAATGCACCAGCCTCACCTCTTCCCAGGGTGAGTGGATAATACCACGGCACCTGTGGGGGCAGACGTTGTGGAGGAGAAGGACTGATGGCAGCCACTTCATCCTCTGATGGTCTCTTGCTTTATCCATGACATTAAGTAACCAAGATAGACACTGATGAGGTGGTGATGAGAAAGTCAGCAGGCCTCTCTGTGGGCAGCAAGTCCATGGCACTTTTGCCCTTGTCTGTTACTTAATAAAGGACTCAATGATGGACTCTAACAAAATTGGCTGCCTTTTTTTTCAGACTCAAGAGCTAAATTAAGACCTGTTCACAGTGCTTAATATCCCAAGGGTGCTGATAGAGGGAGGACATGAAGGCCACAAACATGCAGAAGAAGGAAGTACGCCCAACGTTGACTTTTTAATACCTGGGACTGGAAACAGAATCTCTTCTGTTACAAAGACTAGGGAGGATGCTTTCTAGCCAGGCAAAGATTTTCTAATTTTTTTTTTTTTTGTCTTTTTAGGGCTGTACCCACAACATATGAAGGTTCCCAGGCTAGGGGTCAAATTGGAGCCATAGCCACTGGCCCATGCCACAGCCACAGCAACTTGGATCCTGCATTGCTGTGGCTATGGCGTCAGCCAGCGCGGCTACAGCTCCGATTAGACCCCTAGCCTGGGAACCTCCATATGCCTTTGGTGCAGCCCTAGAATAGGCAAAAAGACAAAGAAGAAAGACGATGCAGTCTCTTGATGATCAGAGCAGCATTATTTAAATAAAAAATTAACAGGCTCAGGGTTGCGATTTGGCTTCAACTGGAAAATCAGGTGTGGAGGTGATAGGCGGACTTTGTTCTTCTCAGTCAGTGTAGGATCCAGAGTTGATTGCTTTTCCGTAGTCCTAGTTCTCCTAGCATCTGAATGACCTTGAGCAAAGCAGTCTCCACGTCTCATTCTCCTTATTTGTGAAATGGCTCCAGGATACAGTTCACACCTACATCATAGTGTTACAATGGGAAAAGCTGGCTGAGAGGCGAGTATAAATTATGAAGTGGTGAAACATGGAGCAAAATATCTTTTAAACACCATTGTTTATTACAAAAACATTCTCAGGCATAGGAACAGCTGTGAATCGGGCCTCCCAACTTAATTAGTCAAAGAATGTGTGCCTTCAGCTGCTTTTTGTTGACACTGTTTGCACATTTACTTCCCGTCTAGCATAAATAGAGGTGGAGTAGGTTTATGTGGGGAAGAATGAATATATCTGGACAGCCTGGCAGGGGAATCTTCCTATTGTAAACAGTATTTTCAATACCAGATACAGGCCCCTTTTTTAGAGCCTACGACTAGGAAATGTTTTTTAAGTACCCATGTGGTGAATTGTGTCTTTTTGCAGTAAAGCTTCCATTGAGCAAATACTTTGATCGGTGTTGGCAGAGCAAATCCATTTTTTTTTTTTTTTTTTGTCTTTTGTCATTTTAGGGTCGGTGGAGGTTCCCAGGCTAGGGGTCTAATCAGAGCTGTAGCCGCCGGCCTACAACACAGTCACAGCAACGCGGGATCCAAGCCGTGTCTGCAGCCTACACCACAGCTCATGGCAACGCCAGATTCTTAACCCACTGAGCGAGGCCAGGGATCGAACCCGCAACCTCATGGTTCCTAGTTGGATTCGTTAACCACCGCGCCACAACAGGAACCCCTGCAAATCCAGTTTTTAAAAATCGTTTCTATTAGAAACATCTCCTTCAGCTAGAAAGATAAGCTGGCTCGAAAGTGTTGAGCCTTTGACCTGCCCCCTTCGGCAGGACTAGGAGTTAGTCGCCATCTCGTACCGGTAACTTGTATAGTAGGGCAACTGGGCTTCTTTAAGTCAGGTGTCTATGAGAGGCTGCGTAAGTTCTCCTGGCCATCTGGAGCGCTGTGGCAGGATGGTACCTCTTCTTAAACTGAGCTCATTAGTTATACCTCCTCTTTCCCACTCTCCTGTAGATGAATGATAAGTGTATTGTGTACCTCGCAAGCTCCAGTCTTTTTTTTTTTTTTGTGGCTTCTTAAGGCTGCACCCACAGCATATGGAAGTTGAATCGGAGCTGCAGCTGCCAGCCATAGCCACAGCCACAGCCACAGCAATGCGGGATCCGAGCCACGTCTTTGACCTACACCTCAACCCATGGCAGTGCTGGATCCCCAACCCACTGAGCAAGGCCAGGGATCGAACCTGCATCCCTGTGGATACTAGTCAGGTACATTTCTGCTGCACCACAACAGGAGCTCCCCTAAGCTCTAGTCTTAAAATCGTGTTCCCTTGTGCTTGTCCTGATGCCTCTCCTTTCCGCCCCCACCCCCACCCCATCGCGGCCAAGGGGTGTTGAGAGGACTCCAAAGAGTCTAGTCCTTAGCTGCTCAGACACACTACGGGGAGCTCAGGATGGTTAAGGATCAAGGAAGTAGTAAAGCTTTTATCCTCCTGAGAAACCTCCTAGAACTAGGTGGTTAGTTTATTAGAATGACTGGAGGCTGCAGTGTGAAAAGAGGGGAGAAGCTTGTTTGACTCTGGGGTGTCGGGAGTGTAAGTTTGAGGGCAGACTGTCTCACTGGTCATGGTTACTTCTCCTGTCACTCTGTTGGACATCTGGTTTCTAGCAAGTTCTTGTCAAAGGTGCAGGCGATAAAATGACTCCCAGCTAGAACTCCCGATGTTCCACTGGGCTTACAACCTAAATTTAAGCTACGCCCAAGAACTCAAAACAGAGCGTGTAATTCAATGGCCTGCAAGGGCTTAAGGTGTTTGCTCCAACCAGGTGCCAGCATGGTCCTTGGTTTATGCGGATAACCTAGTCCAGCTGCCAATACAGATGTGAGAGGGGCAGGTGACTCTGGAAAGTCCCTCAGGTGCGGGGAGGGGTGCTGGCGTCCGGTCTCTCTCCGTCTGCTTGGTGCTTTCCTTCCGGACTCTGAACTCTGCATGTTCTTTTCTTTCCAGAGTATTCCCAGCTCCATTGGTAAGCATCCGAATATGGAAGGAATTCTCTTCTGCTCTGCCCTGTAAAGCAGGGGCTCAGTGTATCAGGCTTATAAGTCCTCTTAATTTTTCGGAATTGTTTTTTTTAATCTCTGCTTTCCCTTTAGCACTCTAAGGCAGGGTGCTGATGGTAAAAGGGCGAGAAAACTAATTTTCAGAGCCCAGTTCAGAACCCAGTTCTTCAGATGATGATACTTGTGTAAGTGTCTTCTTAGGGACTCTTTCGAATCCTTTTGATGTGTAAAGATTTATTACGTCTCACACACAGACACTTGCAACAAAGCCCTATCTGCAATAGCTTTGAAATGCTTTTACAGTAGTGGTAGGTTCTGCTTCACTGTCCTGTGGTAAGGAAAGAATACTTCTTTTGCTGTATTTTAATTGCATTAGGGCATAAACAAACCTTGTCTTTTACTAAAAAGGACCTGGTATTTGCATTTGCCAGGGTTTGTTCTTAAAGCCCTGGGGGGCGGGGAGGCGCTAGCGTTTGGGATGCTTATAGAAACCACCTCTCTGGGGAGTACAAATGCCTGTTGGGGGTTGACTGTCTTTGTGGTCTGAGGAGAAATAGCCCAAATTGGGTGTGAGAACAGCTCTGGGGATCCTTAGCCTTACTCGCCTCCTGGTGCTCCTTGGCCAGGCACTCCCGCTCAGCCCTGGACGTGACTCCAAAGAGACAGCAAATGTTCACTGCAGCGTCTGGATTAAGGGGGATGTGGGCGGCTGATCCTTTCCAATTGTATTTTAGATACTTGCCGTATTTGAAGTACATTTTAACCTTGAATCTTAATTTTGAGTTTCTCACAGCATCGCCAGAAGATTGTCAGTCTCCCAAGATACACACTCCCCCCCCCCCCAGTTTTAATCTTGGTGAAAATTGGGTCCTTAATGTTTAGACTCACCTTTTTCTCCCCTTAAAAATCCAACCAAGGCCAAATTAGCGAGAGTTGCTGTGGTAACTTTGCAGAAGTTGAGAACACACATACTCTAATACAAAAACCAGTATGCTTGAAGGGTAGATTGCTTTTAAATGTGGAGGAAGAATTGGCTTTGGAATAAAGATATTCAGCTGCATCTTCATAGAAAAAGTTGACAAGAGCTAAAAATACAAAAGCTTTATAGCTTGGGACTTCCTGTCGTGGCGCAATGGAAATGAATCCGACTAGTAACCATGAGATTGCGAGTTTGATCCTTGGCCTTGCGCGGTGGGTTAAGGATCCGGCATTGCTGTGAGCTGTGGTATAGGTTACAGATGCGGCTCGGATATGGCGTTGCTGTGGCTGTGGTGTAGGCAGGCAGCTGTAGCTCCGATTAGACCCCAAGCCTGGGAACTTCCATATGCTAGATACCAACAAACACATGCACGCACACCCCACCCCAGTTACGATGAATAAAAATACCTCCATGGCGTGGAGTAGGCATGGTGACTAATTTTTAAAAATTAGCCATTATCAAAAAGTCTAGAAGTTCCTGTTGTGGCACAGTGGTTAATGAACCGGACTAGGAACCGTGAGGTTGCTGGTTTGATCCCTGGTCTTGCTCAGTGGGTTAACGATCTGGCGTTGCCATGAGCTGTGGCGTAGGTCACAGGCGCGGCTCAGATCCTGCGTTGCTGTGGCTGTTGCGTAGGCTGGCAGCTACAGCTCGGATTTGACCCCTAACCTGGGAACCTCCATATGCCGCCGGTGTGGCCCTAAAAAAAAAAAAAAATTAAAACGTTTACAAACAGTAAGTGCTGGAGAGGGTGTGGAGAAAAAGGAGTCCTATTACACTGTTGGTGGGAATGTAAATTGGTGCAACCGCTGTGGAGATCAGTATGGAGATTCCTCAGAAAACTCAAAATAGAATTACCATTTGATCTAGCAATCCCACTCCTGGACATCTATCCAGAGAAAACCATTACTTGAAAAGACACACATGTATTCCATTGTTCACTGCGGCACTCTATACAATAGCTAGGACATGGAAACAAATTAAATGTTCATTGACAGAGGAGTGGATAAAGAAGATGTGGTACAATATACACAATGGAATGTTACTCAGCCATTAAAAGGAAAGAAATAATGGCATTTGCAGCAACATGGATGGACCTAGAAATTATCATGCTAAGTGAAGTCAGTCAGACAATGAGACACCAACATCAAATGCTATCGTGTAGAATCTAAAAAAAGGAAAGAATGAACTTCTTTGAGAACAGATACTAACTCACAGACTATGCAAAACTTACGGTTTCCAAATGAGACAGGTTGAGGGGTAGGGGGATGCACTGAGGGTTTGGGATGGAAATGCTATAAAAACTTGGTTGTGATGATTGTTGTACATCTGTAAATGCAATAAAATTCATTAAGTAATGAAAAAATTAAACATCTTATATTTCGGATAGTTTCCAGGTTAATTGAGTTATATATATATATGTATAATTATTCTGTATTTCTATATTCTGTCTCATGTAGCTTTCAACAACCTTCTGAAGGATGGTATGCTATGATATTCGCTAGCACACTCTATCATTTTAAACTCATTTCTGGTGCGGAAACATCAATTTCAGCCCCTGTGGCTCAATTTTCAGAATATTAGATTCATTTGTTTATCTTTGACTAAGAATTGATGAACACCTATCAAATGATTAGGTGGAAGTTTCCTAAGTGAATATCTTGCCAGTTATCTGGAATTTTGATGTATTACTGGTCAGGACAGCACAGAGGATTACAATTTAGTGATTTTTAAAAAACAGGAGTTCCCTTAGTAGTACAAATGTTATCATACCCTTAAAAGTGACAGTCATTTAAAAGAAGCTGATGATATATTTGAATAGCATATAAAATATGACTGAATTTAAACTTCCTTCAAAGCAATTTTCTATATTGCCACTGGAACCACCATTACAAGCTCAGTTGTAAGTGATCAGTGTGTTGTTGCTTTTTGTTCATTGTTTTACTTTCTCCTCCCTGTGGTAAACACAGCCTCTATCAGGTTAGTAATCATTTAACCTGGAAACTATCTGGAATATAAGATGTACAACTTTTTAAAATTAGTCACCAGCTTTTATCTTAACTGAATGCCTACTCCATGCCAAACACCATGGCTCTAGGTACCATGCGTACGATGGTTTTATTTTTATTCATCGTGACTGGGGTGGGGTGTGTTTGGGTGGGTGTGTTTGTTGGTATCTAGTATTGTCAGTTGGAAGGCAGGGCTTAGTACCACTCTAAGAGTAAAGTTTTTATTTATATACTCGTATATAAATCTGAATGTGATGATTTTGCAAACAGGGCCGTTGAAAGGTTAGAATTGCTAGACTCCATCAAGTGTAAGTTTTCCACCTCCCACTTCTCCACGCTTGACTCTACCCCCTCCACGCAGCAGTTGCCTGTGGCACCAGGCAAGTGGGTTCACTTTCTATGAAGTGGGGTTAGACTGTGGTGGGCAGGGTATCTCCCTTCTACAGTGTCAGGAATAATCTGTTCTTAAAGTGGACTCTCTATAAGATTGCAGACTAGTTGAAAGAAATTAGGTGAAAATCCTGATTTCTTCTCCTTTATGAGTTTTGTTGAGGTAAAGCCAAGAGATAACCGAGCAACTTAAAATGGACTGGGCAGTGAGGATATTTTTACAATAATGAAATTATGTGATTAAACGTAGTATGTTCCTGTGATGACTGAAAACCTAACAGCTCTCTTGGATGGAAAATGTAGTCTTTAGTCTGAGTAGCATTATACTCATCCAAAAAAGTCCAGTGTTGGAGTTCCTGTTGTGGCTCAGTGGTTAACGAAACCGACTAGGAACCATGAGGTTGAGGGTTTGATCCCTGGCCTTGCTCAGTGGGTTAAGGATCCGGCGTTGCTGTGAGCTGCGGTGTAGGTTGCAGACGTGGCTCGGATCCCATGTTGCTGTGGCTGTGGCGAAGGCCAGCAGCTACAACTCCAGTTAGACCCCTAGCCTGGGAACTTCCATGTGCTGCGAGTGCGGCCTAGAAAAGGCAAAAAGACAAAAAAAAAAAAAAAAAGGTCCAGTGTTGTTACTGACCAAGAGGACAAATAGATATTAGGAAGACATTTAGCTCTGCCTGACTGCCCTGGGCCCGCATTCACCAGGGCAGTTGCTGGATGTTCTGCTGGGCTCAGCACGCACAGTCCACCCTTGAGGATCTCGCTGTAAACAGACAACCAGATTATTTAAAGGAAGAAAGGTTGAAGGTGCTAAAGTAGCCTGTAAAGGGAGACCTAAACTAGTCTGAAGACCAACAGAACAGTGTGCTTTCATCAACTAGTGTGTTTTTGAAATCTTACTGGTTCTTGATAGTTTAAAAATGAATGATTGGAGGAGTTCCCATCGTGGCTCAGCACAAAGGAACCTGACTAGTATCCATGAGGAGGCGGGCTCGATCTTTGGGCCTCAGTCAGTGGGTTAAAGATCAGGGTTCCTGAGAGCTGTGGTGAAGGCTGCGGTTGCGGCTCGGATCCCATATGGCTGTGGCTGTGGTGTGGGCTGGCAGCTGTAGCTCCAACTGGACCGTAGCCTGGGAACTTCCCTATGCTGCAGGTGTGGCCCTAAAAAGAAAAAAATATATGTATGTTCATGATTGGTAAGTGTAGGTGCCTTCATAGAGCTGAAAAAGAGACAAACCAGTGAGACAGATACTTGTTAACCAACTGGCTAACTGGTGACTGGTTCCAGCCACCCTCACAGCTGGCTTCCTTATAATGGAAAAACAGAGCAGGCTGGGGTCACTCGGATGTCATAACCACTGGTTGTAAAGAGCTTTATGGTTCATTTAGTCCTCTGAGAACACTGTGAGGTAATTCAAGTGATTCTTCAGTTTATGTTCTTCCAACAAAAGAGAGGTCATGGAGCTCCCGAACGTTGGTTTATATGCCCGACTTTGGTCTCTGTTAAAGTATGACCAGCCGGCCTTCTCATATTTCAGTCGGATATGTCAACTGAACAGTCATCAGCTGGATGTAGACCCAAGAGTGTGTTATGCTGTACCCAGGTTTTCAACATTCTTTGGTTACTGAGCTGTGAAGGAAGCATAAAATGTGCCTTTTGTCTTCACTTAGTGCATACTCTATGCCAAACACCATGGTTCTAGGCACCATGAATGCTGTGGTGTTGATGTAAAGGGGCTGTTGGAGGATTCGAATTGCTAGACTCCATCACGGGTCAGTTTCCCACCTTCCACTTCTCCATCCTTGACTCCACCCCATGCTGGACCCCACCCTCCACACTCGACTCCACCCTCTGCGCTCGACCCCACCCTCCACATTGGACTCCACCCCTCCACAAAGCGCTGGCCACCGGGCAGGCGGGTGCACCTTCTGTGCAGTGGGGTTTTAGCGTAGAGGGCAGGATATCTCCTTCTGTAGTGCAAGAAATGACAACAAAAGAGAGGTCATGTCGCTCCCCAATGAGGTTTATGTGCCTCACTTTGCTCCCCTTAAAGTGTTACCAGTCCACCCTTCTCATATTTCATAGATGTCATCAGAACAGTCACTTGTCAGCTAGATGTAGGGATGTAGCGGGTGCCATGCTCTCCCTGAGTCTTCAGAATTTGCTTGGGTACTGATCTGCGAAGGAAGCATAAAATGTGCCTTCCTTGAGATGCTGAGAAAATAGAGAATTTGTAGGAGTTCCTGTCATGGCGCAGTGGAAACAAATCCGACTAGGAACCATGAGGTTGCGGTTTCGATCCCTGGCCTTGCTCAGTGGGTTAAGGATCTGGCGTTGCCGTGAGCTGTGGTGTAGGTTGCAGACACGGCTCGGATCCCACGTTGCTGTGGCTGTGGCGTAGGCCGGCGGCTACAGCTCTGATTTGACCCCTAGCCTGGGAACCTAAATATGCCACGGGTGCAGCCAAAGGACAAAAAAACAAAAAGAGAGATTTGTATGCTGGAAATGAGAATTTGTGTGCTAGAGATGAAAATAGTTTCCAGCCAGTTCTTAACTCACACTGTTTATCTTTTGGGTGAATTTTATCTGTCACTATTAAAAAATTTTTTTTGAAGAGTATTCTAAATCGCTGATCAGTTTGGGCGCAAAGTAGGCTGAATAATGGCTTCCAAAGCTGGCAGGTCCCGATTCCTGGAACCTAGACATGGTATGCTGTTCAGAAAAAGGGGTTTTGACTGATGTGATTTAATTAAGGATGTTGAAATAAGAGATTTTCCTGGATTATTTGGGGGTCGGCCCTAAAGGCCATCACAGGTACCCTGTAAGAGGGACGGAGAAAGGGGTGGCAGCAGCCAGGCCAGGAAGAAGTATATGATCACAAGAATCTTAGTTCTTAGTCCAGTTCTTTTCAGGAATGAAAAGTATTGACTTGCAGCTCTCAGAAAGTTCAGGATTGTTCCCTGGGGGTGAGGGCAGGGAATGGGGCACAGCTGGGTTCGGATGGGGGAGCACATCTGCCAGTCACTGAGTCAGTCTGTCGTCTACTCTGTAGTGGAGGCTGCATAGCGCAACTTCCACAGGATCAGAAAACCAAAGCTGCACTGGGGCAGTGGTTTAGAAAACATGGCCAGACACTCAGACTCACGGAACGTGTCTGGTGCTTTTAAAATTCAAAGCGATGGAGCCATTTTGTCCTGAGTTGAGACGGGAGGAAACTGTCTCAGGAATCCAGGGCTCAGTGGAGTCACAAGGAGGCAGGAGCCTGGCCGCACATCTGGGGTCACCCTTCTCTGCCACGTGGCCTTGAATGTTGACCAGACTTCTTAGCAGGTTCCCAGCTGAGATGGGAGATAATGCCTCTGTCACAGGGCCGCTGTGAGGACTGGAAGCAAGGGTGAATATAAAAACTGTTCCAGCAGCGTCTGCACGGTGGCCTCAGGGACTTGGTGTCTAATGCTTCTCTGTTCCTAATATCATTTAAATTATTATAAATGTCAGGTGAAAGGAAGGAGAAGTTCTTGTTAGTGAGTAACTGGTTTACACACCAGTATCAAACTGTCCATGATAGGGTTGCTTGTGTCACTTCATCACAGCTATGGTTAAATCATTGCTCTCTTATAGACTTAGTATTGTCTTTTTAAGAATTAATGATTGAGGATCTCCCATCGTGGTGCAGCGGAAACGAATCTGACTAGGAACCATGAAGTTGTGGGTTTGATCCCTGGCCTCGCTCTGTGGGTTAAGGATCTGGCATTGCTGTGAGCTGTGGTGTAGGTTGCAGACACGGCTCAGATCTGGCATTGCTGTGGCTGTGGCGTAGACCGGCGGCTACAGCTCCAATTAGACCCCTAGCCTGGGAACCTCCATATGCCGCGGGTGCGTCCATAAAAAGGACACAAAGACAAAAAAAAAAAAAGGAATTAATGACTGATAACCACAGGGTGGGGATCTAAAGGCGCACCTCTCTCTTAAGATTGTTCTAAAGTGGTAAGGGAGGGTCTAATTTAATAATTGCCTTACAAATCGGTCCCTGGTTCTGAATAACAGTGAGCTAAAAGGCCAGCTTTCTGAAAGAAAATTTTGCTGGTCTGAAGACATTCCAGTCTAAGGAAAGGGGAGAGAACCAGAATCTAGTAATTCATCTTCCTGGCATCTGACTTCATGGTATAAAAGTCACTTT
>PVHT020004020.1:1070509-1180071 GCA_004024745.2 Catagonus wagneri
TGGGTTAACGGTCCGGCGTTGCCGTGAGCTGTGGTGTAGGTTGCAGACGCGGCTCGGATCCTGCGTTGCTGTGGCTGCGGCGCAGGCCAGTGGCCACAGCTCCGATTAGACCCCTAGCCTGGGAACCTCCACATGCCACGGGTGCGGCCATAAACCCGCGGCCATAAAATGACAAAAGGCAAAAAAAAAAAAAAAAAAAGTCACTTTGGCGAACAGTTTGCTGAGGTTCTGCCTCAGTAAGGGAGGCGTGAAGGCACAAAGTCCTTGTTGCCTCAGAGGAAGAGTAGTTGTAGTTTTGCCCTTTCGGGGTAACGCCAGGCTAATCCCTCAGCCTATATGAGGAAGATTAGCCATCTGTTAGTTTTAGAGCCAGAGGCAAAAGTCTCTGCTTCGGAATCTCCTGGGGGGTGTGTGTGTGTGTGAAGGACAGACAGGAACCAATAAATACCACAATACCTTGCAAGGCCAGGCACCCGGCTAGGTTTTGACGTCCATTGTCACATCCAGTCCCACAGCAATCTGATGACCTTGGCGTCATTTGGCACTTGAGTGAGGAGCTGATGATAAGAGAGGTTCTGCAATCATTCAAGATCACATGACTAGCCAAGAATGACCCCGAGATGTGAGGCCCAGCTTCCCCCTCCCAGCCCTTCCGTGGTGTCCTAAGCTCCTTTCCAGCTGACACCTGACTGTTGCAGCTTCATCCACTCTCCCACTTTGCCTCTTAATGGCAGACTTGCAAGAAACCCGCATCTGAACGGTATGACCCCTGGATAAACTGTCCTGGCGAAAAAGGCCCCAGGGGAACAGAACTGGCCCCTTCCTTCCAAAAACCACACGCAGTCCTTGCCAGCAGTGGCACCTGCTTCTGTGTTTCCTGGTTTAAACCACACAGTATTGCCTAGGAGACCTTACCCCACTCGGTCTGCCGCTTCCCAGATCAAGAAGTAACTTGTGGTAGGAAAACGCCTCTTGCCCGTTAAGAGGTCTTTTTTTTTCCTTTCACCTTTCCCTCCAGCCTCTTCCACGTACAATGTTTGAGAAGAATATTGTACCTTGAAAAAATCTGATTGGACTTCTTAGAGGCTGAATTAAGCTACTGTTTCCAGGAGGATTCTTTCTTTTTCTTTTTTTTTTGTCTGTTTTTTTTTTTTTTTTTTGCCTTTTCTGGAGCCGCACCTGTGGCATATGGAGGTTCCCAGGCTAGGGATCTAATAGGAGCTGTAGCCGCTGGCCTACACCACAGCCACAACAATGTGGGATCCAGGCCGCATCTGTGACCTACACCACAGCTCGCGGCAACGCCGGATCCTTAACCCACTGAGCGAGGCCAGGGCTTGAACCTGCAACCTAGTTGGATTCGTTAACCACTGAGCCACGATGGGAACTCCAGGAGGATTCTTTCTGAGTCCTGTATCTCACAGCTCTTACATCCCCTTCCATGCACACGCCCCACTGCACGCCACGCCTACACCCACACACGGCCCCACCCACCTTCAGGATGAGTCACTCTAAAGTGAACCTTGGTCAACGTGACTTGGAGGGCCTTTCTTTGCTCCATATCTCATGGGAATGCAGCTCTGTTGGCCACCCACCGTGGTCTTGCAACTCTACTTGAACCTCAGACTATAGCTTGCTGCTGGGAAAGAATGGCCTTCTTGGAAATGTAAATTCCCTGTGCCCATTGTCTTGTAGAATTCTCTGGAAGAAAACAGGTTTTCTGTTCCAAGCATTGAAGAGAAATGTTTTTTCTCTGTACATCTGTCTTTTCAAACAGCTAACACGATTGGTGGTGATTGATTGAGGCACCCTTGGGTCCACTCTAGAGTTTTGTATCTTTCCCAACAATATAAATATTGTCAGACATTTTACCATTATGGGATTGTTAATCATTTGCGGGAGAAAAGGTGGCTTTGTATCTGGCTTCCATTCCTGAGTTTATAAGCTACCATCATCCTGGAATGCCAATTTTCTTTTCAGCACCTACCTGTGAATCACATTAAAACAGGTATCAAATAGTGGTTTAAATCTGAAAATAAAATGCTGTGGGACTTAATGTCCTGTGTTTGGAGTGCTTTCAGAGAGCATTAGGGTTTGTAAGCAGTGAGGTGGACATGGAGCGAATAAAAGATGAGGTAATAACAGCATAAAATCTCAAAGTACCACTCAAATGGCCAAAAATCTGGCTGCAAGCATCAAGGAGGATATAAGATAAAAGCAGTTTTGTTGTTATTGTTACAGTACCCAACAGGCACTGTGTATATATTTTAGGTACTTTTAAAACTTTCCTACTGAGGGAGTTCCCTTCGTGGCTCAGTGGTTAACGAATCCGACTAAGAACCATGAGGCTGCGGGTTCGATCCCTGGCCTTGCTCAGTGGGTTAAGGATCCGGCGTTGCCGTGAGCTGTGGTGTAGGTTGCAGACATGGCTCGGATCCTGCGTTGCTGTGGCTGTGGCGAAGGCCGGCGGCTATAGCTCCTGTTAGACCCTAGCCTGGGAACCTCCATATGCCGCGGTTGCGGCTCTACATAAAGGCAAAGAGACAAAAAAACCCAAAAAACAAAACAAAACAGAACTTTCCTACTGAATACTACTTTATTCCTCTTCTGACTTTCAAACAGGCCATCCCATTTTAAAAATAGTATTGAATCTGTGTGGCAGAAGATTCATGGATTACATTAAGGAAGCTCTGGAACCAAAGGACTGTACAGCCTTGAACATTTTTCTTTAATATGTGAGCTTAAAAATATATTCCTTGGGAGTTCCTGGTGGCCACCCGGTGTTGTCACTGCTGTAGCAGGGGTTTGATTCCTAGTCTGGGAACTTCTGCTTCTGCATACTGTGGACATAGCCAGAAAAAAAAAAAAAAAGAAATTAAAAAAAAATTATTTTATCACCCCTGAAAAAAAAATTATATTCCTTATCACCCCCAAAAAGGAAGAAATCTAGTAAGATGAATATGACATTTAAAGTACCTAGTATTTGAGATTTTTATCTTTTATTTTTTAAGACCTTGGGTGGGTTTTTTAGTTGGAAACTTTTGATGGTACAGTCACATGTTTATATAGTAGTGTGTGTGGTTTAGCATGTGTTTTAAAACGGTCTCACTTCCTATACTTGCGTAAAGTTTGCTCTCTCTCTTGTGTGTGCTTCTTGCCTTGTTCATGTCTTGTTTGTATAGACATGAGGAAACCATTCGTATTCTTTTGCTGTTTCCCTGACTGGTCAGCACCGAACCTGTATGTAAGGCTTTGGGCATATGGAGGTTCCCAGGCTAGGGGTGAAATCAGAGCTGTAGCTGCTGGCCTACCCCACAGCCACAGCAACGCGGAATCCAAGCCTCGTCTGCAACCTACACCACAGCTCACGGCAACGCTGGATCCTTAACCCACTGAGCGAGGCCAGGGATCAAACCTGCGTCCTCATGGATGGTAGTCAGACTCATTACCACTGAGCCATGGTGGGAACTCTTGTATGTGTGTTTTATTAGCTTCCTGAACCTTGAAAAGTCTTGTTAGGATGGAATGTAACGGGTGAAACTAGGAAAGATGCTTTTTTTTTTCTCACATTTCCTTTGTGAAAAAATTGGAAACAATACAGTTCCTGTGAGGTGTGTGAAACAGAGTGTGTCACAGAGTTAGTTTTCTAAAACTTCTCATCTCTCTTAAAGAATGTATAAGATCCTGTCTTACAATGTTTCTCGTCCCGAACTTGACTCCTTGTATGCTGACATGCACCTGAGCCTGTGACTTGCATCAATAAAGAAGGCTCCAGGGAGTTGCTGTCGTGTCGCAGCGGAAACGAATCCGACTAGGAACCATGAGGTTGTGGGTTCGATCCCTGGCCTCTCTCAGTGGGTTAAGGATCCGGCGTTGCCGGGAGCTGTGGTGTTGGTCGCAGACGTGGCTCGGATCCCGTGTTGCTGTGGCTGTGGTGTAGACCGGCAGCTACAGCTCCAATTAGACCCCTAGCCTGGGAACCTGCATATACCACAGGTGCGGCCCTAAAAAGACAAAAAAAGCCAAAAAAATTTAAAAAATTAAAAAAAATAGAGGACTCCTTTCCTCCCCCTCCCCCTCCCCATCCTCCTCCCTTCAGGCAAAGTGAGTACCTGGTGTTCTCTGCCTAACTGGATGCCTCTGAACACCCTCTTCCCTCTGCTTGGAATGTCCTTCTTCCTTCTGGCAGCCCTAACCCCGACCAGTCCCTTAGGACATTTGAGTGGAGTCCTCGGCACCAGAAGTTCACTCTCGTTTTCCCTTCCTGCCTGCTCTTTGACTTCTCCAACACCCAGGGCTCTTGCCTTATCCTTCCTGCCCGGGGCGGTCACTGCTGGCTTGGTCCCCGGCATCCTTCCCCGCTCCTGTGGCCCCTCAGTAGCAGGCGGAGTCTGCAGTGAGACCCAGCCCCAATCGTGACCTTGCGAATAACCTTATGAGAGCAGGTCCTTGATAATCTGCTGACACTGTGAAAAGGGATTCTGAGAAGTTTGAAATGCCTTTGGATAGTTCTTTCTTGGGTTTGGGGTGGGTGAGCCGTGGGGTGGTGAGTCAGTGTTGCATGACCCAGGGGCCTGTGTCCAGGCTTGTGTGTCCCTGAGTGTGACACCTGGGAGTGGCTTCTGCCTCCCAGTCCCCAGAGGGCAGGGTGGGGACTGTCACCTGGGTGGCAGAGTGTGAAAAGTTAGCACTGGGATATTGCCTTGGATGAATAGGATTTTTTTTCTTTTTCCAAGCTGTAGGGGATGAGGGGAGGGGCACGAGGAAAAGATTAGCTTTGAGAAAGGGCAAGGCATTTGGGCAAAAGGTTGGAGCAGAGATTTCCTGTTCTGGAATGAGTCGTGGGACGGAAGGTGACAAGGATTGCCAGAAACCCTTTCTGGAGAAGCCTTAAATGCGAGGCTGAGATGTTTTCTGTGTCATCCTGCTGTGCAGAGGTGTGTGTGTGTGTGTAGAGGGAGGGACACTCTGGGCAGGGAAGGAGGCTCCTAAAATAGTCTAGGCAGGAGGCACCCCAGCTCAAGAAAACTCCAGTCCACTCTCACCTCAGCCCACCAAACTGAGGCCCATGTGGCGGGCAGTGGGGATCCAGAGCTAAGTATAGTAGGGTCCATTCACAAGAACAGGTTTGAAAACCAGCCCGTCTTAGTTGTCATGTCGTTGACAACCTGAAGGAAAAGGCATGGCTGGCCCTAGGGTAGGGGCTGACTGACTGATAGGAGCTGCAGGACAACCTGAAGGAGAAGGCATGGCTGGCCCTAGGGTAGGGGTTGACTGATTGATAGGAGCTGCAGCCAGGGTGCAGGATGCTAATATCACAGATGGTAGATCTGGCCTTGGTTCCCTGTGATGTGAATGGTACCGCCCCGTGGGCTGCCCTGGTAGCTTCTGCCAGAAGCCTTCCTCGTGGTGCCAAGCTCTGGTCCCTTTCAGCTGGCCTCTCTGCTTCCTCTTCTTGCCCGCATCCCACCGTGTTCTCAGCCTGGCAGCCAGCCTGGTCCTTTTCAGTCACAAGGTGGATCGTGTTCTTCTCTTTCCTCAAACCCACGGTAGCGCTCATCTCACTCAGAAAAGAGCCAGAGTCCTCACCATGGACCACAAGGCACCCCAGCCATCACGTCTCTGCTCTCATCTCCTACGCTGCTCATCCCGCTCTGGCCACCGTGGCCTCCTGGTTGTTCCTCAGAACCGCCCAGTTGTGAACCTCTTGAGGCCTTGTCCCCGCATGTCTCCAAGGCCTCTGACCTCCCTGAAGTCTGCTCACAGGTCCCCTGACCACCCTACTGAAAGTGCAGCCCGTCCCCAAACCCCACCATTGGTTCTCTCCATGCCCCCGACCCTCCTCTTTCCCTGACACTAATTACCTTCAAACACAATACATCAGTTTTTATTACTATTATTATTATTAATTGTTTCTCGTCAGACCTTTCCATGCTGTTCTCCCACCGTCCCCTTTAAAGGCAGGAATCTTCATTTGTTCTGTTACTGTGTTCTTGATATATCACAAAGGTTTAGAACAGTGCCTGGTATGAAGTAGAAGCTGGTAAATATTTGTCGAACGCTTTGTGATTTCTCTGCTCTTACTCATAAGGCCCAGTCAGCTTTCTCTTTCCTGTTAAATGGAGTTTGGCCTTGGGGAAGAATAGTGCATGCTGTTACAGTCCAAATTCTCTAGATTTTTTTTTTACCCCATTTTTTTTCTTCAAATAGCCCATTATCTCTGAAATTTTTCCAGCAAAGTTTTGTGAAATAGGTACAACAATTAGAGCAGAAAATTAGAAGGCATCTTTGCAAAAGAAAGAAATTTCCTCTGCAGAAAGGTCTAATGACATCGTATTGTAGAGGATTTGCAGTCAGCAAGGCTGAAATGAACTTCACTCTAAAAATCTGTCAGTGCTAGCCATTCAGCTCCTCTGTTCCTCTGGCTCTTCTTCCCCGGTTGCGTTTCAGTTATTCTTGAGAACAGAGATGAGTTCTCCGTCATAATGTCTTAGGGAATATTTCAGTTACCCCTACAATTGTATATGCCCCTTACCGTTCATTTCATTACCTCTTAATTCTGGAACTAAACACACATACACGTACCCCTCTGCTACCTCCCCATACAAATAAAAAATAAATATGTGATAGAATACAAGATGGGGAAAAAGTAATCGCATAGAAGAGCCACAAGAGTTTTAGGGGTTTTCACCTAGCCTGTTTTTATTTTATGCACACACATATTGACACACTCATACACACTCCTCTTCCATCAAAAAAACACTGTTGAAGGAAATTCAACATATCATAATAGAAACTGTGGAGTGTGTAAAACTTTGGATAACTTTTAATTCGATAACCTGCAATTTTTTTTTTTTGCTTTTTAGGGCCGCACCCCTACCACATGAAGGTTCCCAGGCTAGGGGTCTAATCAGAGCTACAGCTGCCGGCCTGCACCACAGCCACAGCAACGCGGGATCCGAGCCGCGTCTGCAACCTACACCACAGCTCACAGCAATGCCGGATCTTTAACCCACTGAGCAAGGCCAGGGATCGAACCCACAACCTCATGGTTCCTAGTCGGATTTATTTCTGCTGCGCCACGATGGAAACTCAGATAACCTGCCACTTTAATTAACCTCAAATCTTCCCAGCTTCCATGAACCTTCCATGAAAGGTCCCATGAAGATGGTGAGAGTGGTTTGTTTTTTTCCTCTACAAATGGGAACATTCCTTTTTCTAAGGGCCATGTTTATATCTTTTTATTATATAACTCATTTCTCAGTGGGCTGATACATATCCAGGGGGCAAACATTGACTCTTGGGAGGTCAAAAAAAATCTTTATTATGAGACCTGCAGTACATAAACAGATAAACAATAGAGCTATGGTATTAAAATTTCAGGGGAGGACAATGAGGAGGAAAAAAAATCTAAAAAAACTCCTGGGTCGGGGGTGGGTGCAGTTATGAAAATATGGTTGTATTACGTTGGTCTAACCTATCTTCAGAGGCACCAGCCGAGGGCATGAATGGTCTGTTCTGGACTTCGTGCTGTTGCATGGAGAGAAAAAGGTTGTTTTGATAGTTGAGCAGTGAGCTGTGTCCATGGGTCTGAGTCTTTCCGGCAGAGCACACACAGACCAATCTGATCTATCAGGCGCTTTATGGTCGAAGGGACAGAATTGCTCAGGTTACCTTCGATCCTGGAGGGCTGAATGAGGGTTTTGCTGAGGTGCCGGGCACTAGCAGGCTGGAGCGGAATTTGGGACTGTGAAAGGTGCTGGAAATGTCTGCGTAAGTCTCCCCCTCCCCCGAAAGCAGCAGGGTCTGTACTTTGTACTTTAGGCCACCACCATTAATACAGCTCCCTTTACTCTCTTGTGGTTCTTCCTACTTTCGTCCCTTCTTTTGTTTTTTATTTTTTGTCTTTTGAGGGCCACACCAGAGGCATGGAAAATTTCCCGGGCTGGGGGAGTCAGTGCTGTAGTGACCAGCCTGTGCCAGAGCCACAGCAATGCAGAATCCCAGCCACGTCTGTGACCTACACCCCAGCTCACACCAATGGCAGATCTTTAACCCACTGAGTGAGGCCAGGGATCGAACCCATGTCCTCATGGATTCTGGTCAGGTTCATTACCGCTGAGCCACAAAGGGGACTCCAAGCCCGTTCTTTTAACTTACCAGTGTTCTCCCCATTTCCATGTCAAAGTCCTGGGAGAGAGTCTAGGCACCCAGTCTTGCATCCTCATTTGAGCAGAACCAAATGTAGTGGCTGCTGAGACAGGCCTCTGGCCATAGGAGTAGGCAGCCCTGGGTCAGCTGCAGTGTCAGCCCTCATTAGGCACCAGGGGTTGTCACACAGGATTCTGACATAGCTGCCCATGCCTGAGGAATTTCTTGAGGCCACTTCCCTAAGAGTGTGGCCAGAACTCCCTGTGAACACAGCTGCTTGAGGGTGAGGAAGGGGTCCTGAGGCTTCACTTGCCCAGTGGGTGTCAAGGTCATTGGTGTGAGTATTTGATCCAGGTGGTCGTCACAGAAGGTTTCCCACTGGGCTTCCTTTCAGCATCTATGTGGACAAAGAATTTTACAGGGTGTCTTCTAGAGTTTCCTGGTGGCCTAGTGGTTAAGGATCCGGTGTTGTCACTGCTGTGGCACAGGTTCGATCCCTGGCCTGGGAACTTCCACGTGCCGTGGACGTGGCCAAAAAAGAAATAAATAAAGTTTGTCTTCTTAAAGTTTGCCTGGTAGCTTAACATCAGGAAAGGAAAAGTTTGCCTAGACTTTGAATCTCTAAGATGGCACTGACAGCTCAGATGGTCACTTTCCTGATCGTCATGGTCACTGATGATTGTGAGAGCCTTGAGGCTATTGTCGTCATCTGTTTTTTCAGCTCTTAGTACAGTGTCTGACACGTAGAATTTTCCAGTACATTTTGGGACCTGACAAGAAGTCTTGCATGTGAAGGAGATGATCAGTAAATATGAAAATCTGAACAAAGGGCAAATGCCATAAACTCTTTTTTTCCTCGGGTCAGGAGCGTCTTTGCCTTTAGTTCTGCACCTTATATTTATCAGGTTGCTTTTTTTTTTTTAGAAAAAATTAAAAAAACTTTTATGAGTATCAACTAGGAAAGGAAAGATAGAGTGGAGGGGAAATTGCAGCGTGTAAGACAAAGATTAATCTCCTTAATAGAGAAAGAGCCTTTTTCAAATAAGTAAAGAAAGAGCATTCAGTTGGAGTGTTCTTTGGAGTCTGCTTTAATAGATAATTCACATTCTAAAAAATTAAGCATATGTAACATTTTCCAACTCAATGATCAACACAAGGAAAATTTTAAAAGGATCTTGTTTTAGCTATCAAATTGACAAAGATTAAAATACGATCACCACTCCTAGTGTGAAGGGAAACAGGCATATATAAGTCTTAAGTGGGAGTATAAGTAATATATAATCTTTTGGGAGGATGTTTAGGCAACAATTATTTTTATGACTCAGCAGATTCTTCCACAGGAATACTTATTGCCACATTATTTACAAAAGTGAGAGGTTATAAGCATCCTGAATGCCTAGGAATAAATGACTGTTTAATTAAATGTTGTGAACACAGATGATGGACTAAAAAATAAGTTTGTGAAGTTTTATGATATTGTGTAACTGAAACAGAATCATCAAATAATATCTTCAGCATATGTGTTGTATTCAGGGAAATGTTTGAATATTCCTTTCTTTTTTCCCTTTTTTGGCCACCCAATAGCATATGGAGTTCCCAGGCCAGGGATCAGATCCAAGCCGAAGCTGCAACCTACATGGCAGCTGTGGCAACACTGGATCCTTAACCCGATGTGCTAGGCCAGGGATTGAACCTGCGTCCCAGTACTCCAGAGATGCCATCGATCCCACTGTACCACAGTGGGAACTCCTGAATATTCTTAATATTATAGTTATTGCTGGATCACAATTCTTGATACTTTTCAAAATTTCTCGAATTTTTATAATAGCCTCATATCACTTCCATAATCAGGAAAAAAAATAGGTAATACTACAAAGCATGGTAGATGGAAGTGAGAGCAAGTTCTTAGTTACTTAATGGAATACCCATCCACTATAATACCTTAATGATGACTTTGCTTTTAAAGGGCCCTCCCAGGAGTTCCCATCGTGGCGCAGCAGAAGCAAATCCGACTAGGAACCATGAGGTTGTGGGTTCGATCCCTGGCCTTGCTCAGTGGGTTAAGGATCTGGCGTTGCCGTGAGCTGTGGTGTAGGTCGCAGATGCGGCTTGATCTGGTGTTGCTGTGGCTGTGGCGTAGGCCTGCGGCTACAGCTCTGATTTGACCAGCCTAGCCTGGGAACCTCCATATGCCGAAGGTGTGGCCCTAAAAAGACAAAAAAAAAAAAAAAAAGGGCCCTCCCAGTGATTAAACAAGGAAAAGCAGTTTGATAAAATGGTCTTTACGTTAACATATACTATTTTGCAGCTCGTGAAAACAGAAACCAGTAGAGGCAACATGCAACAGTGGAAGGAAGGACATCCCAGGTAGACAGTCCTGGGTTAGGATCATGCTGTAGCTGTGGGACTCTGGGTGTTCCCACCTATGAAATGAGTATATTAACCGTCCCTGTCGTCGTCGTGGGACGGTAGTGGGGAACAATGAAGATCACATGTATGAAGCTCTCAGCACAGTGTGTGACTCAGTGGGCAGGTGGCTCTTCTCAGGAGCAGGAAAGCGTTTCCTGCAAGAGAACCAAACTTGAAAGCCATTAATTAGGAAGTGCTTACTCATTGTTGCAAGAATGACTATCTTAACGGTATGTTAGTTTTCTATTATCTAAACGGAGCAGCTTAAAATAACACTCATTTATCATCTAACCCTTTCTGTGGGTCCCAAGTCTGACCACACCTTAGCTGACTGCTCCACTCAGGGACCCTGGAGGCTGCCATCAAGATGCTGGCTGGGGCTGGGTTCTCACCTGAAGGCTCATCTAGGGTAGCACCTGCTTCCCCACTCACGTGGTTGTTGGCAGCATTTGGTTTCCTGGGGCTGTGAGCTTCCTGGCAGCTGGCTTCTCCAAGGCCAACAACTGGGGAGAGAGAGAAAAATAAGCGCAAATCTGCTAGTGAGACACAGTCTTCTATAATGCGGTGTCATCACAGAATAACAGTCTGTCCCCTTTGCCATATTCTGTTGGTTAGAAGCAAATCACTATCCTGCTGGCGCTCAGGGGAGGAGATTGCCTGGAGGTATGGAGACCTCGAGGGGGGATCGTGGGGCTAGGGTCTCTCCGCTACAAAGGCTCTTCCCCTTCCCATGTGTTGTGCTTCAAAGTCAGAAGCACATGGACTCTTTCAGGAAATGATTTGGTTGAGAAAAATATTGGCTTATATCTTAATAACATTGAACGGAAAGCAGGATGAGGCCACACTATGCCTGTTTAATATTAACTGTTAAAGGCCACTTGTTGCTGCTGCTTTCTGTGGTTTGGAGCTCGGGGACACAGCTCTCTTCCTTGTAAACCTGGTTATCTGAGCTCTTCCAACCTGGGGAGCTTTGGGCGGACTCAAGACTCTTTTTTTCTTTTTTTCCATTGCTTAATGAATTTTATTACAATTATAGGTGTACAAAAATCATCACAACTCAATTTGCTAGCATTTGCGTCCCAAACCCTCAGTGCATCCCCCAACCCCCCAGATTGTCTTATTTGAAAAACCAAAGGTTTTCCAAAGTCTGTGAGTCATTGTCTGTTCTGCCAAGAAGTTCATTGTATCTTTTTAGTTTCCACATGTAAGCGGTAGCATTGGGTGTTGCTGTCTAATTGTCTGACTGGTTTCACTTTGCATAATAATTTCTAGGTCCATCCATGTTGCTATAAATGTTATTTCATTCCTTTTAATGGCTGAGTAATATTCCATGTGCGTATGTACCATATCTTCCCTATCCACTCCTCTGTCGATGGGCATTTAGGTTGTTTCCATGACCTGGCAAGACTCATTATTTTCTAAGCAGTGGTTAATGGAAAGGCCACGTCAAAGGTGATTTTTTTTCATTTTTGCTAAAATATAGCACTTCTTTTATTATTTGTGCAATCTTTGTAAGAATTAATCCTTTCAGTGAAAATAAACGGCTTTGTCTCACCCAGATTCATTGTTGAGCTTTCAA
The DNA here is from genome assembly GCA_004024745.2 of Catagonus wagneri. Taxonomy (NCBI): domain Eukaryota; kingdom Metazoa; phylum Chordata; class Mammalia; order Artiodactyla; family Tayassuidae; genus Catagonus; species Catagonus wagneri. The sequence goes on from PVHT020004020.1 coordinate 1,082,649, forward strand.
CTTCCATTTGTTTTCTAGATTGAAAAAAGCTGTTTGTTTCGCCTTTTTTTTTTTAGGACCACACGCATGTATATGGAAGTTCCCAGGCTAGGGGTCAAATTGGAGCTACAGCCGCCGGCCTACACTACAGCCACAGCAATGTGGGATCCAAGCTTCAGCTTCAACCTATACCACAGCTCATGGTAATGCTGGATCCTTAACCTACTGAACGAGGCCAGGGACTGAACCAGCGTCCTCATGGATAGTAGTCAGATTTGTTCCTGGGGACGGGAACTCCCTGTTTTGCTTTTAATGTGGCATTCTCAAATGAGAAGTGTGGCAGTCTGCTGAGCTCCCCTAACTAGTCCACTCTCCTCAGTGTAGGGAAATGTTGATCAATCATGCTGAGAGTTTTGTGGATATCATGAAAGCCCTGGTGAGTTTTTTTTTTGAGATGGGTATGCTCGAATGCAAACTTGCAATGTCTTGAGGGTACGTTTGCAATCCAGAAGTCAAGGAAGGGTGATGCGTGGATCACACCCTTGACCGAGGGATAAGAAGCCCTGATAAGTGTTGAAACTTTTTTCTTGCTGTGAAGACGTGCCAGCCACCACATTACAGGACTTATAGTGGCTGTAGCTTGGAGCGTCTGGAATATTTTAATCTGTTTTATTTTTAATTATTTTCCTTTTGCTGTTGCCCCCACGGCATATGGATGCTCCCGGGCCAGGGATTGCATCCAAGCCAGAGCTACGACCGGTGCAGCAACGCCAGATCCTTAACCCACTGTGTTGGACCAGATTTCGAACTGGTGCCTGCGTAGAGACAAGGCAGATCATCAACCCCCTGCACCACAGCCAGAACTCAGACTCTGGAATATTTTATAACTTCTGCTTACTCCAAACTTAGCAAGGCATCGTTAGTCACGGGGCCTCTGGCAGTGTGAAACTCCCTTCTGAGGAAAAACCAGATCTCCTGACTCTTAGCAAAGAGACCGTGTAGAGCTCGCGACACACATTTTTAATTGTGCAAGGCATATATATTTGAGTTCAGAATGGAGGATGCTGTACTTTTTGGAGTGTTTTCATATTGCTGCTGCTGCTGCTTTTTCTTCCTCTTCTTTTTTTTTTTTGCTGTGCCTGCAAAAGTTCCTGAGCTAGGGATCGAACCTGAGCCACGGCAGTAACAATGCTGAGTCCTTAACCGCTAGGCCATCAGGGAACTCCTCATATCTCTTCTTGTGATTGGATGAATGCATCCACATTGCGGAGACGAAGCCGATAGCATTAGAACCTTTTTGTCAGAGAAGGAAACAAGGCTCAAGGACTTGACTTGCCAGGATGGTGTTACACATGGACGGAAATAGAGGAGTGGCCTCCGGGTTCCGCACCTTAGACACCTTTTATTAAGGAACCGTGATAAAGAGCAGAGAGTCCGTTTGAATCCCAGCTTTTCCACATTCTGGCTTTGTGACCTTGGGCTATTCCAGAACTTCAAAGCCTCGGTTTTCTAGGGGAGGAAGGAGACTATGTTCTCATAGGTTTGTTGGGGTGAAATGACAGTTTATGCACAGTCCCTAAACCTGGTAAGCACTAGGTAAGTGGCAGCAGTTGCTATAATTTATGTTGAGTCTGATACATGCCTCTTATTCTCATGACTTTGATGTGTGTTGAGCTTACCCGATGTATCTCCTTCAAGCCCACTGGATCTGGGTACTTGAAATTCTGGCCTATAATCAAGAATCAGTGGAAGAGAGAATGCAGGTGCATTCTGAAGGTTACATGGGGAGTCACTTGATCCTTGAGACCCTAGGTCATACTCCCAAACAAAGGACTTGCTGTGATATGGGTGGGATAAGAAACTGAGACAAAAGGATGGGCAGAGGCTAGTAGAAAAGAGGAGGGTGGCTTTTTTATTAAGTTGAAATATAGTTGATTTATAATAATAGCTTCAGGTGTGTCTTTTTAGACTGTACTCCATCTGCAAGTTACTACAGAATAATGGCTGTGTTTTCCTGTGCTGTACAGTATGTCCTCGCTGCTTATCTCTTATATACATAATAGTTTGTATCTAGGAGGCTGGCTTTGGGGCAGACTCTTGGATTTGCTCTTTAGATATACTGCAGTTTGTTTAAAGAAAAATGAAAGAGGGATGGGTTTTAGATAGTGTGGCCTCAAAAAAAAAAATGTGAATTTGGACCATGAGGCCGGGGATTTCAATTCTCATTTGCCGTGAGGACGGATGGCACAGTCATTATTGTGCTAACACAAGAAGCCTTCTTTTCTGACCCACTCACAATCCATCTCCTGTACTGACATCGACAAATAGCCTGCTGTAATGAAGGCCACAGCCTTTTCTGTGTCTGCTAAGGAAGGTTTCTTCTGGAACTTAAGCATCTAGGCCTTCCCCCGGCTCGCTTTGAATCAGAGAGAAGTTTGACCCCTTGACTTCCAAGCAGATGTCTTAATCCACATTGCTTGTATCTGTACTTTCTCTTCTTTTCGTCATTCACAGATAAAACAACCCCTTTAAGAGGAGAGAGATCCCCCTCCCTTCCCGATCTGAGACATGTTATGGAAAATAAAGTCCTCTGAGCTCCTTTAAATTTCCTCTGAGCTCCTTTAAATTTTAATTCCATAGCGTGTTATCTGTGCAGTCTTTAAAAGCATGGCATAACACACACACACACACACACACACACACACGCCTTTGATGAAAGGCAACAATTTCAAGATAAGACCTATCAAGATAAACAAAGGTTAGGTCTGCTTTCTAACCTAATGGAACTCTGGACAAGTTTAAACTTGTAAAAAGTAAGACTTTTTACTGAGACTGTTAGCTCACAGTAACGACTCAAATGCTAATCTTGTTTTTTTTAAACCTAGGAGGCCTTGTTTTACTTTTTTCTGTTGCATGCTCCTCTTTCGAAGTGTGGACAGCTCCCAATTACTTTTTTTTTTTTTTTTAAGAGGTGCGCTCGCAGCACATGGAAGGAAGTTCCCAAGCTAGGGGTTGAATTGGAGCTGCAGCCGGCAGCCTACGCCACAGCCACAGCAATGCGGGACTGAGCTGCATCTGCAGTCTACACCACAGCTCACGACAACGCTGGATCCTTAACCCACTGAGCAAGGCCAGGGATCGAATCCGCATTCTCATGGATCCTAGTCAGGTTCCTTAACTGCTGAGCCACAAAGGGAATTCCAACAGCTCCTGATTACTTGACCGTGACTGCAGCTGCCCATTGGAGTGGCTTCACTCGCTTGGTAATAGAGAAGGTGTCCTGAGAAATGAGGTGCCTTCTTCCCTTAGCTAGACTATGTCCGAGCTAAGGACTTGTCAGCGTAGCATTGTCCTAACAAAAACATTTTTTTCTCATTGTAGAAAGCTTAGAAAATGTAGAAATGGGGAGTTCCCGTTGTGGCTCAGCATCTAGTATCCATGAGGATGTGGGTTTGATCCCCGGCCTTGCTCCATGGGCAAAGGATTCTAATGTTTCCATGAGCTGTGGTGTAGGTCACAGATGTAGCTCAGATCTCGCATTGCTGTGTATGGTGCAGGCCAGCAGCTACTGCTCTGATTAAGCCCCTAGTCTGGGAACTTCCATATGCCACAAGTGCAGCCCTGAAAAGAAAAGAAAAAAAGGTAGAAATGCCTAAAACAGAAAATGAATTTTGTTTACAAACTTATCTTATAGAAACAATAAGATATTTTGATGTCTTTGCTGCCTCTCTCTTTTTTTTTTTTTTTTTTTTTGGCCACACCTGCAGCATATGGAAGTTGCTGGGCCGGCGGTCAAATCTGAGCCATAGCTGCAGCCTACACCACAGCAGTAGCAACACCAGATTTTTAATCTGCTGTGCCAGGCTGGAGGTGGAACTGGAGCCACGACAGACAATGCTGGGCTCTTAACCTGCTGTGCCACAGCAGAAATTCTCACCTCTCTTATTTTGAACTAGATATTTTTGTGTGTGAAATAGATCTCACCCACAAAAGTTCATAGATATACATGCACAGATTAAATAGCATTAAATATGTGGGCATCCATCACCCTGTTATAGAGGTAGAACTCTGCTAGTATCTGTGAATCCCTAGGTGTCTGTCTGACTCTTCATTGACTTCATTTTCTAAAATCAAGTAAGTTCTCTATATATGTCATTTCATATTGTGTTCTTGTTCTTACTTGATCATAAGCATTGTCCTGTATCGTTATCATTTTAGGCTGCTTTCTTCTCTTTGGAACTCCAAGTAATCACAGATCATGGACTAGCCCTACCCCAATGGCAGTTGCTAATGGTAACCTAATAGATGCCAGACACCCTGCCTTAAATATTCATCTCATTTAATTTTAGAGCACCCTATGGGCAGCCGTCATTCCTCATTTTACTAATGGGAAAACTGAATTGCAGAACGTTTAAGTAAATCCCGAGGTAATAGAATCAACAGAACTGAAATTGGAGCCCTAGCCTATTTCCAAGCTTCTTGCCATTTCCACCCCTGCCAGGCTGCCTCATGGGCTCTATATTATTAGAAGTGCAAGGCACATTTAAGGAACTGGTCATTAAATGTAGTATTTCTGCCTAATTCAAAGCGAGAATAACAGATGATTGACTAGACTCTAGTTTTAGGTGGTGCTGGTGCCAGAAAAAAAATCGAAACTGGGGCAAGCTTCAACAAGCAATGTGTAAAAAAGAGGAGAGTTTGCTTTTTTTGATCGACTTAATGGTATTATATGTAAAAGGTCTGCTCGTCTTTGGAGGTGCCTGTCACTTTGGGTTGACTGCACCCCTCCCCCAGGCCACCCCCGCGGCTGCAGTGGAGTAAAGTCTGGGGTTTTATGTTCTGCGAGCCCTCATGCTGTGTTTTCTCCAGTTGGGCTTCTGTAATTACGGTGCAACCTGGGAAGGGGCTGCTCTCTCGCTTTGCTTTGCCCATGGAGACAAGGCCCTGTGGCGCCTAGAAGAATGAAGTGGTTGCTATGGTTGCTGCGGCAGCGACAATGGTGAGCTCAAAGGTAATTGGAGAGCCGCGCTGCTGCTTATGGGTACAAAGAGCAGAGGCTCAGTTTTGGCGGAGTTACAGTTATGTGTTATATTCTGCAGGTACAGTCACTGGGCCAATCCTTGGTTCTAGGCTGGGAACTCTAAGATGTGTATAAAAATAGGACATGAATAAAAGGCCACGTGTGCAGGTAGGAAAGCACTTTTCCTTTTTGTTCTTATATGTTGCTGTGTATCTCCTGTTACATTTAGCGAGGCAACTGTGGTGCAACTCAACAAAGTGGTCATTTGCATAAGCATCACTTCAGGTTTGCTACAGTGTCTTTTTGAAGTATGGAAACTCACTGCCTAGGACCAATGACTAGCCAAACAAGATTAGGATTTTTTTTTCAAATGGCGGTTAAATGCAGACAGCCACCACCGCTTGCTGAGGACAATAAAAGACGTGTAGGAAGGTGGTCACCGCTGGTCTATATGTTTGAATTCTTACCCTGTAGGTGTCCAGGCTAAGTGATGCTGTAGTCAGTTTTAGTTCAGTTAATCATGCGCGAATTAAATAGGTTTTCTAAAGCTTTGACTGTGGGGATAATGCAACAGGAAAACAGTTTAATGTGTCCTGACTTTGTGTCTGAAGTAGGAAATGATTTGTTTTTCTTTTCAAAAGTTGGAGAATTTCAGAATGCTTTCTTAGGAGGGGTTATTCAAATAGGACAAACCTGATGTGAAAGTCAGATTGGCTTTTATTTATTATTGTATTATTAAGTTTATTTTCTTAAACTTTTTCATTAATTTTATTGTGGTACAGGTTGACTTCTGATGCTACGCCGTCCTTTGTTGGCATGGAGTCTTAGCAAGGAAGTCTCAGGGCTTGCTTTTCTTTCCAGTGAGGCTGGTCTTTTTTTTTGTTGTTGGGGGCGGGGTAGGCATTCTCCTATTGATAGATCCTTTTGGAGATCTCTGCCTAGAATCCTGCATCCCACAAGACGTGATATTATTTATTTATTTATTTATTTAATTTTTTTTGCCTTTTGTCATTTTAGGGCCGCACCAGCTGCATGTGGAGGTTCCCAGGCTAGGGGTCTGATTGGAGCTATAGCTGCTGACCTACACCACAGCCACAGCAATGCGGGATCCGAGCCACGTCTGCGACCTACACCACAGCTCATGGCAACGCCGGATCCTTAACCCACTGAGCGAGGCCAGGGATGGAACCCGCAACCTCATGGTTCCTAGTCAGATTCATTTCCACTGCACCACGATGGGAGCTCCCAGACATGATTTGAATTGCCAGATTCTTTCTGAATGCCCTCCTGATGCTGCTGAATCCCTCAACCATCAGAGCTGACCCTGACTTTGCCCGTGGCCTCGACTTTTAAGAGCCTTGTGTGCTGACAGAGGAGCTGGCCTCACCGAAACGACATCAGGATGTTGTTCAGGAGTCAGGCTGCGAGTCCCTTTGTCCCACCCCGTCCTCCCCACCCTTGCCTTCTGTCAGCCTTCTGCCACTTGCATTTGACAGGCCTCATCCTGGTGATGGGGGCGGGGGGACAGGATCAGCTGAGGGCCTTCAAAGTGAGTGCAGGCAAGGACTCTAGTTATTTTGTCTCTCCCCTGCTTGGTGACCCCCTTGGAAGGTCCTCGTTGCCTTCCTAATCCTTCGCTACTGCCACTTTCCCGCTATTTGTGTGCTACTGTGTGTAATTGGTGTTTCAATGTTGGAGTCCTCAAGACTTGGTGCTACGCATGCTTCTCAGTCTCTTTTTAGTATAAATGGACATGGCTGAGAGTTCTTGGTGACTGCCAAATGTAAATCTCCAGCCCAGGCCACTTCTAGGCTCTAGCCCTGTCATTGAACAGTCAGCCCTCCGTACTTCTGGGTACTATTTCAAAGACTCAGATCTAAGCTCATGACTCGGTAACACCTCCCAACTAAAACCTTTGCTCCAGCAACCAAATCACGGGTTTGGTCTCTATCATGTCATCTTCCCACGAAAAGCAGCATCACTCACTCAACTTCACAGTTGAGGGAGTCCCCTCAACTGTCTGGGAGTCCCCACCACTGCCTCTCCCTCACCCTCTCTGTTCAATACTGCCCACCTTCTCTCGGTTCTTACTCTTATTTTGGCCATGCCCATGGCATGTGGAAGTTCTGGGGCCAGAGATCAAAGCCGTACCACAGCAGTGACTGAGCCACAGAAGTGACAATGCTGGATCCTTAACCTGCTGAGCCACCAAGGAACTCCCTCTTAAGTCTGTATCTTTAATCTGGTTTTAAAGACCTGTTTGATCCTTGTCTCCCTCACTTATCTCCAGCACCATCCTCCGCCAGCCACTGGTCCTCTCTCTGTCCCTTGGGTGGACTCTTCTCTGCATTAGCGCCCTCAGTTGTGGAGTCCCCATCATGGCTCAGTGATTAATGAACCTGACTAGTATCCATGAGGATGCGGGGTCGATCCCTGTCCTTGCTCAGTGGGTTAAGGATCCGGTGTTGCTGTGTGCTGTGATGTAGGTCACAGATACAGCTCAGATCCCATGTTGCTGTGGCTGTGGCTGTGGTGTAGGCCGGCGGCTACGGCTCCGATTCGACCCCTATCCTGGGAACCTCCATATGCCAAAAGACCAAAAAAAAAAAAAAAAAAAGATTGCCTTCAATTACTAAAGTGCCTTCTTCCTGGCTGTTGCCCACCACCCTTCTGATTTCACGTTAAGGGCCATGTCCTCAAAGGAACATTCTGTTGACGTTCATGCCACATCTGTCTTTGTAGTGGAAGTTCTTAAGGTCTGCATAGCTGCCTCGGAAGAGATTTAGTCCAGTAAGACTAAGGACTGTGTCCTTTCTCATAGCACTTGCTCAGTGCTTAGAGCAGGGTCCGAACTAGGTAAGCACTTGACAAGTACTTGTTTAGTGAATGAATGAATTCTAGGCTCTGTGTCAAGCAATTTGTATACATCCTCTGATTTAATCCTCAAAGCAGTGTTCACATAGCTTCAGGAGCATGTCAGGGCCACTCAGGAAGCAGGGCACAGTGGGGAGTCATCTCAGACTGAGACGGGGTGGGTGGGTCACCTAAGTGCCCATTACTGGCTTTCTTGAGGAAGAAATGGTAGCTGCTGCTGTTAAATTTTCTTAGTAATACATTTGTGGTGGTAAAAGGAGGAAGGAGCAGGGCTTTTTCTCATAAGAGAAACTGAGGGAGTGTTTAAGAGATTTGCGTTTTATAAGAGCTAATTTCCTTCAGGTAGTTTCTTTAAAAAAAAAAAAAATTCCTCTTGGGGTTCCCATTGTGCCTCAGTGGGTTAAGAACCTGACACAGTATCTGTAAGGATGTGGGTTTCATCCATGGCCTCACTCTGTGGGTTAAGGGTCCAGCGTTGCTGCAAGGTGCGGTGTAGGTCACAGATGTGGCTTGGATCTGGCATTGCTGTGACTGCGGTGTAGGCTGGCAGCTGCAGCTGTGATTCAGCTCCAAGCCTGGGAACTTCCATATGCTGCGGGTGCAGCCCTAAATAGGGGAAAAAAAATTCCTCTTGCATAATAAGCTTGTGAAGCTGGAGAATGGGATAAGCATATTTTGCTGTCAAACATTCCAAGTCCACCTTCCCCACTTCCTGCGGTGGCCTGTCCTCCAGACCGGCGTGGGTTTACTCCTGATCCCCAGTCTTGTAGCTTTTAATCAAACTGCTTTTCAGTCCTTTGCTTGCTACTGTTTCAGTTTTTAGCTTTTCAGACCCTGTTTATTCTCTCAGAAGTTAAAGACCACCTGTTATGTTTCATGTGCTGTGCTGGGACCCAACTTCACTCCCATCTCTTGTAAACGTCTCCTCACCCTTGCCCCTCTGCTCAGCAACCCTCACCTTTTAAACAGGAACTGCTATTACTTACATGGTGAAGTCCTTTCTGTAGCCATGTACAGATCCTTATGATTTAAACATAAAGTAAGCACTTACTATGTACCAGGCACTGTGCTAGGCTGCGAAGTTTAAGAATAGACACGTTCAGCACCGTTTAGTCTGTTTATACTACCAGCAAGCAGGCAGGAGTGACAGGTAACTAGTGTGAAGTCAGGAAGTGTCCAGAATTTTCTGTGACCTACCAAAGTGCTACAGGTTTTCAAGTTCCTAACACCTCTGAGGTTGTCATCCATTCTTGGCCCTACAGAAAGGAAACCGAGAGACCTAGTTTTGGGGCAGGAGAGAGGACTGGCTTTTATTTCCTCTTTCTCAATCACTATTTCACTCTCATCCCCACCCCTTATCTAAGTACATCTAATTCACTGCCAGTGAATTTCTTGTTCCCAACATGGGAAAGCATTTAGCACTTAGTGATTTATAATTTGTTATCTTTCCCCAGAAAGTAGTGGCATGTATTTATCTCAAGCATGAAATTAAGAAAAAATATTAACCATCAAGCACTCGTCTATTTGCCCTATTTGGACTTGATCCAGTAGTTAAGACTGCTGGACTCTATAACAGACAAAAACAGTGGTCTCCAGAATGGAATGTGAAAAGAAAGTATCAGAACATCTTTTTAGAATTGATTGGCTCTTAACATTTTCTTTTGTTTTAGATAAAAATGTAGACAGTATTTTGGAACTTATAAATCATTGCAACAGGGTTGTAGCATTCAAGGTTAATATGTAAAACTCAGCTGCTTTTCTTACGTACCAGCAATGAACAAATGGAATTTGAAATTAAAAACACAATACCATTTACATTAGCATCCCCCAAATGAAGTACTTAGGTATGACTCTAAGTCCAAGATATATATGAAGAAAACTCCAGAACTCTGATGAACTAAATCAGAGAACTGAGTAAAGGGAGAGGTATTTCATGTTCGTGGACGGGAAGATTCAATATTGTCAAAATGTCAGTTCTTCTGAACTCGATCTATATAGAGTCAGTTCAATCCAAATCACAGTCCAAGAAAGCTATTTTGAGGGTATTGTCAGCTGAAATCTAAAGTCTGTATGGAAAAGCAAGAAACCTCGAATAGCCAACATAATATTGAAGGAGAACAAAGTTGGAAGACAAACACTCCCCAGCTTCACACTTATTGCAAAGCTATCATAATGAAGGCAGTGCAGCATTGGTAAAAGAACAGACAAATAGATCACTGGAACCAGAACAAAGAGCCCAGAAACAGACCCTCATAAATACAGTCAGCTGGTCTCCGAAAGAAGAGCCATGCAGTACGGTGGAGCAAAGATGATCTTTTCAACAAATGGTACTGGAACAGTGGGACACCTACATGCCAAAAAGTGAATCTAGACATGGCCGCATCCCAAAAATTGACTCCAGTGACTCACACTTACATGCAAAATGTAAAATTATAAAACTCCTAGAATATAATAGAATATCTAGATGACCTAGGGTTTAGTGAGGATATTTTAGATACAACACCAAAGACATGGTACTTGAAAAAATAATAATATTTATTTAATAATAAATAAGCTGGATTTCATCAAAATTAAAAGTTTCTGTTCTGCAAAAGACAGTAGCAAGAAAGAACTATCCTTGACTGGGAGAAAATATTTGCAAAAGACACAACTGATAAAGGACCGTCATCCAAAATATTCAAAGAACTCTTAAGATCCAACAATAAGAAATCATCTCAGATTCCCTGGTGGATTAGCAGATTAAGGATCCTGAGCCAGTGACAACTGGCTCAGGTTCCATCCTTGGCCTGAGAACTTTTGTACGCCATAGGCGCAGCCAAAAAAAAGAATAGAATCTCAGAAACAGGCTAAATATCTTGAGACACTTCATCAAAGAAGATGTATACATCTTAGCAAATAAATGTTAAAAACAAATATTCCACATTTTATGTCATCGGGGAATTACAAATTGAAACAAGGAGGTAACCACTACATACCTATTAGAATGGTCAAAATTGAGAACACTGACAGTACCAGATGCAGACAAGGACGTGGAGCAACAGGAACTCTCATTCATTGACCTTGGGAGGTCAAGGTGGTTCAGCCACTTGGAAGAGAGTTGGCAGTTTCTTAAAAAACTCAATGTACTTTTACCATATAGTCCAACTGTTCTGCTCCTTGGTATTTACCTAAAGGAGTCAACAATTTATGTCTACACAAAAGCCTGCGCGCAGATATTTACAGAGCTTTACTCATAATTGCCAAAACTCAGAAGCAACCGAGATATCCTTCAGTAGGCGAATGTATTAATAAAAGTGTGGTACTTCCAGACAGTGGACTATTTTTTAGTGCTAAAAGGAAATAAACTATCAAGCCATGAAAAGACATGGAAGAAATTTTAGTCCATATTGCTAGATGAATGAAACCCATCTGAAAAGGCTATATACTGTATGATTCAGCATTCCGGTGAAGGCAAAAACTCTGGAGGTTGTAAAAAGCTAAGTGGTCCTAAGGGGCCAGGGTAGGGAAGAAGAGATGAATAGATGGAGCACAGAGGATTTAGAGAAGTGAAAATACTTTATATGATACCATAGGGGTGGATACCTGTCATTATAAATTTATCCAAAATGTGCAACACAAAGAGTGAATTCTAATGTGAACTGTGGCTCTTTGGTGATAACGATGTGCCCACATAGGGTTATTGATTCTAACTCTTGTGGGATGATATTGGTAATGGAGCAAACTGCATGTATTGGGAAAGGGGTTGTGTAGGAAATCTCTGTGTTCTCTCTGAAGCTAGTACTGCTCTAAAATGTTGTCTTTTTTTTTTTTTATGTAGACAATGTTAGTGTAGAGCAGCAATGGGAAACACTTAAGTTGCTCTTTCTATGTGTCAGGCTCTGTTCTGAGTTTTTTACGTCTATTAATTAATCCTAGTAAAAACCTCATGATCGGGAGTTCCCACTGTGGCTCAGTGGTTAACGAATCTGACTAGAAACCATGAGATTATGGGTTCGATCCCTGGCATCGCTCAGTGGGTTAAGGATCCGGCGTTGCCGTGAGCTGTGGTGTAGGTTGCAGACGCGGCTCGGATCCCGCGTTGCTGTGGCGGTGGTGTTAAGACGGCGGCTACAGCTCCGATTAGACCCCTAGCCGGGAACCTCCATATGCTGCGGGTGCGGCCCTAGAAAAGGCAAAAAGACCCCCCCCAAAAAAACCTTATGATCCCCATTTTACAGACATGGAAACAGGTGGAGAGATGTTAAGTTGCTAATGCAAGTATTAGACAGTAGGCTGTCAAACCCAGGGAGCCTGGGGCCAGAGCTATGCTGTAAATCACTCTGCTAAACCGTAGTGTACACATATAATTTGTAAATAAATGTACATGTACTAAGAGTACTTCTATAATAGGAGTGTATGATCAGGCAAGGTTAGAGACCATTGTCGGGGAAAGTCAGGTGCAGAATGAATAGTGACCTTTCTTCACTGCTGCGGACAAGCATCGTCCAACAGTGGGGTTTGCCTTTGAAAAAGAACTGGGGAGGGGTCAGCTCTTTTAGAGGAAGAGTCTTAACTGTTATTGGGTTGTTAGGAGAATGGAGGGGAAAAAACAGGTTCAGTTATACATGTAAGGTATTATCAAAATAAATCTCGAATGTGTCTGATTTCTGAGAAATTATACAAAGGTCCAAACTGACCTGGAGAGGGAATGAGGGAAGGATGGCAGAGTATGGGGGAGAGGCATACCCTCAGCTCCGGTTTGTACCAGGATGGAAATAGGGCAGGAATTGGAGAAAGGAAAAGATCTCATGGTGTGACCATACGGGGGTGGGCTTCTGAGCCCCTCCAGCAGCTGCAGACCAAGTCCTGGAACTGAAGAAAGATCAAGTAGGATGAGTGCAAATGCATAGGAAAAAAAATCAAGAGCTTACTAGTTATGTGGCCAAGAACAGACCAGTTCATAGAAAATGAATAAGCTTCCAGCATGCTCAGTTCTACAAGATGACACCAAACCAGTAAGATGCATTTTATGCCTGTTAATTTAATGAAACCAAGCATGGACATACAAGCGGAAAGCCCATACCTGTACCTCTGCTTTAATTATTCGGCTACCCTTGAAGTTGTGGGGAATTCTTAGCAAACAGTTCAGATATGTGTGTATGTGTGTATATACACTCACAAGTATTTTTAAATATATATATTTAAAATGCCTCAATGTTTTTCTTAAAACTCTATACGCTTTTATAGAAAACAACCTCAGATTCAGTAAATGCCACCTGGTTGTCATAGCATCATATAATCGCTTATTACAGTGAAGACTTGAAAATGACACAAATGTTGACCTTATCTAGTCTGGCCAGGTAGACATTACAAATGATGGTTAGAAAGACTATGTAATAACACCAGACAATGTTTATGATTATCACGTTGAGTGAGAAAAACAAGACACAATTGCACCTTATAGACTACCTCTATTATAGTGCTTGTCACCTGGTTTTGAAATTCCTTGTCCTTACTTGACTGTCTTTCTGCTTAGACTTGGGGATGCTGAAGGCAGAGGCGGGCTAATTCGTACTACAGTAGGTGAGAATTGTATCCACAGTGCTTTGCCTGTGGTGGACTCAGGGCAGGATAAATAATCAGCTTTCTCCCCACTAAGAACGACTGGAAATGTTTCCTATCTTAAAATTATGGGAAACGATATTTAAAGGGCTCCTCTTTTACACTGAACAGGCTTAAATGATTAATTCTGTGTCTTTACCTGATTGAATGTTCGATGAAATTGATAAAACAGTGTAGTGTTGGTAACAGCAATAAAGTGCCTTGGAGTTCTCATTGTGGTGCAGTGGAAACGAATCTGACTAAGAACCATGAGGTTGCGGGTTTGATCCCTGGCCTTGCTCAGTGGGTTAAGGATCCGGCGTTGCCGTGAGCTGTGGTGTAGGCCGCAGACACTCCTCGGATTCCGCGTTGCTGTGGCTGTGGCGAAGGCCAGCGGCTACAGCTCCTGTTAGACCCCTAGCCTGGGAACCTCCACATGCCATGGATGTGGCCCTGAAACCACAAAAGACAAAATCAAAAAGAAAATAAAGTGTCTGCCATAAAGGATAGATAGACACGATTAGCATATGCTTCTTTACTAGAAATGCTTATGGCAAGAGCATAATACATTTCTGATAATCTCGAGGGTGCTTTGGAAATACATTCTTCTAATTCTCATTCCTGTTGTCAGAATTACAAAGACAGACTATGTGAAGGCAAATTTTACTGGCACTTGATCACTGGCCAAAAGTTAACACTTGCTCTTAAAGCCGAGGGTGGTGAATCCTGACCCCAGATAGTTGCTGGGACATTCACAACACAGTGTGTGAGACAGGTGCAAAGGAGGCACCTTGCACTTGGCACAAGGCCTTTGTATCATGGAAGGAAAACTTTAAAACCCCTAGGCAGCCCTGGGGCTCTGAGTGTCCCCTGTCTCTCCTCCATGAGGCAGATGTAGGCTAATCTTTCTCCTGTCCAGGAAATCAAAACCTTTTAATTACTTTCTTTATTGGTGACCTTTAACAGATAATGTGGGCTTCGTGATGTCAGTCTCTAAAGACGCCAAACCCTAAGACGTGTGATAGCATCTGTTGAATTAGGCAGGGAAGAAGCTAATTAGAACTACAGTGAGGGAGTTCCTGTTGTGGCACAGCGGAAACAAATCTGCCTACTGTCCATGAGGATGTAGGTTCGATCCCTGTCCTTGCTCAGTGGGTCTGGGATCCAGCGTTGCCATCAGCTGTGGTGTAGGTCGAAGACAGGACTTGGATTTGGCGTTGTGGTGTAGGCCGGTGCCTACAGCTCCAATTCAACCCCTAGCGTGGGAATTTCCATATGCTGCAAGTGCAGCCTTAAAAAGAAAAAAAAAAAACTACAGTGAGATTGAGTGCTTCTCAACTGTTAGAGCCTGAACTGAGGGTGTGGTTATTCACACATTTTTAGACTTACAAAGAGTCTGTCAATCATAATTTTCATTAAAAAATGTTTTTTTCTAATGATTGCAGTGTTCTGCTTCTAATACCTATCTACTATGTATATGAGTTTTATAGAATGTTACTTTTGAACTCTCATAGTCTTGGCTAGTTTGACTGCTTCTCATTGCTAGAAAATTTACAGAGATCATTAAATAATCCACAGTCACTGTTTATTGAGTTCTTCTTCTTTTTTTTTGTCTTTTTAGGGCCATGCCCTTGGCATATGGAGGTTCCCAGGCTAGGGATACAATCAGACTAGTAGCCACCGGCCTACACCACAGCCACAGCAACTCGGGATCCAAACCGCATCTGCGTCCTACACCACAGCTCACGGCAACGCCGGATCCTTAACCCACTGAGCAAGGCCAGGGATTGAACCGAGACCTCATGAATGCTAGTCGGGTTCGTTAACCACTGAGCCACGATGGGAACTCCCTCGAGTTCTTCTTCTGTACTAGGCACCATGTTCAACATTTTAGGTATATGATCGCAGCCGTTATCACACTGGGTCTTGTCCCCCCAAATACATTTTTAAGAACTCCCAATTTGCCAGAGATCAGCTGGCTTAAGGTCAGAGCAGAAAAGGTAATCTCTGCTGTCTGGGTTTGTTTGCCCATAAAGCATCACTCTTAATAAGGACAATGGCTGGAGCAGAGGTAAAATCTAGCACAGTGGAACATTTAAACTGATGGGTAATGTGGGAATTCTAGGAATTCCTTATAAAACACATTTGTGACAGCGAACTTCACTAACTTCCCATCTTTCAAATTAGCCACAGAAGTATTCTGTGCATAGTGGAAGTTAGTGGAAGCTGTGGGGCCTGAAAAGGCTACATGTTCCAGCCACACAGCATTCCGGAAAAGGCGAAACTATAGAGACAGGAAAATGATCAGTGTTGCCAGGGGCTCAGGGGAGGGAGAGAGGATTTTTAGCACAGTGAAATGATTCTGAATGATACTGTTAATAGAGGATATGTGTTATTACGCATTTACCAAAACTCATGTACCAACATCAAGCGTGAACCCTAATGAAACCATGGACTTTAGTTAATAACAGTGTCTCAGTGTTGGCTCATCAGATGTTAATACATGTGCCGCTGTGGTGCAAAATGTTAATAATAAGGGAAACTAGGAGGTGAGATGGAAAATCTCTGTACTGTTCTCTTAATTTTTCGGTAAACCTAAAACTGCTCCCCAAAATAGTGTTGTTGGTGTGTGTGTAGCCAATTCTCAAGCCTATCCCTCCACTTTCGGTTTTCCTTCATTTTTTTAAATTACTGACCGCAGTCCTGAAACAGCAGTCATATAAAATCCCACTGTCCTTCACTCTGCACCCAGTCTTTTGCTGGCTCTGCGGATGAACTTTTCCATATATGCTTTCTCTGTCTCTGTCCAGCTATCTGTGCTTGCTGCTTACATTCAGTCTGCCCACTCACAGCCTGTCCTACATGCTGCCTTCAGATGGCTCTTCCTGCATTGTAGCTCTTAGTGTTGCCCTTCCCTGGCCCCAGCCTATCTCCCTCTCCCACCCCAGTTTCTCTATTATCTGCCTCCGGTGGCTTGTAGTCCGTGAAATCCTGTTGCAAGCCATTGTTTCTTGAAACCAAAAGTGATCTCTTGTTAGCACGTGGTTGATAATTTTTTGTTGACATCTGTTCTGACAGTCTGGCATGAAACATCGTGTTGTGCTTGCCTCTCTCCCCACCCAGCTGGACCACGTGATGTGACGATGAAGACAGTGTTGTCCCTCCACCACTGTTCCTGAGGCACTGGAGTGCTTTGAACATAGTAGGTCCTGGAAGAAGGCACTCAGCTGAATTCAATGTATCTGTCCCCAGTCTCTTGATCCAGAGCCCTGCTGTTAGGTGAAATGAAAGAGAAACCCATTGCCCCCATGACAGGCAGTGTGTGACAGTGTAATAGCTGAGATGTTTCTCACATGAGAGGTGTTGTAATGTATTAGGTCACTGGCACATTTTTGGGGGGTTTATAGCCACTTCTTTGGCTGCCCTGCTGTGCCTTGAATGTGGAATTTAGATTGGCATAAACAATTTTTAACCAGTACATTCTGAACCAAACATCTATCCACATGTCTTTCCAAAAGAAATCCTTGTTGCATAATAAATGCGTGCCCTTTGCTGTCTTTCCTATGAGAAGATTGAAAATGATATTTAGGAGTTCCCGTCGTGGCGCAGCGGTTAACGAATCCGACTAGGAACCATGAGGTTGTGGGTTCGATCCCTGGCCTTGCTCAGTGGGTTAATGATCCAGCGTTGCCGTGAGCTGTGGTATAGGTTGTAGATGTGGCTCTGATCCCGCATTGCTGTGGCTGTGGCATAGGCCAGCGGCTACAGTTCTGATTAGACCCCTAACCTGGGAACCTCCACATGCCACAGGTGCGGCCCTAAAATGACAAAAGGCAAAAAAAAAAAAAAAAGATAATGCTTTGATTACTGTTTGCACTCTTTGAGAACTGAGGAATCTTGTGACTCTTTGCCAATAATTCTTCTAAATTAAAACTTTTTTTAACTCTTTTTGTGGTTTAAGTCCAGTAAAAGATTTTCGATGGAGTAAAAATTAATTTTATATATTTCCTAGATCTTTTTCTTTATCTCAGGTAAAAGGTAGGATGAGCTAGGAATACTTAGTAGCTCAGTTATTGCCTCCAACATTTAAAATATACAAATAAATGTACAGCTCATCACCAAAAAGCAAACAACCAGTTGGAAAATAGGCAGAAAACATAAATAGACATTTCTCCAAAGAAGACATACAGATGGCCAGTAGGCACGTGAAAAGATGCTCAACATCACTAATTATTAGGGAAATGCAAATCAGAAGTACAATGAGGTGCCACCTCACACTAATCAGAATGGCCATCATTAAGAAATAACAGGCCAGAGAAGATGTGGAGAAAAGAGAACCCTCCTACACTGTTGGTGGGAATGTAAATTGGGAATGTAAATTGGTGCAGCCACTAAGGAGAACGGTATGGAGGTTCCTCAGAAAACTACAAGTTAGGATTACCATATGATTCAGCAATCCCACTCCTGGGTATATATCTGGACAAAACTATAATTCAAAAAGATACATGCACCCCTATGTTCATTGCATCAGTATTCACAATAGCTAAGATGTGGAAACAACCTAAATGCACATTGGTAGATGAATGAATTAAGAAGATGTGGTTCATGCATAAGTGGAATATTACCCAGCCATAAAAAGGAACGAAATAATGCCGTTTGCAGCAACATGGATAGATGTAGAGATTCTCATACTAAGTGAAGTAGGTCAGAAAGAGAAAGACTAATTCCATATGATATCACTTGTATTTGTAATCTAAAATACGACACAAATGAACCTGTCTGCAAAACAGACAGAGATTCGCAGATACAACAAAGGAGAGAGAGGACGGAGTATGACGGACTGGGAGTTTGGGGTTAGTAGATAGATGCACACTGTTACATTTAGAATGGATAAGCAACGAGGTCATACTGTCCAGCACAGGGAACTACATCCAGTCTCCTGAGATATATATGTATAACCGAGTCACTTTGCTGTACGGCAGAAACTGGCACAACATTGTAAATCAACTATAATTTAATTAAAAAAAAAAAAAGAGTTCGGCTTGAAGAACAATGCTTGACTATAACATCATAGCTTGAGGGCAGATCTGAGAAGGAGATAGAGGAGCAGGCATCTATAGGGCCAGATTTGTTTCTTATTTGCTTTCAAAATTGTTTAAGCAAAGCACATTTCACCAAGTTGAATTTCAACTTGAGAGATGTCCAGATGTTAAATGGCAGGACTCCAAAGAGTGAATGTGCTGTGCTTTTAGAAAAATAGAGTCTTTTTTTTGTTTTGTTTTCTCTTGTTTCTTCAAAAATAAAGGTCAAGAGAGATATCAGCAGGGAAGTCAGAACAGAAGTGGATTTAGAGATAGAAATTCTCTCATCAAGGAGCAAAGGGGTAATCTTTTCAAAAGGAGATAGATGCAGTTTAATAATAGCATGTAGGAAATGGGCTTAAGATTTTTGTTGACTGTAAACAGTATAAAATAACAATGCAGTTTGTCAAAAGTGTTGCCAAAATATTCGGTTGTCTTAATATATGTTTTACTGCTTTGAGGAAAGAAACATCTTGTTAGGTTTTCAGGAGCTACATATTTTGTGAGGCTTTTGTATTTTTTTGACTTAAAAAAATCATAACGAAAAAGTAACTTAAGATATTTGTCTCCCATCGAATTTGGTGTCTCATCACATTTCAGGTTTATATTGGATTGTAGTTGAATTAAAATTATTTCTTAATTCTCTAGGTTGTTAGAGAAACATTAATTGAAGAAACGGTGTTGGAGGAAGGGAGAACATATGTGAGACGGAAATTTGTCCAAAGCATTCTTAGTGCCTTTAAAATAGAGCAGAAAATAGCCGTAGAAGATGTTAAGTGAGTGTCTGACATCTGTGAATTAGATCTTTGAACATTTGCGAATGGACTTCCTTTGCAAGTGGTAGTGCTCTATAGAGAAAAAAATGCTGTGGTCAGTTTTGTTTGTCTGGTTGCTTTCCCCAGAAGAGTTGGTGTCTTCACGTTGAAATTTTGTTTCCAGTACCAGAAAACATTGTATTTTTAAAACAGGCAAAGGTGCTTCCATTTTAAATGCTCTTTAGTTTCGTTTCCTTTTTTTTTTAAATACATATAGAAGGCAAGATAGTGGCTGCCTTCTTCGTTAATGTGAGATTCCTAAGCAGCTGAAGGTAGAGGCAGCAGTCGGTAAGACAGCTGGTTAAGAAAATGGCAACCAAGAGTTCCCTTCGTGGCTCAGTGGTTAACGAATGCAACTAGGAACCATGAGGTTGCGGGTTCGATCCCTGGTCTTGCTCAGTGGGTTAAGGATCCGGTGTTTCCGTGAGCTGTGGTGTAGGTTGCAGACGCGGCTCGGATCCCATGTTGCTGTGGCTGTGGTGAAGGCCGGCAGCTACAGCTCCTGTTAGACCCCTAGCCTGGGAACCTCCATATGCCACGGGTGCGGCTCTAGATAAGGGGAAAAAAATTGGCAACCAAAGATCAAGAAATGGAGTTCAGTCATAATTTCAGTGGTCTGTTTAATCTACTAGAAGATAAAGTTTTTGTCTCTGAGGCAGGTTAATACCTAAAGAGTACTGCTGTACATTAGAGAGCTCATATGCCTTTATTCCCCAATATTTTTAAAAATTTATTTTATTAACATACAGTTGATTTACAATGTTATATTAATTTCTACACTACAGCACAGTGATTCGGTTATATATACATATACATTTTTTTTCTTTTCCATTGTGGTTTGTCACAGGGTATTGAATATAGTTCCCTGTGCTATTCAGTAGAACCTTGATTTATCCATCCTATATGTAATAGTTTACATCTGCTAATTCCAAACTCCCATCCCATCCCTTCCCTCAACCTCCCACCCCCTTGGCAACCACAGGCCTTCTCTGTGTCTCTGAGTCTGTTTCTGCTTTGTAAAAAAGTTCGTTTGTATCATGTATTAGATTCCACCAAAAGTGATATCATATGGTATTTGTCTTCCTCTGATTTACTTAGCTTAGTGTGTTCATCTTTAGGTCCATCCATGTTGCTGCACATGACATTATTTCATTCTTTTTTATGGCTGAGTAGTATTCCATTGTGTATATGTATCTGTTCACATCTTCTTTTTCCATCCATCAGTGGACATTTAGGTTGTTTCTGTGTGTTGGCTATTGTCAAGAGCGTTGCTATAAACATAGGGGTGCGTGCATCTTTTTAAATTATAGTTTGGTCCAAATATACACCCAGGTGTGGGATTTGTAGATCATATCAGAATATTTTTTGATTTCATATATCCTTGGATGCATACACAAATAGGCATCATCAACGAGATGTGGTTTCAGAGAGGCAAGCACACGCTCACATGTCCCTCTTGAACTTGCTCACTGTTGCCCCAGATTTAGTTTCCTCTACCTGGAGTCGATTCTTCATTTCATAATTAGAAGATAAAACTTGCAAATGACAGTAACATGTTTCCTTGGTTTTACATTCTAATCTGTAATAAGGAGGACAGCTTGAAGCGGATGTGTTCATTTCTTTGTACTTCACTGAAGGAGTTGAGGATTGAGGAAGAGACTAGGGTTGCAATAGGCAGAAATGAGATCTGTTGTTTACTGACTTGTGTGAGTGCAAAATTGTCCCTCACCTGGAAAATGAGCAATTGTAAGTGTTAAATTGAAAACCTATCCAAAGCTGTTTGTTTGTAGCAGGAACTCACTAAAATGGTAGTGCTGCACATGTGGGAGAGAGGATATCTTTTGTGTGTGTGTGTCTTTTTAGGGTCACATTCATGGCATATAGAGGTTTCCAGGCTAGGGATCCAGACAGAGCTAGCCTATGCCATAGCCACATCAGACCCAAGCCAGGTCTGTGACCTACACCACAGCTCACGGCAATGCCAGATCCTTAACCCACTGAGCCAGGCCAGGGATCGAACCCATGTCCTCATAGATGCTAGTCGGGTTCTTTACCTGCTGAGCCATGACGGGAACTCTGGGCGAAAGGATATCATAGGGAGAGTTTGCTATTTCAGCTTGGACATGCATTCACACATGGTGATTTGCCTTCTGATGCTTAGTAGTCATTGGCCAGAGGTTATTTGCCCAGACTCACCTTGAATTTGTCAGCTGCCAACCAAAAACTATTGTTGGAGTTAGTGGGACCACAGAAGAGATTCATTTAGGATATTTTCATCTGTTTCTCAATTTTTAGGAGAATAATAAAAGTTCTTTGGGAGAGTTTTTTTTTAATTTTACATTTGAATTTAGTTAACCAAAAATGACATTTGAATACAGTGTCAATTTTAGTAGATTAAAAGTATTTAGTTTTAGGTTTTTGGTTTATACATGTTTACAACTTTGTGAAGCAGCAAATTACTGGTAGAAGTTTATTATTTAAAATTAAGATCTACTCACAGTTCCTGTCATAGCGTGGCAGTTAACGAACCTGAATAGTATCCATAAGGACACGAGTTGGATCCCCAGCCTCGCTCAGTGGGTTAAGGATCCATTGTTGCCGTGAGCTGTGGTGTAGTTTGCAGACCTGGCTTGAATCCTGCATTGCTGTGGCTGTGGTGTAGTTTGCAGACCCGGCTTGAATCCTGCGTTGCTGTGGCTGTGGCTGTGGTGTAGGCCGGCAGCTGTAGCCCTGATAATGACCTCTAGCCTGGGAACTTCATATGCCATGGGTGCGGCCCTAAAAAAAGACAAAAAAAACCCTTCATCTACAGAGTTTTGTATGAATGTAGGTTTTTATCTCTCTAGTATTAGTACCTAAGAGTGGGATTACTGGGTCATATGTAAGCTTGTGGTTTACGTTGTTAGAAGCTACCAGGTAATTTTCCAGAGTGGCTGTACTGTGAGAATGTGAGTTGTTCCTCCTCTTCTCCAGCACTTGATATTGTCATTTTTTTTGTTGTTTTGTGGTGTTTTTGTTTCAGCCATTCTAATAGGTGAGTGGTCGTGTATTAGTGTGGTTTATTGTTTTGCATTTTCCTAAGGACTAATTTTGTCATGTGCTGTTTGGTTAAGTATCTGCTCAAATCTTTTGCCCATATTAAAAATTAGGCTTCTTGTTGAGTTTTGTGATTTTTTTGTATGTTTTGATACCTGGCCTTTCTCGGACATAAAATTTATATATATTTTTTGAATTAGAAGCTTATCTCGCCTCTTTTTTTAATAGAGTCTTTCATACAATAAGAGTTTAATTTTAAGGAAGTCTCGATTATCAATATTTTTTCTTTTTATGGTTTATGCTTTTGGTTTCTTACCTAAAAACT
Organism: Catagonus wagneri; assembly: GCA_004024745.2. NCBI lineage: Eukaryota > Metazoa > Chordata > Mammalia > Artiodactyla > Tayassuidae > Catagonus > Catagonus wagneri. The sequence goes on from PVHT020004020.1 coordinate 1,105,359, forward strand.
CTTTGCCTAACCCAAGGTCACAAAGATTCTGTGTTTTTTCCCTAATAGTTTTATATTTTGATGTTTTACATTTAGGTCTGTGATACATTTTTTTTTGTCTTTTTTTTTTTTTCAGGGCTGCACCCATGGCATGTGCAAGTTCCCAGGCTAGGAGTCTAATGGAAGCTGCAGCTGCCGGCCTACACCACAGCCACAGCAACGTGGGATCCGAGCCACGTCTGCAACCTACACCACAGCTCATGGCAATGCCGGATCCTTAACCCACTGAGCGAGGCCAGGAATCGAACCCGAAACCTCATGGTTCCTACTCGGATTCGTTTCCACTGCGCCACGACAGGAACTCCGGTCTGTGAGACATTTTGAGTTAATTTTGTATAACGTAATGTACATGTTGAGATTCATTTGTTTGCTTATGGATTTCCAATTTTTCCAGCGCCATTTGTTGAATAGGTTACCCTTTTCCGATTGCGTGCCTTCTTACTTTTGTCAGAACTCAGTTGATGATATTTGCATGCCTTCTGGACTATACTCAGTTCCATTGATCTGTTTGTCTTTCCTTTTGCCAAAACTAAAGTACGTCTTCACAGAAGGTGCCCTGAGTCCCTTAACTTTTTTTTTTTCAAAATTGTATTAACTGATTGAACCCTCTGCCTTTCAGTATAGAGTTTATTGTGAGCTTGTCTGTATTTCATAAAATTTCTGGAATTTTGATTGGGATCATGTTAGATCTATAGATCATTTCGAGAACTGACATCTTACGTGTATTGCAGTTTATGAACGTGATAGGACTCTCTCCATTTATCTAGGTCATGTTTGGGTTCTTTCATCTGTGTTTTTGTTCGTTTGTTGTTTTTGGCTGCACCTGTGGCATATGAAAGTTCCCATGCCAGGGATCGAACCTGCATAGCAGCAGCCCAAGCCACTGCAGTGACCACACCAGGTCCTTAAGTTGCTGTGCCACATGAGAACTCCCAGCTTCTTTCGTCAGTGTTTTACAGTTCTTACCTATTTTTTTCAAAGAAGCATTTGTTGATTCTGATGCCTTTTTTTCAGGTATTTTTTTTCTTTCTTACTAATAAAAGTTTTATAAAATGTGATTTTCCTTTCCTGTAATAGCAATACCAGGAAACTCAATTGTTAGTCCAGATATCCATTTTATTTAGTGCTGGATCTGGGCCTTTAATGATAGAATGTCTCCCTTGATGGGGCAGAGACCATGTGTACTAATAGTGTCGATTAAGCCAGCTTCTTGTAAGTTACAACAGAGCAGTGTCCTCGTGTCACTATTTCCTCTTTCTCTCCTCTTCATTTAGAGTTACAATTTCTGTCTTTGGGAGAAAGCAGGCAAAATCTAATTTGTAATGGTTAGGACTAGTTGTCCACTTAAACAATAGAAAACTGAGTCATAAATTCTGTCTTCATAAAACTCCTCCATACTTTTGGAAAATGACTCATTTTTAGGCAGCGTCTGCCGTAGATAGCTGCCAGAAAGTGATCTAACTTGGATAAATTTGATGCTTTGTACAAGTTACAGGGCCCCTGTAGAGAAAGCACTGAGAGCTAGAGACCATCACATGTGCGTCTGTGTGCCACGGTTGTCAGCCCAGCGACACAAGTCAGTGGGGCATTTTGCAAGGTTCTAGTTCAGTTTCTTTTAAACATTAGCTTGCCTCAGTATCCCCTGAAAAGCTTATTAAAACAGATCTTTGAAGTTCCTGTTGTGGCTCAGCAGGTTAAGAACTGACATAGTGTCTGTGAGGATGCGGGTTCGTCCCTGGCCTCAGTGGGTTAAGGATCCAGCGTGGCTGTGAGCTGTGGTGTAGGTCGCAGACATAGCTTGGATCCCGGGTTGTGTGGCTGTGGCGTAGGCTGGCAGCTGCAGCTCCTATATGGCCCCTAGCCTGGGGATTTCCATATGCTGCAGGTGCGGCCGTGAAAAGGGAAAAAAAAAAGAAAAGAAAAAACAAACAAAAAGCTCAGATTGTTGTATCCCACCCTCCCAGAGTTTTTCATTCAGTAGTTCTGAGACAGATCTGAAAATTTACATCTCTGTCAAGTTCCAGGAGTTGTAAAGGCTGCTAGTTTGAGAACCACGTTGAGATCCATTCCTCTGATTTATCTGTGTGATTCACTAAAAGAAATTGACAATTTTAGGAGTTCCCGTCATGGCGCAGTGGAAACGAATCCGACTAGGGACCATGGGTTGTGGGTTCGATCCCTGGCCTCACTCATTGAGTTAAGGATCTGGCGTTACTGTGGCTGTGCAGCTATAGCTCCAATTTGACTCCTAGCCTGGAAACCTCCATGTGCCTCAGGGGTAGCCCTAAAAAGCCAAAAAAAAAAAAAAAAAGGTACAGCCAACTAATCTTCCTAAGACCTTCCATAGTTACAATGAAGTCATTCTTCCAGGTGATGGCGTGAATCTGTTATTGATTAAGAACAGGACCTCCTCCAGTCAGGAGCTTCAAGGAAGGATAAAACAGAGCTGTGTCCTGTTGCTTTCTGTTCTCTCTTCCTATCAAACCAGGATGGGACAGAGCTCTAGAAATTGAACAGCATAATACCTTAAGATTGGGTCTCAGGTGCCCTTACCTAAGTAGGAAGTATAAGATGTTTGAATTTGTGTCTTTGACTCAGTCAAAGAATTATATGCTAAATTTTGTAGGTTGGAAGCCGACTGGGTTTGGCGGTAGGGCGGAGAATTCAGCAGTATTCAAAAGGAATTTGCAAGGTAACCCTGCGATTCACTCTGAAATGTTTAGCTTTGACTAAAAGGTTGACTAGTACCTGCCTTGATAGAGCATCGGTGATATGGTAGCGTGGAAAGGTCACTCGTTAATCCAGGAACTCTGTGTTCTTATGTGCCTTGGGCAGCAACACACTGGCCTTGGTTAAGTCATTTAATTTCTTTGAGTCCTCTTTGGTCAGGAAACAGGAGTTTTGGGGAATAAGCGATCTTTTAAGTTCCCTTCTGGCTTTCAGATTTTATCTTTTTATATATCTATTTACTTTCAACTAATAAATTATACCTTTTTTTTCCCTCTCACCACCATCCATCCCCATTATCAACTGAATGCTTTTCTGAGAACTATGTAAGACCCTGATATCAAAAGGAGAGGAATTGTAATGAGCAAACTCATGTATTTCCTTTCGGTGTTAGTTTCCAAAGGAAGAGATGTTTGAACCATACTCCACGCTCTCTTCATTAGAGATCCTGTCGTATCGAATTCTCGCTACCTGTGTTGAAAATAGCGAATTTGCCCATCTTGGTGAAAAGCACCCACTTTTGTCTGCAGATGTCAAATAGACAAGGCACAGCTGAATAAGAGATGAAACGGTAGCATCTTGCAAGTATAATACGCAGGGGGCGGTTCTTGTCACTTTCTGTCCAATCAGCTCAGCGATAATAGCTCAGCTTTCATCATCTAGCCCTGAATAGAATGGGAGAATCATCAGCAGTCTATTCTGGAGCCTACTTTTCTAAAGTGCTTTGAAGAGAAAAATTTTCATCTAGTAAGTAGTGAAGCGCTCCTGATTGGTAATTGCATTTCTTTTAATTGGTTTAAATTGGAGTGATTAGGAGGAAACAGAGGTGGGGCAAAGATTCAGGATTTTAGAGACTTGTTGAATTCATCCTGGTTCAGGTGATTATACGTAAGGTGGGCCTATATATCTGCTTTTTTTTTTTTATGTCTTTTTAGGGCCAAACCCTCAGCATATGGATGTTCCCAGGATGGGGGTCAAATTGGAGCTATAGCTGCCAGCCTACAGCACAGCCACAGCAATGCTAGATCCCAGCCACATCTGCTATCTGCACCACAGCTCACAACAACGCTGGATCCTTAATCCACTGATTGAGGCCAGGGATCAAACCTGAATCGTCATGGATACTAGTCGGGTTCACTGCCACTGAGCCATGACAGAAACTCCCTATTTACCTGCTTTATGGGGCAGACGAGGCTAAATAGATCCCAAGTGCCCTTTGCCCAGTGATTTCTTTTTTTAAAAAAAATCTTTGTGCTTCAGGGAGTTCCCATCATGAAACAAATCTGATTAGTAACCATGAGGTCGTGGGTTCGATCCCAGCCCTCACTCAGTGGGTTAAGGATCTGGCGTTGCCATGAGCTATGGTGTAGGTCATAGATGAGGCTCAGATCTTGTGTTGGTGTGGCCGTGTTGTAGACCAGTGGCTAAAGTTCCAATTCCACCCCTAACCTGGGAACCTCCATATGCCGCGGGTGCGGCTCTAAAAAGAAAGAAAAAAAAAATCAATGGGAATGAGAAATCTTATACTCAAGCAGGAAGCTGCACACCACCCCATCTCTTTGGGAATTTTAAATTGGGGGCAACTGCTCAGGGTGGGTGTGAGCCTCACTAGGTCACTCACTGTGAGGTGCCCTCCACCCCCTCCATAAGGCCCAGGAGAGCTCACTCTCAGATTTGCCTCGGAGTCCAGCAGAATTCTGGTCTTGATAATGTAGGGAATCAAACAGCCTTTGGAGTTGGATGAAACACAGCACCTTAGCTGAAAGCCTGACTCCAAGCCTGTCCTCAGACTTTCTCTGTGCTGTGACTTTATTATCTATGCTACATGTTCTAAATATTTTTTTACGAAACTTACAAAGGTTGAGCTAATTGGTGTAGCATAGTAAAGCCATTTGACAATCTTTTCATGACAAATCTAGGGACCCTGCAAGGGCTTCTCTTGGTGCCCTTCACCAGAGCTCCCCCCCCCCCCGCATTGCTGGGAACTGGCTTATACTGATCCAATGACATTCAGACTGTGACTATGGAAAAGCAGAATCGAAGGCAATATTGACCAGTCAGGCCCACGGGTCTGGGCATAACAGAGGCCCCGATTTCTCATTCTGCTTGTAACGCCAGAACCACAAAGAATGTCTTTGTTAAGAATCAGAAAACACAGTTAAACAAGCCAAAGGAAGAAATGATATCATGGCCCAGTTGAATCAGCTAAGAAATATTTTTATATTAAAGAAATCCTTTACCCTTCTAACTGCAGTATTCACATTCTCGTGCGTATTGAATGGAAGATTTGAGAAGAAAGTTAACAGAAATGGCCTCATTAAAGATGTAGGGGGGACGTTTGCAATGTCTGACTCACTATAAAAAAGCAGAAATAGGAGTTTCACTGTAGCTCAGTGGATTAAGAACCCAACATAATGTCCAGGAGGATGTGGGTTCGATCCCTGACCTTGCTCAATGGGTTAAGGATCTGGCATTGCCACAAGTTGCGGCATAGGATCTGGAGTTGCCATGGCTGTGGTTTCGACTGGCAGCTGCAGCTCTGATTCGACCTCTGGCCCAGGAGCTTCCAGATGCTGCATGTATGGCCCAAGAAGAGGGAAGGAAGGAAGGAAAGAAAGAAGGGAGGATGGGAGGAAGGAAGGAAGGAAAGAAGGAAGAAGGGAGAAGTTGAAATTTGTTATTCTTTCCTACTCATCTGCTATATGTCTGTGTAACCCAGTGATGCTGTGTATGTAACTTATCACCAATGCATGCCTTGTGCCAGCAAAGTCAGCGAGGAAGCTCCTTTTTCCTCTGCCTTTTTGTCATTGAAGAAAACCCATGCCTGTCCATTCTGCATGTCAGTCTGGCATGATGTTCAAGTGCACTCCCAGGAGACAGCCGGGGAAGTCCGGATCTGGGGGAGAGCGGAGTCTTGCATTTTCAAGTAGGAGAGAGATGTTACCTGATACTCAGAGAATCTTGGCGGCTAACAGCCATCTCTGGGTTAGTTTACTGTTTGTTGCTTTATAATTCTGCTTTTTGGGGTTTTAACCAGTTGTTTCATTGTTTGCTGCTGGAAAGTTTTTCGTGCTGGCAGGCAACTGTGAGGCACTTCTAGGATTTCTGATAAATGGAGCACCTGTGTCATTCTGCATGTCAGCAAAATGACAAGCTGGATTTTGGCCCATCATACTTAAAGCTAATTTGAGACTGAAAATCTGGAGTCGTGCCAACTTATAAATATGAGTACTGCTTAATAGCAGACAGTGCATTAGCTGATTTAGCGGTTGACTCTTCAATGATAGCTTTTTAAAAAGAGTTCTGTGTGGTCAGCCCTTTAAAGCCCTTTTCCTCTGGGAAAAGAGAGAACCAGGGAAGAAAAGAGTGTGAGGCAGGCTGGGTGGGGAAATAAAGAGGGAAGTAGCCTTTGGGATCAGCAGGGGTTCTTAGTTTTCTGTGTTCCAGGGGCTTCTTTAGCAGTCTGAGAAGCCTATAGAAGTCCTCTCAGAATTATGTTTTACATGAGATAAATAGGATTACAAAGGACGCCAATTGTCTTGAAAATATGGTTATCAAAATACTTCAGAAAACAACTGTGTGATAGGGTAGTTTGTACTTCTTTACAAATATTCAGTTCTAGTGGTGGATCTTATGACAGCTCTAACTTTTAAGTTGTGATCAGCATAAACGATATTTTGAAATTGACAGCAGCTGTCAAGGGATGTGAAAATATATTTATTGGTGAGGAAGTTGGGTTCTGCCGGTAACTCCGGTGGCTGGTTGCTTGCCTTCATAATTGAAGGAAAATGCTAAATTTCAGGTAGAAGTGAATGAAAAGTAAAATGTTAGCTCTTTCCCTGTGCCAGTCCCCAGATGGGAAGCCCATGAATCGCAGAATTAGATCCTTGCTCGTTAGAGGAACTTGGTTCGAATTATCAGTTTGGCCATTTACTGGCTGTGTGACCTTGGCCAAATTAACCTCACAGACTGTGTTTCATCCTCTATAGGCAGTGGGTGATAGCTGCTTTGTAGAGTGATGGGAAGGCTTCAGAAGAGCAGGGCTCCCTGTGGAAAGATGTGACTTGACCCATGCTGGTTCCTCTAAATGGCTTTCTTTTAGCAGCTCTATTCTATTTTTATTTTTAACATTTTTTGGGATCTTTTTTTTTTAGGGCCACACCCCTAGCATATGGAAGTTCCCAGCCGAGGGATTGAATTAGAACTGCACCTTCTGGCCTACGCCACAGCCACAGCCACAGCAACGCAGGATCCAAGCCGTGTCTGCAACCTACACCACTGCTCACGGCAACGCCGGATCCTTAACCCACTGAGCGAGGCCAGGGATCGAACCCACAACCTCATGGATACTCAGGTTCATTAGTGCTGAGCCACGATGGGCACTCCTTAGCAGTTCTACCGTAAAATGAACTTAGCACACCTACTCATAGGCTGGGGTGGACTTTTCACTAAGGAAGGAAGCTAGAAACACAGATTGTATTGACAGCAGAAAATTCCTTTCACCTTTAGATGTTCTTAAAAATGATTGGCCCTTAAGGGGTGGATTTGGGTATGATATGAAGGGGAGAAAGCATTATCACATTTGAGAAGGACACTTTTTAGGGCTTGTCCTTGCCTTGTGATCTGAAACCTTGGCTTGTAAAGAGAGAGCTTTTTGCTGTTTGGAAAGATTTTAATTAGAACTAGCCTTGCCCTCAGCCCATTTGTTCCCCTGATGATTGATTGGCTGAGGGAATGAGCGTGTCTTGGCTGCTTCTAGAAGGGGGAGGGCGGAGGGAGTCCCCTACTTTCTTGGATCACACCTTTTTTTTTTTTTTTTTGTCTTTTGTCATTTTAGGGCCACACCCGCCGCATGTGGAGGTTCCCAGGCTAGGGGTCTAATCGGAGCCACAGCTGCTGACCACAGCCACAGCCACAGCAACACAGGATCTGAGCCGCGTCTGCAACCTACACCACAGCTCACGGCAACGCCGGATCCTTAACCCAGTGAGCAAGGCCAGGGATCGAACCCGCGACCTCATGGTTCCTAGTCAGATTCATTAACCACTGAGCCACGATGGGAACTCCAGATCACACCTTCTGTACCTGCGGAGCCCCCCCAAAGTCTGGTTACGCCGTCAGATTCTGGTTTCACATGTGAAGCATGGTCTGGATTGATTACTTGACGGAACTCGAAAGAGTGGAAATCTTGGTTTTGTGTGACTATTGTCTTGAGCAAAGGTACCTCCAGGGCACAAGAGCGAGTTCTTTTTCTGAATGCGCATGAGCCCAGCAAGCTTCCTTTTTCCCTGAGAGCTTTAAAGCCAGGAGACCACAGCGCTTGACCCCTGCCTTCGGCCAGGCCGTGAGGTTTGCAAAGCAAGGCCCATTGAGTTTCCTTGTCCCCCGGGGAACACTAACACCCCGTTTAATGCCTCCTTTTCATCAAAACCAGATTTGTCGTCTCACTTATTTCCCAGTGTCTGGCCAAGATAGAGATCTTTATGAAAACAAACTGGCAGTAACTCAAGCCAGATAAGAGGGGAGAGCTTCTCCTGGGCAGAAGGAAGCTGTTAACGGGAACAGATGGAGACAGATCTAAACAGCTTCGAGAAGGTGCATGCTTCGGGGCGCTTCCTGCCTCCTGAGAGCTGTTGGAATCAGGAGAGCTACAGTGACCCGAGGCCCACCCCACCCCCTCAGGAACCCTCTGTGGGGCCAGCCCCTCTGACCACTTTCTTTTTTTTTTCCTTTCTTTTTCGGACCACACCTCTGGCATCTGGAAGTTCCCAGGCTGGGGATTGAAATGGAGCTGCAGCTACCAGCCTACGCCACAGCCACAACAACTGACCGATGCCGCAGCTCATGGCAACGCCGGAACCTTAACCCACTGAGTGAGGCCAGGGATCGAACCCGCATCCCCGGGGAGACTACGTCAGGTTCTTAACCCACTGAGCTACAATAGGATCTGCCCTCTGACCCTTGATGCCCACAGTCAACCTCTCCTGCTGCTCTCTGACTTTCCTTATCCCAAAGCAGGAGGGAGGTATAAAGAGCAAATGCATTTAGCTGTTACCTGGGATGATGAGAAAAACAAGACGTTGCAGTTTACAGAGAACTGGCAGATTGACTGTGCAGAGACGACTGATTTTCAACATACCGTAATTTATTAAGTCACCGAGGTGAAGACCCTAATTGTCCTGTTAATCTACGAAAGTATAAATAGGCCCCTCGGAGGCACCTGAGCACTGGCCAGCGTGGTGATCATTTATTGTTACTGACCAGCTTCTGGACTGCGTATGAGTGGTTAGCATTCTAGGCAAGGGAAGGGAGGAAATGGCTTATCTGTATTCACCACAGGCCATATCTTGGCTGCTTGGAATTTTTATACTCTTCTCTTGCATTATTCTAAGCTTCAAAGCACCTAAGCTCATGTTTTATCGTGTGGTAACTTGCTAACTCGCCTTTGTCTCATGGTTTTATTTATTTATTATTATTATTACTGCTATTTTAGGGCTGCACCCACAGCATAAGGAGGTTCCCAGGCTAGGGGTCCAGTCGGAGCTGTATCTGCCAGCCTCTGCCACAGGCACAGCCACAGCAACTTGGGATCCAAGTTGTATCTGCGCGACCTACACCACAGCTCACGGCAACGCTGGATCGCTGACCCACTGAGCGAGGCCAGGGTTTGAACCCGAATCCTCATGGATCCTAGTCAGGTTCCTTAACCACTGAGCCACAATGGGAACTCCTTGTCTCATGGTTTTAAACTTTCTTCTGAACCAACCTGTGCAGTCAGAAGGAAGACAGTGTGTTCTGCAAAGGTTTCATGATGTTATCCTCTTGTTACAGAATCTTCTCTTTGCTTTCCCATCAGGTCCCCACTTCTCGGGCCATCAAGCCCTCAGGTGATGTCCTTTTATCTTAGTCACCTTGTTCTCTCATCACCAGTGTGGACCATTGGCCTCATGAAGGTGGTTTTTTTATTGTCAGATAACCCTTGTTCCTTTCTGTCCTGTCACTTGGGGGATTTCTCTCAGCCCAGTTCTGCCCGGTCTCCCGGACTCAGTTCTTTTTTTTTTTTCTTTCCTTTCTTCCTGATCTTGGCCCACCCTACACATCCTCTGCATTCTCACCCCCTCTCCCCTTGCCTCTCCCATGCATTTTGGTTATTTGGTAGCTTCGATTTTACATCAGTCTTGTGTTTTTTCACCTATGCCTTGTTTCCCCAGCAAGTTAAAATTCCTCAGTAGAGGAGACTGTGCTCTATTTAATATATTATAATTGCTAGCAAATGACCAGTGCACGACGCTTTTCATTAAATATGTAGAAGCAGACAAAAGGTACCACAAGTTAGATATTTTGTAGGAGGTGATGGAGCTTTGCTGTGGTTACCAGCATTAAGGGTGTCTGTTTTACAGAACCAGAAACTCCATTTTCCTCCACTTTACTCAGCATTGATCCAGGCTCAGAAAGCTTATTCATAAAAACCAAACTCAAAGTTAGTGACTGCCCATTTATTCGCAATAAGAAATCTAATTTCTAGGCATCTAGAATGTCTGTGTCAGCTGCTCAGCGCATCCATTGCCTTGTGGCAAGGTTTCCAGAAGGCTGCTGTAGGGCCACGGGTGGCCAGGATGAGGCCTTTGAAGCGGCTCCCAGTCCCTGGTGACTGTGCTCTAGACCCTAGGGACACTGGGCCGTGTTCTTGCTCCTCGGTTTCCTATCTTCTGGAAGACTCTTTGCTTTGAGGAGTTGAAAGGCTCATCTATAGACTTGGTAGTAAAATCTGGGCAGTAACATAATAAAGGCCAGATTTGATTTGCTGAGGAAGCAGAGGGCAGGTAATTGAGACATGAGCAGAGATACAGTCAAGAGGCTTTGGGATAGAATTGCCCAGGATGTTCCCGGGGATGCGACTGGATGAGATCCGTGGGTCAGGTGAATGGTAAATGGTATTTCTGAGTGAAGAGAACATGTGATTCGGAGAAGGACAGGGAGGGCCTTTGCAGGGGGCAGGTGGGAGTGTGGGCGATGCTGAGGGGAGGTCAGAATGTTGAAAGGGAAGTGTGACAGGTGTCTATTCGTTTCTTTATATTGTTTTTCCTAAAGCTGATGTGGCTGGTAATTTACAAATGAATGAGGGTAGTTGTGAATAAGGAACCTTCAAACTAAATGAAAAGAATGGTTTTTGCGTAGAACTGTACAGTGTACAGAATTTTATATCTATATAAATATATATGTATATATAATTTTATACATATGTAAATATATGTTTATATATAGTGTTTATTTTTAAAGTATGATTTGATATCAGATTCAAAGTTCCCGTCGTGATGCAGTGGAAACGAATCCGACTAGGAACCGTGAGGTTGCGGGTTCGATCCCTGGCCTCGCCCAGTGGGTTAAGGATCCAGTGTTGCCTTGAGCTGTGGTGTAGGTTGCAGCTGCGGCTTGGATCTAGCGCTGCTGTGGCTGTGGTGTGGTGTAGGCTGGTAGCTGTAGCTCCAGTTGGACCCCTAGCCTGGGAACTTCCATATGCCCTAAAAAAGGAAAAAAAATTCATCATACTCTAAACCAGAAGAATTGGGAGATTAATTCCTCCAGGATACCACTCATTGTCCTTTTAATATAGATGACTGTTTTTATGAGCTTAGAGCTATGTATTTATTAAGAGCTTCTTTGGCCCATGAATGGGGCCAAGGGGTGTTCTGAAGTGGTGTGAGCCTGGCACGTCTGGTTGAATAAACAGTAATTGATGGGTTGATATAAAAAACTTCACCGTCTTCATCATAGCAAAGAAGCTGAATGGTAGCTTTTTGCAGCTATCAGTGATGATGTTTGCTTAGTGCAAATGGCACCATAGGGAGTTCAATTTTTTTCCCCTTTTTTTTTTTAGGGCCGCACCTGTGGCATATGGCGGTTCCCAGGCTAGGGATCCAATCAGACCAGTAGCCGCCGGCCTACATCACAGCCACAGCAACGCAGGATCCGAGCCGTGTCTACAACCTACACCACAGCTCACGGCAACGCCGGATCCTTAACCCACTGAGCAAGGCCAGGGATCGAACCCACGTCCTCTTGGATGCTAGTCGGGTTCGTTAACCACTGAGCCATGACGGGAACTCTGGGAGTTCAACTGGCTTAGAACAGAGGCTGCTAGCACGCCTTTTCTGTAAAGGGTAGATGGTTTTGAGAGCCATTGGGCATCTGTCGAAATGACTCAACTCTTCCCTGTAGCAAGAAAACAACTGTAGACAATAGTAAAACTAATGCATGTGGCAGGTTCTCCTTAAACTTTATCTATGGACGTGGAAATTTGATTGTCATGCTAACTATGTATCATGAAATACTGTTCTTTTTTCGAAGTTTTCCAACCATTTGAAAATACAAAAAAATATCTTTGACCCACAGGCTATATAATGTACCAGTTTCCAGTGTGTAACATGGAATATGGGTTTGAGAGAGAAATGATACAAAACACAGGCTGCTATAGTTTACGATAGAGTAGAAGGGGACTTCACCCACCCTTTTCTCGGAATCTGATAGGTCTTAGGCCATTCATTTTCAAAAGTCATTTTCCTTTTTTTTTTGCTTTTTTATTAGGGCCGCACCCGGGGCATATGGAGCTTCCCAGGCTAGGAGTCAGATCGGAGCTACAGCTGCCGACCTGCGCCACAGCCACAGCAATGTGGGATCTGAGCCGCCTTCTGCGACCTACACCACAGCTCACGGCAACACCGGATCCTTAACCCACTGAGCGCAGCCAGGGATCAGACCCGCAACCTCATGGATCCTAGTCAGATTCATTAACCGCTGCGCCACGACGGGAACTCCCAAGTCATTTTCAAAATCTGTGATTTTCTTAGCTGGTTTCTTCAAACTGATTATCAGCTTTGCTAAGGTATTTATTTGGTCTATAAACAAAGTACTGTTTTTGTCAGGGTATATCACAGGCTGTGATGTAGTACTAGGTTTCTCCTGTTTCAAAACAAATTGTGCATGTCCACAAATGTGCGTATTTGCGTGCGTGCACACACACCATGGGAGGGCTCCTTACCTTAACAACTCCAAGTTCTTTTAACCTCCTTTCTTTCACCATTCTGGGATTCTTCATTCTCCAGGTATAATTTATTTCTGCACGTACATCTTAATTTTCTTAGTTTTTCTGTTAAAAGTCCCCTTTCTTCCTATTCTCACGGACAGGGGAAACCACAAAAAGGAGTTCTTAAAATAAAACTAACAATGTAACTTTGGCGGGGAATCCTGTCTACTTTGAGAAGACTCAATGCTTGAGGCCCACGGTTGACATGTAAGCCCCAAGTGCAGAATTCACTCGAATGGGAGCATGTTGTAGAAAAAGCCAAAACACGACACCTGGACATTTACCAAAAAGCCCAAAGATGTGTTTTTGTCCTGATGATTAAAACTATTGCTATTCGAGGGGTAGTAGATTAAGACTGACAGTTGAACTGTTCCCAGGAACCGTGTCCTTTTGTTTTGTTTTGTTTTATGCATTTAATTATTCCAGGAATATATGAAAACGTTCTTATCTTTTAAGATCCTATGGATGAATTGAATTCCCCACCTGAACTAACCCCTCCCAGTCCTACTTCTCTCCCCAGAGACAACCATTATTATCCATTTTTGTGTCTTTCAAAACTATTTTGTATGTATTTATGTACATAAGCGCTCATAAAGTGTGCGTTTTTTTGACCATGCCTACCGCATGTAGAATTTCCTGGGCTAGGGATCAAACTCGTGCCATGGCAGTGATTCACACCACAGCATCAGATCCTTAACCACTAGGCCACCATGGAACTCCTGAAGCATCTTCCTTCCTTCCTTCGTGTCACACCCACACATATGGAAGTTCCCCGGGCCAGGGACTGAATCTGAGCCCCAGCTGTGACCTATGCCACAGCTGTGGCAACACTGGATCCTTAACCCACTGCACCACAGTGGAAACTCTCCTGAAGTTTGTTTCTCATTGCATTACATTCACGTGGATTGTTTTGAAAATTGGGTTTTTGTTTTTGTTTTTTGTCTTTTTAAGGCTGCACCTGCAGCATATGAAAGTTCCTAGGCTAGGTCGAATTGGAGCTGCAGCTGCCAGTCTACACCACAGCCACAGCAATGTGGGAACCAAGCTGCGTCTGCAATCTACACCATAGCTCAGGGCAACGCTGGATCCTTAACCCACTGATCAAGGCCAGATATTGAACCGGCATCCTCGTGGTTACTGGTCGGGTTTGTTAACCACTGAGCCACAAAGGAAATTCCCTAAAATTGCTTTTTTAAAACACCAAAAACTTAATACATCTTGGAAAACACAGATCAGCATCTTTCTTTCGCCATGCTTTCCTGAGGATGGGGGTAGAAAAATGGTCAAGGAGACAGGAACGTCTTTGTATGACTGGTACTGGGGTGAGCTGGCCTCCATTTCCTGTGCCCGGTGGAGGGTTGAGGCTGACTCTCTCGTGGGGTGCTCTGCAAGGGTTCCCTCCCTTTCCCTCTCTGCCCCTGGGAGCCCAATGGTCCCCCAGCCAGCTGTGCTTTCTGAGGTCACATTGCCCCTCCACACACCTCAAACTGGTTCATTCTTGCCTGTGGAACCTCCCCCCCCCGACCCCCTCCCCAGCCCTTGGAAACATCTAACGCTCTTTGCTCCTACAGACTGTGAGAGGATGAGCCAGTCCCAGTGCAGGCACCACTTTCCTTCACTCCCTGGTCACCAGGACAGCCAGCCCTCCTGCCTCGCATGTTCTGTGTGCCCACGGTAGGGGTCGGACACCAGGTCCGCACACTCCCTTAACTGTGAACACTGCCTACGAACTCCTCAGCTGGGCTCATTGAAAACCCTCCTGTGGGGCCACAAGGTGATATTCTCACCCTTCTCCTAATGGGGGACGGGTGACAGGGCTGTGGGTGGGGGTCCCCCAGGCAGCAGCTCTTTGCAAAGAAATCCTCCCTCACGTCTTCCCCTGGGCCCTCATCATGAGAAAGAGATTCGAGTCTGTTTTTCTGTTGTCTCCCTTGGCCCATTTTCCAGGGTAGACTGTTTTATAAAAAACACGCTTTGATATCTGATAGGGCTAGTGTCTTGTGTTGTAGTGACAACTTGCAGTGTAGCGTCCCAACTACATGGATCCATCTCTTCCCAAGAGACAGAGATGAGATGTTTGTGTGGTAGGAGACTGTCACATTAGATCTCAGGTACACGCCACACACTCGTCAACGCTTTATTATGTTGATCTTTAATTTTTTTTGTTTGTTTTTTTGGGGCCGTACCTGTGGAGGTTCCCAGGCTAGCGGTCCAATCGGAGCTACAGCTGCCGGCCTACGCCACAGCAGCACCGGATCCTTAACCCACTGAGCGAGGCCAGGATCTTCATGGATACTAGTCAGGTTCATAACCTACTGAGCTACAATGGGAACTCCTAAATTTTTGGCAATTTATTTTTTTAAACTTTTTTAAAAATTGAGGTAGAGTTGATTTATAGTGTTGTGTTAGTTTCAGCTGAATAGCAAAGTGATTCCATTTTGCATATAAATATATATGCATATGCTTTTATATATGTGTGCATACACACACACACATGAAATCTGAGAACCTCTGGACATTTACAGCTCATGAGAAAACATTTGCAGGCAACATATCCATAATATTTATATTCTTTTCAGATTTTCTTCCATTATAGATTTTTTTTTTTTTTGTCTTTTGTCATTTTAGGGCCGCACCCGCCGCATGTGGAGGTTCCCAGGCTAGGGGTCGAATCAGAGCTACAGCCGCTGGCCTACGCCACAGTCACAGCAACACGGGATCCGAGCCACGTCTGCAATCTACACCACAGCTCACGGCAACACCGGATCCTTAACCCACTGAGCAAGGCCAGGGATCGAACCCGCAACTTCATGGTTCTTAGTCGGATTCGTTAACCACTGAGCCACAAAGGGAACTCCTCCATTATAGATTATAACAAGATTTTGAATGTAGTTCCCTGTGCTATGCAGTAGGTCCTTGTTGTTTATCTATTTTATATATAGGAGTATATGAATGTTAATCCCAAACTCCTAATTTATCCCTCCTTCAGCCTACCCTTTCCGCCTTTGGTAATCCTAAGTTTATTTTCTTTGTTTTTGACAATCTAATAAAAAAACCTGTTTCACTATTTTCATTTTTTTTTTCTTTACTAGGCAGCTCTTATTATGCTTATTAGGCATTTTTTTATTCTTTTCTAGGAGTTGCCTCTTAATATCCCTTGCTCATTTAAAAAACACAACTTTTTAAAAATTGGTAGTTCTTTGTGTTTTCTGAGTACTAATCCTTTGTTATATGGTACATATTTTCTCTAAGCCTGGCCATGTCTTTTAACTCTGGAAATTGGAATACATCAAAGGCACCATAAATAATTTTCCTCTGTAAGACTTTTTTGTTGTGTCTGGCTTAAAAAGGCCTTCCTTCTCCAAGGTTATAAACATAGTCGCCTATATATTCTGATGCTTTCATAGTTGAAATTTTTTTGTGTTAGAGCCTTAATCCTTCTGGAATATTTTTGTGAACAGTAGGACTCTAACTTAATTTTTTTTTCTAAACGGAGAGCCAGTTCCCTCAACATTCTTGTTAAATGCCAGCAGCATATTCTGTGGCCACCGGAATTAAGAGTATTCAAAAAGCTAGTTCATAACAGGATGGAGGAAAATGACTGACAGGTTCTTGCTAAACATCCTCAAGGTCAAGATTAGCTAACTTTTCACTGCAGGAGATAATCTTTTGGAAAAGCTCCTTGTAGCAGTGGACACCTAGATCTTGCGACAAGTGTACTGTCAGAGCATTTAAATAAAGGCAGATCTAAAATCTGAGTTTCTGGACATTTATAGCTCATGAGAAAACAATCGCAGGCAACTTATTCATAATTATCCACTTCTTTCTAAGCAAGGGAAATTTTTTACTTAAGCATTTCTTATATGAATCTTTTGCCAGCTCTCATTGTTGAATTTCTTCAAAGAATATATATTAGATATTTTTTTAAAGTGAGCCCTTGGAGTTCCCACCATGGCGCAGTGGAAACGAATCCGACTAGGAACCATGAAGTTGCAGGTTCGATGCCTGGCCTCACTCAGTGGGTTAGGGATTCGATGTTGCCATGAACTGTGGTGTAGGTCTCAAACTCGGCTCAGATCTGGCGTTGCTGTGGTTGTGGCATAGGGCGGCAGCTGTAACTCTGATTAGACCCCTAGCCTGGGAACCTGCATATGCCACAGGTGAGGCCCTAAAAAGCAAAAAATAAAAATAAAAAAATTTTAAAAATAAAGTGAGCCCTTAATTCATCCTCATTAATACTTCTAAAAAAATTAGGACTTTAGTAGTTCACATTGTGGCTCCTCAGGTTAAGAACCCGACAGAGTGTCTTTGGTCTTGCTCGGTGGGTTAAGGATCTGGCATTGCCGTGAACTGCAGTGTAGGTCGAAGATGCGGCTTGGATCCGGCATTGCTGTGGCTGTGGTGTAGGCCGGCAGTTACACCTCCGATACATCCCCTAACCCAGAAACTTCCATATGCTACAGGTGCCTGTGGTGTGGCCCTAAAAAGAAAAAAAACAAAACACTATGATTTTATTTTTCTAGAGCAGTTTAAGGTTCACAGGAAAACTGAGCAGAAAGCAGAGATTTCCCACGTGCCCCGCCCCCAGCAGGATGGTATTTTTGTTACAATTTGTGAATATACATTATCTTATCATAATCACCTACGGTCCATGGTTTACACCACAGTTCATTCCCGACGCCACACATTATATTGGTTTGGACAAGTATATGATGACATGTCCATTGTTGTAAGTACAGAGTGTTCATATCAGAGTATCATACAGAGCAGTCTCCCCGCCCTTAAAAATCCTCTGTGCTCCACGCATTCACGCCTCCCCTCCTTCCCACCCCAGCCCTTGGGAGCCCCAGTCTTTTCACTGTCTCCATTTGTTTTGCCTTTTCCTGAATATGATACAGTCGAAAACATGCTGTAGGTAACCTTTTCTGATTGGCTTCTTTTCACGTTGTAATATGAATTTAAGGTTGGCTTTTTGTGACTTGAGAGTTCATGTCTTTATAGCACTGAATAAAAATCCGTCGTCTGGATGTATCCTAGGCTCTTTACCACTGACCTCCTGAGTGACATCTTTTTGCTTCCAAGTTTTGGCAATGATGAATAAAGCTGTTGTAAAGATCTGTGTATAAGTTTTTGTGTGGACTTAAGTTTTCTGCTCTTTTGGGTCCAGACCAATAGGGCTACACTTGCTGATTGTATGGCAAGAGTGTGTTTAGTTGTGTAAGAAACCAGCAAATTGTCTCCCAAAGAGCTTGTACCGTTTTTCTTTCCTACCAGGAAAAAAATGAGAGTTCCTATTGGTCCACACCTTTGCTAGCATTTGTTGTTGGCAACGTTCTGAGATTTGGCTATTCTAAGACCTGTGTAACAGTGCATGCTCGTGGTTTTTTTTTTTTTTTAACTTAATGAATTTTATTTCAATTATAGGTATACAGAAATCATCACAAGTCAATTTGATAGATTTTGTGTCCCAAACCCACAGCGTATCCCTCCACCCCCCAGATTGTCTTATTTGAAAAACCAAGGTTTTCCAAAGTCTGTGAGTCATTGTCTGTTCTGTAAGAAGGTTCATTGTGTCTTTTTAGTTTCCACATGTAAGCGGTAGCATTGGGTGTTGCTGTCTAATTGTCTGACTGGTTCCACTTCGCATGATAATTTCATGTTGCTATAAATTTTAGTAATTCGTTCCTTTTAATGGCTGAGTAATATTCCATTGTGTGTATGTACCATATCTTCCCTATCCACTCCTCTGTCGATGGCCATTTAGGTTGTTTCCATGACCTGACTATTGTATAGAGTGCTGCAATGAACACTGTAGTACATGTGTCTTTTCGAGTCATGGTTTCCTCTGGATAGATGCCCAGGAGTGGGATTGCTGGATCAAATGGTAATTCTATTTTGAGTTTTCTGAGGAATCTCCATACTGTTTTCCACAGTGGTTACACCAGTTTGCATTCCCACCAAGAGTGTAATAGGGATCCTTTTTCTCCACACCCTCTCCAGCACTTATTGTTTGTAGACTTTTTGATGATGGCCATTCTGGCCCGTGTAAGGTGGTACCTCATAGTGGTTTTGATTTGCATTTCTCTAATGAGGAGCGATGTTGAACATCTGCATGCCCTTGGTTTAATTAGCATTTCCGTGATGGCCTGTCCTGTGGAGCGTCATTTCACCTGCTTATTTGCCACCTATATGTTTTCTTTCGTGGGGTCCCATTAGTTTGTTTTCCCAAAACTCCTACAAGTTGTTCTTGAACCTTGTATTTTAAGAGGTCAGGGAAGACTGAGAGTTACTTTTCAAGCCCAGTTAACCTGATAAGAAGAACTTTAAAACTGACCTTCTCTAGATCTCCCCATAGTTGTCCTGGATTTCTTTTTTTTTTTTTTTTGACTGTTACGTATTAGTTTTATTTGGTTATTTTTGTTTTGTTTTATTTGGTTATTATTGTATGGTACTTTTTCGTAAGTTTTGGGTTTTTAATTTTTTCATTTTTAAGTTTATTTATTATTGAATTGTAGGTAATTTACCATGTTATGATAATTTCTGCTCTACAATAAAGTGATTCAGTTATGCATACACACCCATTCAATTTTATTTTCAGATTGTTTTCCCCTATGGTTTATCACAGAATATAAAGTAGAGCTCTCAGAGTTCCCGTTGTGGCTCAGTGGTTAACGAATCCGACTAGGAACCATGAGGTTGCAGGTTCGATCCCTGGCCTTGCTCAGTGGGTTAAGGATCCGGTGTTGCCGTGAGCTTCGGTGTAGGTTGCAGACGCAGCTCAGATCCTGCGTTGCTGTGGCTGTGGCGAAGGCCGGCAGCTACAGCTCCTGTTAGACCCCTAGCCTGGGAACCTCCATATGCCGCGGGTGCTGCCCTAGAAAAGACAAAAAAAAAAAAAAAGGTAGAGTTCTCTTGTCCCAGGTTTCACAGTTAGATTAAGCTTCAACATTGAGAAAGTAGCTCAAGGCATAGTGTGAGTAAAAAACATAATTTCTAAGAACTGTAAGCCTTTGTAAACATCTCTTGTATTCTTGCCCTTTTTTTAAAATCTTATTAGGGCCACGCCTGCGGCATATGGAAATTCCCAGGCTGTCAAACTGGAGCTGCAGTGTCCGGCCTACACCACAGCCACAGCAACTCAGGATCTGAGCTGCGTCTGCAACCTACACCGAAGCTCAGGGCAACACCAGATCCTTAACCCACTGAGTGAGGCCAGGGATCAAACCTGAGTCCTCATGGATACTAGTCGGATTCATTACTGCTGAGCCACGCGGCGAACCACCCCCCTCTTGTATTCTTTTACAATATCAAAGCCAGTAATGATTGTTGGTTTGCATCTAGACTTTTTGCCTGATTTTATCTAAATCCTTGGACAGATTGAAATATCTGTCCCTAGGGCAGAGAGGACGACGGGTGCAAAGATTAGGAGCAGGCCCGGAGAATGGAACATGCTAGAAGCTAAAAGAAGGCCAGAGAGGCAAGGAGTAGGATGAGGCCAAGCAGCAGTCAGGGGCTAGGGCTCAGGGCCTTGTGGCCACATGAAGGCTTTGGGCCTGGAGCTGAAGGCAGTGAATGCCACTGAAGTGTTTTAAGCTTAAGTGGCAAGATCAGGCTTGTACCAGACAGAAACTGGCTGTGTGGGGACAGAGTACTGGTAGGCAAGAATGGACCCAGAAAAAAAGTTGAGAAAGTTTTTGCAATGATCCAGGTGTGAGACACTTGAATACCTTTACTGGATTCGTATAAAAATATTGGCATTTTTGTTTTTTATAGAATAAAAGCCCTGTAAGCCTCAAATATGGTATTTTTTGGTTGTTGTTCAAATCTCTGTGCCATTAAAAAAACAAAACAAAGCAAAACAAAAAACCCAAAAAACAAAAACAGGAGTTCCTGTCGTGGCTCAGAGGTTAACAAACCTGACTAGGATCCATGAGGATGCGGGTTCAATCCCCGGCCTTGCTCAGCGGGTTAAAGATCTGGCATTGCCGTGAGCTGTGGTGTAGGGCACAGAAGTGGTTCAGTTCCTGCATTGCTGTGGCTGTGGCGTAGGCCGGCAGCTACAGCTGTCATTGGACCCCTAGCCTGGGAACCTCCATATGCCGCGGGTGCGGTCCTAAAAAGGGCAAAAAAATATTAAGATCTGTAGAGACAATTTCCTTAGTTAGCAGGGCCCACTGCCCCATGAAAATGCAGACTGCTTGTTCAAAAAATAAGAATTACAAAGGGTGACAGCAGAGCTTTAAACCAAACATGGGGCCCTTGCCTCTTGACTGCCCTGAGTCTGTGCCCAAGAAGCTCTCTCAGCCTGTTCCAGTAAAAGGCTGTTGACTCCTGTGGTCAAGACCAAGGGGCCAGCTTGGGTAGCTCATATCCCTTGTTAGCCTTACTAGTGGTGACAGATAAATTGCCCAGAGGCTTGGAAGACAAATGGATGGTAAGTATTATGTTGAGACGAGGTAAATAGGAAAGATGATAGAAATGGAGAATCGTTGTTTTATTTTTATTGGCTGCGGTTGATGAAGACATTAAGAAAAGCAAAAAATGCTAACTTTTACCAAAATGTACCCATTTTAACTGGCTTTCTCTTAAACAGTTTTGGGGACCACTAGTTTGGGCAAAAAATTTCCTGTCAAGTTGTGTTGGATTGCGTTTTTTTTTTTTTTTTAAGATTTTACTATTAGGAATTGGTGTGATATAGTTTCTCGTATCAATTTTAAAAGTTAAGATCCTGGAGTTCCTGTCATTGCTCATTGGTTAATGAATCCAACTAGGAACCATGAGGTTGCGGGTTCGATCCCTGGCCTCCCTCAGTGGGTTAAGGATCCGGTGTTGCCATGAGCTGTGGTGTAGGTCGCAGACGTGGCTCGGATCCTGCGTTGCTGTGGCTATGGTGTAGGCCAGCGGCTATAGCTCTGATTAGACCCCTAGCCTGGGAACCTCCATATGCCATGGGTGTGGTCCTAGAAAAGGCAAAAAAAAAAAAAAAGTTAAGATCTCTCTTCATTTATTCTGTACCTCTAGAAAATGGTTTGAAAAACTAGATAGGGTTTTCATTAGAACTATCAAAATTTTTAAGTTCTTTCAGTGTGAAAATTGGAGACATAATTCATACACACACACACATACCTGCTGATTTTTTTTAACCTGCTAATACCACAAATGGAAGAATAATGGCTTGGAATTTGATAATTTGAGATATTCTGAGGTTGGGCGCTGTCATTTCTGTTTGAAGTAAATTTACTTGGTGAACTCTGCCCTGGAGATAGCTTGAGGGCAAAGTCTGAGAACACCTTTAAAGCATAACTTACGTTTCTAGGAAAGAGATCTTGTGCTGACTAAACCAAGTCCCTTTCAGCGATTTTCAGTGACTCAGAGCCCTGATATTTGCATAGTGATTCAACCAGCCAGCAGATTGGCCGCTGAGATCTTTGGTTCTGATAAATCCTCTGCTTAATGCTTTGAAAAGGTTAATAAAGGCCTGTTCTGAGCAGCGTATAGTGCAGTGGTTTACAAGGATTTTGATGATCTAAAATGCTACCTGTAGAGGTAGGTGTTAACAATGGTATTAAAGTATTCTCTCAGAGACCCACAAGGACAGTTCTGGACAGTTGACATTAAACACTGCAGAATTCCAAAGTGCAGACAGCTCGGCAAGTTTGAGTTCTGGTGCATTCTGTTCAGAACGAGATTTTTTTTTTTTTCAATAGTGCTTTTGTCTTTCTCCTAAAGGTCAGACTGCCCTTGTCCAGTACTGGTGTTCCTTTGTGAGCCTTAATAGGGAAGAGGGGGGACCTACTGACTCAGTTTTTATATTTATAATAACTTCTCACAACATCAGATTTTATAGACGTGAAAATGTAAATGAAAATGCTTGTATTTTTAAACTGCTGGTGAGCTGCTGCCTACGGGCATTTGTAGTTCTTTCTTCTCTTGGAGGTTGGCTCGTTTCATGCCTCTTTGCCCTTTTGGTGTAGCAGGGGCAGAACCCGAATGAGTCTTTTTTTTTTTTTTTGGTCTTTTTAGGGCCACACCTGCGGCATATGGAAGTTCCCAGGCTAGGGGTCAAATCAGAGCTACAACTGCTGGCCTATACCCCAACCACAGCAATGCGAGATCTGAGCCATATCTGCATCCTACACCACAGCTCATGGCAACACCAGATCCTCGACCCACTGAGTGAGGCCGGGAATCGCACCCGCGTCCTCGTGGTCTGATTTGTTGCTGCTGAGCCACAACGGGAACTCCCTGCATGAATCTGTTTAACATCAGGCTCAGTTGGAGTCTGGTGCCATCATTTGGATCATGGATGTAACACTCAGATTGAGTCACCTCTGTAATGTGGGGGTCCCACCTCTGCCTGGCAGAGCTGCTGGGAAAGTGCCTGGCATATTGCCTGCCGCATAGTGGTTGTTGCATACACGTTCATTCCCCCAGACCAACACCTAGGGCCAGGGCTAAGGTTTGAGTGTGGTTCCCTGCCCTTCTCTTCCCAGGGCAGTGGGGTTGTGGCAGAGGCACCACTGCTTGGAGAGTGCTGGCTAGGAGCCCATCGCTGACCCCTGCCTGCCTCAAGCTAGAGTGTAATCCTGCTGTTTTTCAATGCATACAGTATATTTCGGGAATGCTCATCATTTGTGTGTATTGAACCCTGCTCTTAACGTGGCTGGTTTCTTGAGGAGCCTCCCTCAACTCTTTGGGGTTAAGAGCATGAAATGACTTTAATTTTCTCCGGCCACTGCTTACAGCTCTTCTGGGTCAAAACCCCCTTTCCAGTGTCTGCATCCAGAGCTTAGACTCGGCTTATTCTGTGCCCCTTTAATCTTTCTAAACCTCCTAATCTCCTCTCCGACTCAAGCTCCCTGCTCTCTTCTGAGCTCCAGCTCCTCCTTGGGTGACAGGAAACGGGGAGCGGGGTCCCGCAGTTGGATCCCAGGTTGAGGAGGTATGGCCGTCAGGCTCATTCCGGTGCCAGAAATCTGTGTGGAGAGCGGGCGTGGCTCTGCGGGGGCTGTGCCTAGCTCACCCTCAGCCTCCTCTGCACAGGGCTGCTCAGAGAGCCGCAGGCTGTCCCCTGCTCACTGTCCCCTGGTCACTGCTAGGCACCCATGCCCCCTCCACCCTCCCAGCTCCTCCTTGGAGTCAAGTGTCCTGCTGCCTGGGCCAGCGGCTGCGTGACAGCCCCGAGGCTCCCTGCAAACCCCAGCCTTCCTTCTGAAGGGACTGTGCCAACCATGAGGGTCCCCACCCACTCTGTCCATGTGTCTCGTGGAGTAAATGTCCTCCCATCTTCTTGCACAGCGTCGTGCACCTGGACCCCTTTATGCTCTGCTTGCATGGGGCTCCTCCAGTGGGTCTCCCACCCTTCACATCTCTAGCACAGTAGTGGGTGCCAGTCTCTGTGTTGACGGGTGTCCCCTCAGTCCACTGCGGATGCCAAGTTCTCCCCCCTCCCTAGCATGTTCCGTTCTGCCGTGGTGCCAGCCAGCCCAGGGCAAGCCTGTGGGTTCTTCATCCCAGCCAGCAGCCAGACAGGGGATGGATGCCGTGCCTGCTTCCCCTTCTTGCAGGTACCTCAGTCTGAGCTTCTCTTCCAACCCTTCCCATCCTTCTAACTCGTTGGAGAAGCAGATAGTCACCTGCGCTAGAAACTTCCCTTCGCCATCAATTATCCTTTCCTTGGGGGCTGGGTGGAGGGAAGGGCTGTGGTCAGCTAGCAGGACCAGTCCGGTGACCTCTTGGTAAGCAGTTGGGGGCGGTGTCTGTACATACAAGTTCATGGCTTTCTACGTAGGGCACTTCATGCCATTGTCCTCAGCTGTGGGCCTTGGCTGTAATTCTAAGAATAAGGGGGAAACCCCACTCATCTATATGTTTATGTTAGTAATGTTCTCTTTCTGTAAATAGTTGCCGTCCACTGTCTAGGCTTTTCTTCCCCTGTGTCTTCTCCTGCAGGCGAATACTTGCCGGTGCTTGTGGAGTATTTGAGTTGGAGGCTTGAATGATCTCACTCGAGGAAGGTGCTGTAGGGGTCTCCTTGGACATTGCCGCCCTGTGAATATTTGTGTCCTTCCAAAATGTATATGTTGATGGAGTTCCCATCGTGGCTCAGTGGTTAATGAATCCGACTAGGAACCATGAGGTTGCGGGTTTGATCCCTGGCCTTGCTTAGTGGGTTAAGGATCTGGTGTTGCCGTGAGCTATGGTGTAGGTCGCGGACGTGGCTCGGATCTGGTGTTGCTGTGGCTGTCGCATAGCCCTAAAATGCAACAACAAAAAAATGTATATGTTGAAATCCTAATGCCCAAGGTGATGACATTAGGAGGCAAATATGGAAGGTGGTTTATGTTTTGTTTTTGTTTGCTTGTTTGTTTTTTGCTTTTTAGGGCCGCACCCGCGGCTGATGGAAGCTCGCAGGCTAGGGGTCTAATCAGAGCTACAGCCACTGGCCTATACCACAGCCACAGCAACCCGGGATCCAAGCTGCGTCTGTAACCTACACCACAGCTCAGGACAACGCCGGATCCTTAACCCACTGAGCGAGGCCAGGGATCAAACCCACAACCTCATGGTTCCTAGTCGGATTCGCTTTTGCTGTGCCACATTGGGAACTCCTGGGAAGTGATTAATATATGAAAGCGGAGTTGTTATTGTGGGACTTCAAGGCTTCTCCAAGGAGATAAAACTCAAAAAAGCCTCGGGCCTAGATAAGAATTATCAGCCCTTATCATCCCACCTGCCTCACTGCTGCAGTGTTCCCAAGGACCTCCCCACCCCAGCAAATCGGCCTGCTCCTTCCTGCCCCTACTAGGAAAGGTATGTGGCCCATTCCGCCCCTATAGGAGCAACATACATTCCCCCCAGCCAACCAGCAATTTATCAGAAGACCCCATTCTTCTCCAACCAATCATCAGGTCAACAGGTGTATGGCAAGACCATGCCTCGAATTATAAAAACAGACAGGACCTGATAATCGGTACTCCCTGCGTATCAGGAAGTCAGCCCGCTGTGTTAACAGTGTTTCTTGCCTCGATAAGCTTGTCTTTTGTACACCTTGCTTGGAATCCAGAAAATTCTTTTTCCACCCGTGTGCAGAGACCACAGCGTGTATGAATGGGAGATTAGTGCTGTTATAAAAGAGACCCCACTGAGCGCCCTGGCCCCTTCTGCCACGGGAAGGCACGACAGAAGTTGCTGGCTGTGAACTAGGGAAGTTGCTGGTCATCATCCAGGCAGATGATGCGAGAGACGCATCATTTTAATTAGCCGTAGGGGTAGGAAGTTCTAGGTTCTGCAGGTTTTCTTCCGTTTTAATCTACCGACTCCTTGCTAGCAACTTGGATGTCTAGAGTTGTGTTCTTTTTTTTTTAATAAATGGTATTGATGTTTTTCCATTGTAGCTGGTTTACAGTGGTCTGTCAATTTTCTACTATACAGCCAAGTGACCCAGTCACACATACATGTATACACTCTTTTTCTCACATTATCCTCCATCATGCTCCATCATAAGTGACTAGATATAGTTTCCAGTGCTATACAGCAGGATCTCATGGCTTATCCATTCCAAAGGCAATAGTTTGCTTCTGTTAACTCCAGATTCCCAGTCCATCCCATCCCCTCCCTTTCCCCCTCCCCCCTGGCAACCACAAGTCTGTTCTCCAAGTCCATGAGTTTCTTTTCTGTGGAATGGTTCATCTGTGCTGCACATTAAATTCCAGATATAAGTGATATCATGTGGTATTTGTCTTTCTCTTTCTGACTTACTTCACTTAGTATGAGAGTCTCTGGTTCCATCCATGTGGCTGCAAATGGCATTATATTGTTCTTTTTTACGGCTGAGTAGTATTCCATCATGTAATTTACCACATCCTCTTAATCCATTCATCTGTTGATGGACTAGGGGTGTGTTCTGCTGGACAGACTGATTCACAGCTGCTGCTTTACACTCACATGACCAAGGGACAGTCCGCATAAACTCAGAGTCTCACTTTCAACAGTACAGCTGATGACTGGGATGGGTAAGCTCCTCCCTAGTTCATTTATTCAACACGTGCAGGTGAAAGGGAAACCGCCAGGCATAGGCAGGTGAAATGATGAGCCCTATTTGGGGAAAATCAGTCAGACAGCAGCATGTACACTGGATCATCTGGGGAGGGGGTGCTGGAGGTATGGAGCCTTAGGTCAGAGGTCAGAGGTCCTAAATAGGGGCAGTGGCAGTGGCAGTGGAGAGGAGAGATAGAAAGAGACACAAGCACAGAGTTGATGGGAAGGAGAACCGGAAGAGATGCTGCAGTTTCAGTCTGGGGTCAATGAGCAGTGGAGGTATCATGCACAGAAATAGCTAAGGGAAAGACTGATTTGAGGCTTAGGGAGGATCAGGGCCCCCATTCGCCTATAGAGCCCTGTGAGAAGGAAGAGGCCTCCGCTCCTCCAGACTCAGGGCCTGGCCAGTCGAGCAGAGGCTGGTCCAGGTGCATAGTGTCCCACATGTACAGCCGGACACCATGCGCTGTGGAAGATGCCTGAGGAGCAGCAGGATCCTGAGTCACAGCCGGTCCTCAGGGCCACAGCCAGGCTGTGAGCTCTTAGTGCAGTGGTTGGGGGAAGGGGGAGATCCTTGTTCCTGTAGTGGTTGCTGAGAAAGCCCCTCCTTTTGACTATCTTCTCTATATATACCCCCTGTACTTTTTTGTGCATGTGGTAAAATACCCGTAACAGAAAATTTACCATTTTAATCATGTTTACACGGACAATTCAGTGGCATTAAGTCCTTTTACAGCGTTGTACAGCTATCACCACTCTCCACCTCCAGAACTGTATTCTCCTGTCATAATGAAACTCTCCACCCATTAAACATGAACTTCCCATTCCTGCTCCGCCCAGCCCCTCGCCACCACCATTCTACCTTCTTGGCACTATGAATTTGAGTATTGTAGGTCCTCCTCTAGGTGGATTGATACAGTATTTCTCCTTTTATGTCCGGGTTATTTCACGTGGCTTCGTGGCTCCAGGGTTCATCCATGTTGCAGTGTAAATGGGAATGGTACTTTTATTTATATATTTATTTATGGTCTTTTTTCCAGGGCCGCACCCACGGCATATGGAGGTTCCCAGGCTAGGGGTCTAATCGGAGCGGTAGCTGCCGGCCTACACCACAGCCACAGCAACGTGGGATCCGATCTGTGATCTACACCACAGCTCACAGCAACGCTGGATCCTTAACCCACTGAGCAAGGCCAGGGATCGAACCTACAACCTCGTGGTTCCTAGTTGGATTCATTAACCACTGAGCCACAATGTGAACTCCCAGGGAATGGTACTTTTAAGGCTGAATAATAATCCATTGTATGGATACACCACATTTTGTTTACTCATCTGTTGATGGACACGAGTTGTTTCTACCTTTGGCTGTTGTGAATAATGCTTCTGTGAACACTGGGAGACAAGTAGCTGTTTGAGTCCTTGTTTTCCATTCTTTGGGGTAAATATCCAAGAGTGAAATGATTGGCTTGTATGCACTTCTCTTTAACTTTTTAAGAAACCACAAACTGATTTCCACAGTGGCTGCACCATTTTACATTCCCACCAGTAATACTTGAGGGTTTCAGTTTATCTACATCTTAACCAACATTCATTGTTTTGTTTTGTTTTTTCTTTTGTTGTGTTTTAGGGCTGCACCTGCGGTGTATGGAGGTTCCCAGGGTAAGGATCTAATCGGAGCTGCCGGCATTTGCCACAGCCACAGCAATGCCAGATCCGAGCCGTGTCTGCAACCTACACCACAGCCCATGGCAATGCTGAATCCTTAACCCACTGAGCAAGGCCAGGGATTGAACCCTTAACTTTATGGTTCCTAGTTGGATTCGTTTCCGCTGAGCCACGATAGGAACTCCTGTTTTCTTTTTTTTAAACAGCCACCCTGATGAGTGTGAAGTTATATTGTGATTTGGCTCTGCATTTCCCTAAAGTCCCTATTTTTACTTTGAGGTGCTTCTTCTAATGTATTTTTTATCATACATTTAATCATTATGTAAATAGAGTGCCTTGGTGTGTGGGGTTTTTTTTTTTCTTGTGTTCTACTTTTAAAGCACATGCTGAGGAAGAGCAGCTGTTAACCCTGTAAATTCCTGGCCAACGCTTACCCATCTGGAAACATTCTCACAAGTGTATTTTCACTGCCCTTTGAAATGTTCTAAAAAGTTTAAGGTGTGTTTCATTAGACACGCAATCTTTATTTTTTAATTAGTTCTGAGCCTTAAAAATCAGAAGAGGTTCTAGAAATCTGGATTTCCTGCTTCTAGAGGAAATCCTGCAGGTAGGGCCCCTGTGGTCTGTGTTCCCACAGAGCAGCAGTGGGCTGCAGCCGAGGGACTCACAGCTCCCTCCCAGCCAGCCTCAGCCCTTGGCCTTACCTGCCTCGTTCCTGCAGGCATCTGTGTGCAAGCCCTGCTAGGGTGGACTTCCTGAAGCTAAAGTGAGGCTGGATTTCTTCCATTTAATGTTAATAATTTATGTGATTAGAAGTGACTAATGCTTCTGCTCTGCCTAGCTACTTGATCCCTCCACTGATGCCGACCCCCAACCCAGCCCTCCAGTGAATTCTGCAATCTCCCTATTATCTATCCCTGCATACCTCAAGCCCCTTGGGAATGGGCCCTGCCAAAGAACTGGTCCGTGCTGGTTAACTGTCCATTTACATGGGAGTGTTTCTTCTTGTCTGCAACTCTTTGAAATTATGTTTCTAGATATGCATGAAGCATGCTACTTTCTTCCATATGTTGTCATCTGAGTCCCTGCTGGTTGTTCTTGCATCCCCGTGATCATATAAGGAAATTGGCTTTTCACCTATACAGGGGCTCGATTTATATTTGTGTGTTATAGTCTGTGATATGCTAGAATTAGGGCTCAAGACAGTCGATGTCCGTGGTCTGGAAATACAGCCAGCAAAGTCTGTAGCTGTTAGATTGTAAAGACGATAACCAGTCGGCTTCAGATCCTGTGATCAGCTTCTCACAGATCATTGGCACTGGAAGGTGCTAGATGAGGCTGCCTTGCTGCCATGAAATGAGGGCGTTGTGAAGCCCAAGCCGGCCCCAGAACACCCCGGCTGCATGATTTGTTATTGCCCAGAGCTGGCTTATACTGTCCGTCAAGCCACGTTTCCTGAAACCTAAGAATGCCAGGGTGTAATAGTGTTCTCTTATAACCAGCTCCTGTTCCTTGAAAGCTCCGTGTGACTCTCCTTGTGGTTTTCAGCCTGTCTGTCTGTGTGGTCACTGATGACTGCATGGAGGTGAGACATTTTAGTGAACTTGATGGTGGCAGTTGAGGAATGTGGAGATCCGTCTGGGTGCTTTAAGCTGACTTGCCTCCCTGCCTCCGCTCTCTAGTTTCCCTCTCTGCCACATGCTTGGCCATGTGTCCAGGCAGAGCGGCTGGAAACTCTGTCGTTGGTCACTCAGTCAGTCACGATGCTTTGTGCTTCCTACTTGAGGGGGGATCCCTGGTGTGTATCTCCTGCTTTTCAGCTGGTTTCTTTTCATGGCCGTCACTCTTTTCCCGTCTGTCTTGCTTTTCCTGCCTGGACATCGTATTCAGCTGTAGAGTTTGAATTTTGATTTTCTTACTTCATAGAGGTTCATTCTCTGGCTGCTTCTTGCCCTTTCCCCCTAAAAGCTCCACTCGTCTGTCGCTCCCCACCCACGCTCCAGGTAGATGGGAGAAGATTGCTCAGTATCTCTGGGGACTTGCATCCCCGCCCTGCTCTGTAAGGCTTTGCCACAGAAAAAAGTTGTCTCTGTTTCAGATGTTAGTTTCAGTATAGAGCAATGACGAAATTGTTAGGCTAGTGAAATGGTACTTAATTATCTGGCTGGAGACTCTTAGACATCTCAAAGGCTTTCTTAGTGAGAAGTCACTGCAGATGGCACTTAAGGTGCCCAGCTCCCGAACGTGCTGCAGGGGCTGGTCCCACAGGCGCTGCTTACTATCTGGTCTAACAGGCAGTAAAGGAACTGACTTGTAAGAAAAGAACCTTAGTTGAAAAAAACTTGTGAACAAAACCTTGTTTGATAAGGTGTAAGGGTTCTGAAGTCCACAGGGTCTCCC
This sequence comes from Catagonus wagneri, assembly GCA_004024745.2. Taxonomy (NCBI): domain Eukaryota; kingdom Metazoa; phylum Chordata; class Mammalia; order Artiodactyla; family Tayassuidae; genus Catagonus; species Catagonus wagneri. Next base: position 1,136,314 of record PVHT020004020.1, read on the forward strand.
TGCCTTTAGATCACCAGGGCCTCTGTACTTCTCAGAGCCAAGAAGTGTAAAACTCAAGGATGGGAACAGTTTGACAGAGACAGCAGTCCCCAGCTGCCTTTGGCCCTGGGAAGACGTTCTGGGTGGCAGGACCCTGACACATTATTAACCTACATGCAAAATCAGAAAGGTCCATCCAACACCGCAGCCGATGCTGCCATCTGGTGAGCTGCTTCTGGTTTAGCCGGGTCAACAGGATCTGGGTGGAAAGGAAAACAATGGGAAACCGAGTTGAGAGAGGAGCACTGGGTTGGCTTCCTGGTTCTGGTATAGCTGAAACATTTTCTCCTTTAAGCTTCTTTTGTCATTTTCTTTCTTTCTTTTTTTCTTGCTTTTTAGGGCTGCACCAGCGGCATATGGAGGTTCCCAGGCTAGGGGTCTAATCAGCACTACAGCTGCCAGCTACGCCACAGCCACAGCAACGCCAGATCCGAGCCACGTCTGCGACCTATACCACAGCTCATGGCAACACCAGATTGTTAACCCACTGAGCAAAGCCAGGGATCGAACTGCACCTTCATGGTTCCTAGTCAGATTCATTTCCGCTGTGCCACGACGGGAACTCCTCTTTTGTCATGTTATAGCTACAAAATGAATGTTTGCTTAAGTGGGTGCTTTGAATTTTTTATTTGGTCAAATTAAAGGCGAAGCGAGCAAATAAAAAACAGAAACTGCTCGAAAATTTATATCACAAAGGGGCAACCTCTATAATATACAAAGAACTCCTAAAACCTGAGGGGCCAAAAGAACAAACTAATAGATAAATGAGGAAAAGACACAAGCATGACAAAATTTTAAAGGTCCCAGAAAGACAGTACGTGGTGGAAATTAGGTCTTTTTCTTAGTCTGTTCCAATTAGGTCTTTTTCTTACTCCATTCCACTCCCAGATGGAGACACTCTTGCTGGTTTCTTTTGTAGCTTGTAAGAGACCATTTCTGAGTAGTTATATATAGTTATTTTGCTACATTTTTAATTATACACACATATTACTATACCATTGTTATACAATAATGTAACAAAATTGTGTATACAATTAGCAACATGATTAAATATTTTTCCAGTAATGATGATTTCCTGTAGTCTTTTATTTTGGCCACACCTGAGACTTTCAGAAGTTCCCGAACCAGAACTGAACCCGGGCCACGGCAGTGACAACACCAGATCCTTAACCGCAGCGGTTAATGAATCCGACTAGGAACCATGAGGTTGCAGGTTCAGTCCCTGGCCTTGCTCAGTGGGTTAAGGATCCAGCGTTGCCGTGCTCGAATCTGGTGTTGCTGTGGCTGTGGTGTAGGCTGGCAGCTGTAGCTCCGATTTGACTCCTAGCCTGGGAACCTCCATATGCTGTGGGTGTGACCCTAAAAAGCAAAAAAAAAAAAAAAAAAAAAAAAAGGAGTCAAAGGAAAAAAAATTGTTCTTTGGTTTGTGATGCGAGTTGCCATGTTCTGCCTCTCAGTTCCCAGGAATGAATGCAAGTGTCTGTCCTCCATCTGAAACATCCTGTTATTTTTAGAGTGTTATTCTTAGGGCTGTTGCCATAGGAATTGATTATCAAGTGTCACGGCGGTCAGCAGAGAAATAAGGAACTGCAGGTTCTCTGACTTGAGAATGTTGGGGAGAACCATCTGCTACCTGTATTACGCATCCTTTCTCGTCCTCCATCCCAGGAGGCAGGAGCGCTGTGTGGCTTTCATCCTCGGTCCTTCCGCTCTTTGTAGTCGGGATCCACTGTCGCCAGTTGGTGTGAAGCCCTGCCTCAGCCTCGCCTGCAGAGCATGTGAACTGTGAACCGTAAATACAGGCACACATGGGAAAAAGGATGGTACTTGGAATTCTTCTGCTAATATCCATCCATTTCCATGGGAAGGGGCTGGCTGCTTAGAAAGACTGTGCGCCAGTGACGTGGAGGAGTGGGAGTGGAGGGAGGCAGGCATTTGCGAGAACATATGTTGGATTCCTTTCGTTCTCTTCTTCGTGACAGTGATTGATGGCATCTAGTGAGTCCCCGTTTGTCACTTCCTTGGTACAGCTGCTAGTGGGGGTGGGGGAAATCAAGGGCTGGGCAGAGGATACAGCCAGAGGAAGAAGGAGCTCCTGATGTGGTACTGAAGTGACATCTCTTACAGGTACCAGTGGTGTCTTCTCATGCTGTACTTGGCTTCTGTGAAAGCTACTCTTTTTTTTAATCTTTTAGGCCCTAGAAGAGCCAGTCTTCCTATCTGTCTTCTTCCACTTTGTCAGAAAAGGATTAACTTTGGACATAAGATATCTATAGTTTAAAAGAAATAAGAGAAGGAAAGAAATCATACTGGGTGCAGTTTTGACCAATTAGTTATCTTTTTTTTTTCTGGTTCTGATAGGTTTCAATTTTTTTTTAATTTTTTGCATTGAAATATAGTTGATTTACAATGGTGTGTTAATTTTCTGCTGTGCAGCAGAGTGATTCAGGTGTGTATATATATATATATATATTTTCCATTATGGTTTATCATAGGACATTAAATCTAGTTCTCAGTGCTGTATAGTAGGACCTTGCTGTTCAATTTGTTTCATATTTTGAAATTTGGCCTGGGTGTAGCGATGGCATCCTCATGGTGTTCTAGAATGTCTATTATTTAATGATCCTGTATTGCACATCTGGTTAAGTAGGAAAGGCTGTGAAAAGGAGAGCTGGGGGTAGGAAGGCTCATGGCAGATTAACCAAGCTGACAGTGATCTTTTTAAGCTTGTAGCTTTCATTTTCCTGCCTCCGTTGGGGCAAATAAATGTCTAAAAGTGCAAGAACAGTGATTACTTTGTGGTTAGATCATGTGTGCAATGCAGCCAAACCCAGGAAAGAGAATCTGCTTCATCGAGTCTTCAGTTTTTCCTTAGGCCAGTATTTGTGCTGAAGCCTCAGAGGAGTGTTGATTGGCCAGGAAATTGCTGCCGAGTACTTCGGGTTCTTTCTTTGCTTTTCCTCTGCTCCCAGCTCATGGTTATCCTGCAAAATGGAAAGAAATAAGAGAAGGAAAGGAATCCAGCATCTCACCTGTAGCGAGTTCTAAGGAAGCTGGGGAGACAGTCCAGTTTTTGAGTTCAGTTTTCCGAGGCACTGTGGTCTGCTGGTTTGGCTTCAGGATGTCGTAGGCCCCAGCACCCATCCAGAGGACTTGCATCTTACACGTTTAAGCCATCATGGCCAGGAAGGATGTTCCTTGGAGAAGCATCTCATAGATTCTTTGGAACATCACACTTTGAACTGATGCTCTTTGGAGTTCCTATCGTGGCTCAGCGGTAATGAACCTGACTAGTATCCATGAGGACGCTGGTTCTGTCCCTGGCCTCGAACAGTGGGTCAAGTGCGTTGCCATGAGCTGTTGATGTAGGTTGCAGACGCCGCTCAGACACCACTCAGATCCTGCGTTGCTGTGACTGTGGCATAGGCCGGCAGCTGTGGCTCTGATTTGACCCTTAGCCTGGGAATTTCCATAGGCCACAGGTGCGGCCCTCAAAAGACAAAGGATAAAATGAAATAAAATAAACTGATGCTCACCTGCTTACTTCCTTTTTCTTGTGCTTTGTCAGTGTTTTTTTTTTTTTTTTCCCTTCAACATCTGTTGCAAGCTGAGTACTTTTCTACCAGGTAACTCCAGAAAGGGTAACTGTTTTAGTTCTCACGACAGCTCTGTGAGGGAGCCGGTGTTGTACCTACTTTTCTGAAGGGGGAAACTGCGGCTGAGGGACATGGTTGCACACCAAGGTCATCTTGAATAATGACTTGCGGAACCAAGTTCGAAGCTGGATTTCTGGGAACCCAAAGTCCAGTGCACAGCTGCACCCCACAGTCAGCTCTGAAAGTGACAGCAGCCCCTTGAGCCAGTCCCAACGAGGCCATTCACCTTCGTCTTGCATCAGCATCTCGCTTTGGGAAGACAGTCTATGAAGATAAGAATTAGCTTGCTTGAGTTTCAGAGAAGACTTCACTGTGAGTTTCCTACTTACGAATGGAACCTTCTGGAGTTCCCTGGTGGCTTATTGGTTAAGGATCCAGTATGGTCACTGCTGTGGCTTGGATCACTGCTGTGGCGCAGGTTTGATCCCTGGCCTTGGAACTTCCCCATGCCACGGGTGCAGCCAAAAAAAAAAAGAGAGAGAAAAGGATGGAACATTTCTAGACAGTGAGCTTAAGCCCAATTCACCGCATTCTTCTTAGACAATTGGTCAGAACAGAGTGGACGGTGCTGGACACATGCCATGGAGGTAACAACGATCTGGGTTGAAATCTCAGCTTATTAGCTTTGTCACAGTGAGCGAGTTACATAACTCTGAGCCTCTTCCCTTCCTTCTTATTGGGAAATAATACCTATCTCATCAGGTTAGCGTGAGAATGAATACATCCCAATAAGCACCCAAGTACGTGTGGGGTGCTGAGCAAGGTGGTAAGCAAATGGGAGCTGCCATCGTCTGTGGTTATCGGTATAGGAGCCCCATTATAGTAGAAACCTGGCTCAGGAACATATATAAAAATTTGGAGAGCCCCTATCAAATACCATCTAAGCCCATACCTTGTTTAAGGCAGTAACAGAGTGTGTGTATTGACAGGGCCTGGAGGGGTGGGGATGGCTTCAATTAAGGGGAGGCTACACACTGTCATGAGAGGAGGTGTGTTTGACATAGCTAATGCTGGCTTAGTTTCTGCCCCGTGGAAGTGTGCATGGCAAACAGATAGTGCTAGAGGACAGATGCAAACAGTGACTTGGGTTGGCACTTGGGCAGAGTGGTCCTGGGACAGAGCACTGAGCAATAAAAGCTGTGACATCTACCTCGGAGAGTGATTTTTTTTGTGCCAGGCACTGCTGTCCGGCTTTCTTTAATTAACTCACCACAGCCTTTTTTTTTTCTTTTTTCTTTTTTTTTTTGCCTTATCTAGAGCCGCACTCACGGTATATGGAGGTTCCCAGTCTAGGGGTCTAACAGGAACTGTAGCTACTGGCCTTCACCACAGCCACAGCCACGCGGGATCCGAGCCGCGTCTGCAACCTACACCACAGCTCACGGCAACACCGGATCCTTAACCCACTGAGCAAGGCCAGGGATCGAACCCGCAACCTCATGGTTCCTAGTCGGATTCATTAACCACTGAGCCATGATGGGAACTCCTGGAATTGGTTTCTTCTGCGGCCTCCTTCCTTGACTTGGCAGTGGCCACCTTCCCCTCAGTGTGTGCACAGCCCTGGTGTCTCTCTCTCCTAATCTCCTCTTCTTATAAGTATACTAGCCATCGGATTAGGGCCAAACCAAATGGCCTCATTTAAACTTAATCAGCTCTTAAAGGCCCCTTCTCTGAATACAGTCAGATTTTCATGTATTGTGGGTTAGAACATCAGTGTAGGAATTTGAAAGGGAGGGAGTTCCCTTCGTGGCTCAGTGGTTAATGAACCTGACTAGTATCCATGGGGATGTGGTTTTGATCCCTGGCCTCACTCAGTGGGTTAAGGATCCAGCATTGCTGTGGGCTGTAGTATAGGTCACAGACGCAGCTCGGACCTGTGTTGCTGTGTCTGTGGCGTAGGCCGGCAGCTATAGTTCCGACTGGACCCCTAGCCTGGGAACTTCAATATGCCACAGGTGCGGCCCTGAAAAGGCAAAAAAAAAAAAAAAGGAAAGGGACACAATTTTGACCATAATTAATGCTTTGCCCCAGGACACCCCCAAATGTCTATCCTTCTCATACACACGATGCTTTCGTCTACATCCCACAAGTCGCCAAATCTCAACCCATTCGAGCATCAACTCTAAATCCCAAATCTCACCAAACTATCCTCTACACAGGGCTGAGGGAAACTTGAGATACAGTTGATCCTGAGGCCAGAATTCCTCTCCAGCTGTGAACCTGTGAAACCAGGCAAGTTAGACGCTTCCAAATTACAGTGGAGGGACAGCCAGACAATAGACAGAAGGAATTGGAGAGAAGACAGAGGTCATGGGTCTAAACAAATTAGGGCAAATTCCCCTCAATTTTAACCTGCTTGGTGCTCTGTCCTTTGGGCTTGCCAGGATGGTGGCCCTGCCTTCTGGAGCCACAGGGGCAGCAGCCTGGCTCACCCAAACCCGGAAGAGATTGCCTTGTCCTTTGAAACCAAGGAGGAGACAGAGTCTGGGATTCTGGTGGGAGTGGCAGCCCTCTCGATCTCCGAGTCACCTTTGGGGTCATTCTTTCCTTATCTTGGATGGGTAACCAGGCAGCTCGCATCCCCTTGAGCCCCAGAGGTCTGAGAGCCTTCCTTCATTATTGCCGTATCTCTGTCCCCTTTAGTCGTTTGTTTTTTTTTTTTTTTTTTTTTTTTGCCTTTTCTAGGGCCACACTTGCAGCATATGGAGGTTCCCAGGCTAGGGTTCTAACAGGAGCTGTAGCCACCAGCCTACACTACAGCCACAGCAACACGGGATCCAAGCCGCGTCTGCAACCTACACCACAGCTCACGGCAACGCCAGATCCTTAACCCACTGAGTGATGCCAAGGATCGAACGCACAACCTCATGGTTCCTAGTTGGATTTGTTAACCACTGAGCAACAAAGGGAACTCCACTTTAGTCTAAATGGGCAGTGTCTCTGCTGGGATCATCCTCTCTGTCCCTGCTTTTTTGAGATGGCTGATTAAATCGATGAGTCACAGTCTTCATGCAGTGTTTGTTCGGCTACACCCTACGTGTTCTCTCCAGAACGTGGTTTCTCATTTTTCGAAATATTGATAGGCTGTAAATTTTCCAAACCTTCAAGTTCTGGTTCCTTCTTGCTTTACCACTTCTTCGTCAGTTTCTCTCTGTCTACTTTGGTAGTTTGCTGTCAACAGCATGGGCAATCCAGGCTGAACCCTTTTTTTTTTTTATTTATATGCTTTTCAGGTTCTTTTCCATTATAGGTTATTAAAAGATATTGAATATAGTGCCAGTGCTATACAGTAGGCCCTTGTTTATCTACTTTATACACAGTAGTATGTATCTGGTAATCTCATATTCCTGATTTATTACCCTCCTCAAGCTTGTGGTGACAGTTTTACATCAGCCTCCAGTGAATGAAAAGATCTGCCATGGGAACTTAATCTCGTCTGAACTTCTGATGTTTTACTTACTTCCTGTTGGCACAGAGGTGATTGGTTAAACTGTACGTGTAAAAATACCTTTGTTTTTATTCTTTTGTAAAATATTTCAGATGCTGATTTTCAAAACATTTAGGGGAGAGAAATCAACTTTCTAACACTTGAAAGTTCATGGATCAGGGCACTCCATTAAAACAGGGTTTGTGCAGGAAAAACACACTTTTGGCCCACAGTTCTACTTTTGGGACATTTATTCCATACAGCAGTGGATGATAGAGACCAAGATTTATAGCTGGTGATTTCCTGAATAACAACTCAGATAGCAAATGCCTCAGCGAAACAACTTTCATATGCTCTGTAAGACACAAAGTAACACAATAGCATGGCCCCTCTGTCTCCAGCTTTTTATGAGACGGTGGGAGTTTTTTGGTTTATGGACCGCGTTTGGTCTCTTGCAAGACAAAATGACATTAATTATTTTTCTTTTTGGCTTTAACCTAAAATTAGAAAAATTTCACCTTTCTCTCCCCTTCATCCTTCTCCCAGTCTTCTCCCCCTGTTTCCCCCTTCATCTCCCAGTCTCCCTTGGGTCGGACCTTGTCCATTTATACACAGAGCTACTTATGGAAACCATCTTAACTCAAAAAAAAAAAAAAGGTTGAAAAGAGAGAGCTTGAATGATAGAAAGGCAATTCATTTTACCTCCGTTTTGTTTCTCTGTGTCTGTTAAGTGATCCAGATTTTTCCTGCAGAGAGAAGGGAAAGCAATAATAATAGGAGAGAGGAAAATGAAGTTCTCCAGCAACTTTGCAGATGTTCCTAAGGGATAGCTTCACCTTTGGTTTGCGATGAGATGTTCATGTGAAGGTATTGCTTGGTGTTGCGGTTCAGTAGGAAGAATGGGGCAGAAACAGTCAATGCGAGGAGAGCAGGAGGAGACACAGGTCGACTGTGGTTTTCATTTCTGTGGGGTTTTAGATCATATTTGAAGACGGGCTTTTTTTTTTTTTTTTTCTTATTTGGCCATGTCTGCAGCATATAGAGGTTCTTAGTCCAGGGAGCAAATCCTTGCCACAGCAGCAACCCAAGCCACAGCAGTGACAACGCCAGGTCCTTAACCCACTGAGCCGCCAGGGAACTCCAAAAACAGCCTTTTGATAACATGTGGTCTCTAGCTTTATTTCATGTGTACATACTTTATGTATTATCCACACATAAATCTTAGATGTACAGATCTGTGGATTAGAAAGTCTAGAAATAACTTTTCATAGTTACAGTCAGTTGATCTTTTTTTTTTTGTTACAGTCAGTTGATCTTCAACAAGGGTACCACAACAACTTAATGGGGTCAAATATAGTCTTTTCAACAAATGGTACCGAGACAATTAGATATGCACATTGAAAAGAATGAATTCGGACCCTTACCTCTCACCATATTCATGAAATAACTCAAAATGGATCTAACTGTAAGAGTTAAAACTATAAGGATCTCAGAAGAGAACATAGGTAAATATTTGTGACCATCAGTGAAGCAATATTTTCTTAAACATGACCCCAAAGTAAAAGCAACAAAAGAGTAGAGAAATGGGACTTTGTCAAGGTTAAAAACTTTTTATGCTTCCAAAGACACTGCCAAGAAAGTGAAAAGACAGTATATAGAATGAAGAAATATTTTCAAATCATACATCTGATAAGAGATTTGTATATCAAATATTAAAAACTCTTGCAACTCAATTATTTAAAAAAAGAAAACTTTGGAGTTCCCATCGTGGTGCAGCAGAAACGAATCCAACTAGGAACCGTGAAGTTGTGGGTTTGATCCCTGACCTCGCTCAGTGGGTGAAGGATCTGGCGTTGCCGTGAGCTGTGGTGTAGGTCGCAAGTATGGCTCAGATCTGGTGTTGCTGTGACTGTGGAGTAGGCCAGTAGCCACAGTTCAGATTAGACCCCTAGCCTGGGAGCCTCCATATGCCGCAGGTGCGGCCCTAAAAAAAAGACAAAAAAAAAGACAACTGAAACATGGGCAATGGGTTTGAAGGACATTTCTCTGAAGAAAATATACAAATGGGCAATAAGCACATTAAAAAAAAATGCTCAATATGAGTAGCCATCAGAGAAATGAAAATCAGAACCATAGCAAGATGCTACCTTGTGTCTATGAGGATGGCTATGTTCAAAAAGACAGCTGAGTGTTGGCAAGGAGCTGGGGAAATTAGAATCCTTACACACTGCTGGTGATGATGTAAAATGTTGCCGCTGCTTTGGGAAACAGTCTGGAAGTTCCTAAGATTAAACGTAGTGTTACTTTGTGACCCAGCAATTTGTACTTCTAGGTATATACCCAAGAGAAATGAGAACATACATCCGTGCAAAAACTTGTACACTAGGAGTTCCCATTGTGACTTAGTAGGTTAAGGACCTGACATTGTCTCTGTGAGGATGTGGGATTGATCCTTGGCCTCGCTCAGTGGGTTGAGGATCCGGCATTGCTGCAAGCTGAGTAGGTCCCAGCTACAGCTCTGGTTTCACCCCGGCTGGGGAACTGCCAAAAAAAAAAAAAATGTGTACACTAATGTTTATAGCAGCATTATTCATGATAGCCAAAAGGTGGGGGAAAAACACAGATGTCAGTAAACTGATAAACTTACTCAACAGTAAAAAGGAATACAGGAGTTCCCTTTGTGGCTCAGTGGTTAACGAATCCGACTGGGAACCATGAGGTTGCGGGTTCAATCCCTGGCCTTGCGCAGTGGGTTAAGGATCCGGCGTTGTTGTGAGCTGTGGTGTAGGTCCCAAACGCAGCTTGGATCTGGCATTGCTGTGGCTTTGGTGGTGTAGGCCGGTGGCCACAGTTCCGACTGGACCCCTAGCCTGGGAACCTCCATATGCCGCGAGTGCAGCCCTAGAAAAGGCAAAAAGATTAAAAAAAAAAAAGGAAGAAAGGAAAAAAAAGGGAATACATATTACTCAGCAATAAAAGGGAATACATCACCAATATGTTGTACACAGTAGATGAACCTTGAAAACATTATGGTAAGTGGGAGTTCCCGTCATGGCTCAGCAGAAACGAATCTGACTAGTATTCATGAAGACGTAGGTTCGATCCCTGGCCTTGCTCAGGATCCAGCATGGCTGTGAGCTGTAGTGTAGGTCACAGACACAGCTTGGATCTTGCCTTGCTGTGGCTATGGTGTAGGCCACCAGCTGTAGCTCTGATTTGACCCCTAGCCTGCGAACTTCCATATGCCATGGGGGCAGCCCTAAAAAGACCAAAAAAAAAGAGTTCCAATAGTGGCTCAGCGGTTAACAAATCCGACTAGGAACCATGAGGTTGTAGGTTCAATCCCTTAACCCCTCGCTCAGTGGGTTAAGGATCTGGCGTTGATGTGAGCTGTGGTGTAAGAGAAGGAAGGAAGGAAAGAAAAAGAAAGAGCGAGCGAGCGAAAGAAAGAAAGAGAAAGAAAGAGCATTATGGTTACGTGAAAGAAGGTAGAAGGCAACAGATGGCTACATATTGTATGATTCCATCCATATGGAATGTCCTAAATAAGCAGATCTAAAGACAGAAAGTAGGTTGGTAGGTTGGGAATTTGGGAGTAAATTGGCCATACTGTTAATGAGTTATAGAGTTTCTCATCAGAGTGAGGAAATTGACAAGTGATGTTCTTACAACCCAGGGACTTCGCTAAAAATCATTGTGTTGCACGTTAAATGGGTACGTGGAAGGCGTGTGGATTCTCTCTCAATAAAGCTATTATTAAACACAACAAAATCATAACAGTGTCGTTCAGAATTCCATTTATAATTTTAGACTCATGGACTCAAATGCAGCTCAGGGTTTTCAGTGACCTGTTCCAGGGCATCCAGCTAGTGCTCGCAGAGCCAGGCTTCTGCTGTTTCTGTAGGATGATTGTTACAGAAAGTTTGACGCCAGCAGACTATAAAAACTACATTTAACCAATTTTGGCTGGGTAACAGCAGCTTATATTCCAGGTAAGCCACTGAGGTCGAGGTTGGCCACAGAAGTTTAATTCTTTTTCATGTAAAGTTCAGTAGCCATAAAGTGTGGACAAAAGGGTTCAGGGGGGGGTCTTGGACCACACAGTTTCTCAGGGACCCAGGCTGATGGGGGTGCTTCCACCTATTTTTTCAAGGCTGCCGTGGGCTTTAGCATCAGCCAGCAGTCCTGGGAGGGAGAGAGGGAGCCTCATTCATGGGAAGCTTTCGTGGGGCAGTTCTAGGCGTGGTGCACACCATTTCCTTTCACATTGTGTGCTCACATCCCAGCCGCTCGGCCCCACACAGATACCGAGAGGCTGAGAATGGTCGACCCTGGCCAGCAGCCACCCCCAGCTGTCTCCTACCCCAGGGATGAGCCATTTGGTTTCTTGCTCCAAGTTCTCTTCCTTTACACTTTTGAGAAACAGATCCAGGTGTTCCCATCTTGGCGCAGCGGAGAAGAATCTGACTATGAACCGTGAGGTTGAGGGTTCGATCCCTAGCCTCACTCAGTAGATTAAGGATCTGGTGTTGCCATGAGCTGGGGTGTAGGTCGCAGACGCAGCACGGATCCTGCGTGGTTGTGGCTGTGGCGTGGGCTGGCAGCTGTAGTTCTGACTCGACGCCTAGCCTGGGAACTTCCATATGCTGCAGGTGTGGCCCTAAAAAGCCAAAACAAACAAACAAACAAACAAATAAAACAGATCCAAAGGAATTCAGACCACGGGATGACTTGTGTACTAGTTTAGAAGCTGGCATATCATGGTTCCCGCTTCTCTGTGAGGTTTTTTAATACTGTTAGAGCAGCCTAGCTGGTTATTCTGTCAGCAGAGTTTACTGCCTGTTCCGGAAGAATGATCTTGCTATTAGTCCATGTTTATGGATCATATGCAGACTAATAATGGATAAGTTCCTAAGCAGTATATTATGAAGAGACTCTGAGATTCTGTCTTGGATCTTGCCAGAGTTCTCAAGGAGGTGACTCCATTTAGATAGGCTCGAAGCTCCCTGTTCCCAGAGCCCACTTGCAACAGCTCCCACAAGACACAGCCCAGGCCATTTATCACTTATTGTTGTGAAGTAGGTGGCTGACGAGGAAGGTGTTCCAAGCCAATAAATGTAACCCTAGGATATTTGCTCATTTTTGACTGTGCCGAAGAGTGATAGCAGGTGCATCTCCAAACCATGGCACCCTTACTCTTATCCTGGAAGAAGCCCAGAGTGTCTTGTTACCACTTTTATTTATTTGCATTTCTTTTTTTTTTCTCTCTTTTTTTTTTTTATAGGGCTGCAGCTATGGCATATGGAGGTTTCCAGGCTAGGGGTCAAATCAGAGCTGTAGCCGCTGGCCTCCACCACAACCACAGAAACGCCAGATCTGAGCCATGTCTGTGACCAACACCATAGCTCATGGCAACACCAGATCCTGAACCCACTGAGCAAGGCCAGGGATCAAACCCGCATCCTCATGGATAATAGTTAGGTTCATTACCGCTGAGCCACAATGGGAACTCCTTTTTTTAATTTTCTCTCTCTCATGAGGATTTTTTTTTAATTTTGTTGAAGTATAGTTGATTTACAATGTGTTAATTTCTGCTGTACAGCAAAGCGATTCAGTTATTCTTTTTCATGTTGTTTTCCATTATGGCTTATCACAGGATCTTGAATATAGTGCCCTGTGTTATACAGTAGGACTTGTTGTTTATCCATTCTGTATATAATAGTTTACATCTGCGAATCCCAAACTCCCAAACCCATCCCTCCCCCACTCCCACCCCCATCCACCTTGGCAACCACCAGTCTGTTCTCTGTATCTGTGAATATGTTGCTGTTTTGTAGATAAATTCATTTGTGTCATATTTTAACTTCCACATATAAGTGCCATCATGTGGTATTTGTCTTTGTCTGACTTAGTTCCATCCATGTTCCTGCAGATGGCATTATTTCATTCTTTTTATGACTGACTAGTATGCCACTATATATATATATATACCACATCTTCATCTACTCATCTGTCAGTGGACATTTAGATTGTTTCCATGTCTTGGCTATTGTAATTAGCGCTGCCATGAACACAGGGGTGCATGTATCTTTTCTGAATTAGTTTTTTTCTGGATATGTGCCCAGAGGTGGGATTACTAGATCATAGGACAACTCTGTTTTTAGTTTTTGGAGGAACCTCCGTACTGTTTGCTATAGCAGCTACACGGAGTCAACATTCCCCCCAGTGCTGTAGGAGGATTCCCAGAGGAGCTGTTTGATGTCTTTCCATTAGTAAAGTTTGATGTCTTTCCATTCCATTGTGTGGCCTTGGCTTTTCTGGACCACTTTTCAGATTAACATCTGCAAGTGGTGATTCTAATAGTACCTTTCCTTATTGGCTGAGCATGAGGATTAAATGATAATCGCCATAAAGTATGAAATCCAGGTTCTAGAATAAAATAGTGCCTAATAAACCCTAGTTATCATTGATGACAATAGCATCTTCTTTTGACTTTGACGATAGAGAAACATTGATGCCTAATGTTGCAAAATGTTACATTTAAAAGTCTTTGGCAATGTCCTAAAAGATTTCATAGTGTACTTGTGATGTTCGGAAAACATTTTTCTTAAGCAGTCAGAATCTTTCATTTAATAACAATCTATTGGGTACTCGCTATCTCTAAATACATTTCCAGGACAAAGGGATTATAAAAAGAAAGAAGAGATAGCCTTGGCCTTTGAGCACTTCGTGATGTCATCAGCATTAGCCATCGCTGTAATTAACCTAAGTTTTTGAAATAATCAGTGTTTTCAGCCAACTGCACATATATTCTATTGCAGACAACAATTAATGTGATTATATTTTTAAAAATAAGCGCAAGTCTGAAATACCCTAAAGAGTTTTAATTTTAGCTTCCTGTCCCTTGGTTTCAAATGTCAATTTACCTTCCCCGACTCCTACTACCAATTGTCAATTCTGCGCCCCCCCCACAATCTGCCTCCAGTTACAGGGTTATCATAAAGCAGTTATACATTATTGTATGAAAAGCCGTTTCATAAATTCTTTCAAGATAATTACTTGAAAACAGGCGTGTTTTAATGTGAAATAGCATAATGCTGTAATCTGTAGTTTACCGAGATTAGAAACTTGGTCCAGTGCAGTGGCTTTCACTTGGCCCACATTTTATTGTTTTTACTGTTATTGCTTTCTTAAATCTGTAAAAATTTATCAAGCCTGTGGTATTCATTTGAAGCAAGGCTTATATAAACCATAGATCCCTTGTCCGGTCTTGTGTTTGTTATGTGAAAGCCAAGTTAATCACCTCATTTTACTAGTTCCTTGTTCTCCCAGTTTCTCCAGCCCCCCAGCCACGCTAAGTTGTTAGGGCTGGGAGGGACCTTCTCAACCCATTCTAGTCACCTCCTGCCGCTTTCACAGAGAAGAAAATTGAGGCCCACGGGGGGTTAGAGGACGGGCCTGGGGTCACACCATAGATGTGAAGCTTGAGTCCTGGTGGGGAGAGCGGCCCCTCCCCCCGGCTGGGAATATTCTTTCCCCTTGACCCCTCTGCCCCTGCCTTCTAAGCTGTCACCAGGTCTTGTTACCGTTTCCATGAGATGTCTCTTGGTTTCCTCCCTTCCCATTACTTCCTGTCTAATCCTGTCCCTTAGCTCCTCACAATAGGAAAGGCGGACAGAGCACTTTGTCTTGGGGGCTTCATCACATAAGATTGATTTGCTCTGATTCCCGCTGTTAAGCTACATGTCACTCTGCTGTGGAGCTTCCAAGAGCTCCCGGCTTCCTGTGGCAACAAACATCATCACTTCTCCTCTTCCACCAGGTCCTCTGGAGCCTGAGTCACTGTCTTCACTCAGTTTTAGTCCTTTCTCCCCATGAACCCCAAAGGCCATAGTCTCCTCTGGGTTTGCCCCGTGCGTCAGCTCCATTTCCTCTATGCCTTTAGTCTGTCCTGCTCTCTGGTTCCTACTGCCCACCCTGCTTTCCAAACACCCCCCCTTTTTTTCTTTTTCCTTTTTTTTTTCTTTTAGGGCCTACTTGCAGCATATTGGAGGTTCCCAGGCTAGGGGTCCAATCAGATCTACAGCCGCCGACCTACGCCAGAGCCACAGCAACACCAGATCCGAGCTGCGTCTGTGACCTACACCACAGCTCACGGCAACGCCGGATCCTTAACCCACTGAGCGAGGCCAGGGATCGAACCCGCAACCTCATGGTTCCTAGTCAGATTCGTTAACCTCTGCACCACGATGGGAACTCCAGATACCCCCCCTTTTTAGACCAAATCCAGATCCCACTGCCTTCTCATTGTTTTCCCTTTTGCTCCAATGATAACCCAGTGCCCCCCCCCTTCCCCAAACTTTTCCTTCTTATGCCCTAACACACAGCATTGGCCATAATAGCCTCTCTTAAATGGCTCTGTGGTTTTTCCCTACAACTGTGTTGCCTTCTCAGTTATGTTTAACGCTCTTTGAAGAAAAAGCTTCTGTTTATGTTTTTCTCATATGCTCAGTGATTTACATTGCCTAAATAAGCTATCAGTAAATATTCCTTGCTTGTTAGGGACTTTTTGAGCTTTTGGAAGATGTTGTCTAGAGTCACAAGACCTTTCACAGCGTCCACGGCTTGGATCAGGATCAGTTGTTAATACTGCAGTGCTTCCCCGACTGCCAAGTATTGTATTAATGATCCTTTAAGGGGACTGGCTAGAGAAGGGTGGAGCTCACAGTGACAGCTGAGGATTTGGTGGTGGGTTAGTGGCAGAGAGGTAAGAGCTTGCACCCCTGCCCTTTGGGCCCTCCACTGGGTAAGAATTCCTCAAGAATGGATAGCAATGGCATTATCCTCTCCGCCCTGGACAGATTCTCAGCAGACCATCCTGAAATATGAATTGACCTGGCCCTCTCCCACTGCCTGTCCTTGAGCCAGCATTGACCTTGGTGCTTTCTTTTCTAGAGTACAGGCACAGTGTCCTAAGACATAATCTGATCTTGTTTTTTCTTTCCAAAATAACTTTTTCGGAACCCAATAAATAGCTTCCCCCAAAGGTCAGCATGTTGTACTAAGTCCCTGGTACTGGCAGAAGGATTGTGTCTTGTTTAAAGAAGACTGCATCTGCTTTCTGAATTTTGTTGTGCCTGTCCCACGCTTTCTTATGTTTCCTGGTCATCACGTCCAGGTTGCAGATTTGACGGCACCTTGGGTGACGCTCTCCCCACGGCGTAACCCCTACAAGAACGTCCTCCACGAAAGGCTCATAAACTTGGGACTGTTCTTCTCTGTAAATGTCAGCAAGACACCTTCCACCCATCCAAAAAGTGATGTGGCTTTTTTTCCTCTTTGATACAAGAGAAAACTGGCAGAGACTCAGTTAAAGGTGAAATTGGCAAGCTCCCGGATGGTAGTGAGTTCATTGCCTCCGGGCTTGAGGTCCCCTTATTCAGCCCGTATTCAGAATCCTTGTCCCACCCAGAAAGTTCTCTGTTCCCATCTGTGGCCCCTAAAGCTATTTCCGATCCTGCTCCCTTTGTTAATGTCTCCATTCCAGGTAGTGAAATTCCATGTCTCTTCATTTGTGCAAAGTTCACCAACTGGAGTCACTTCAAAGGTTTTTTTTTTTCATCCCTTTAGGTGGATGGAAGTCTGCTTAGTTGAAGAACTGCCACCCACCACTGAACTGGAAGAAGGACTCCGCAACGGCGTTTATCTTGCAAAGTTAGCCAAGTTCTTTGCCCCCAAAATGGTATCGGAGAAAAAGATCTATGATGTGGAACAAACACGTTATAAGGTAACTGAGATCTAACTCGTTTTGACCTCTGGCGCTCAGTCTTGCCTTTCCTTTCTTTTCTTTGAATGTTTCTCTAAGAATGTAGGGAGTGAAGGTGGGAGGTGTCCTTGGGCTTTGAAGCCTGTTAATAATCATTCCTGTGGCAGCAGCAGTTTTGACAGCAAAGCGTTTTTCTATTTCTGGGCTGAGGCTGAGAGACCTCGGCTTTCTGGGGCTTCCGCACCCCCACCCCCGTTATTGCTTCGTGGAGGTCACTTTATTAGCACCGGTACGTGTGAAAGTGGGAGTCCCCTATCCCTCCGTTTTTCACCACCAACACAGTTCATTACTTCCCTTGTTCTCATCAAAGAATCAAGTACCCAGGTGGGACTTGAATTGTGGCCCTAAAGAGTTAGGGCCAAGGTGATTTAAAAAAAAAAAAAAGTACTAATATTGGATAGTCAGGGACTCCTTTCCATTTGGTGTTTAAAACAAAATCAGACAAATTTTTGTAAGCAGCTAGTTTTAAGAACTATCTCATGGCTAATTTGGGAAGGCATGTGGAGGGAAAAAAACAAACCAAAATAAACCCCAATTTTGTATTAATTTTAAAAATGCTGATATTTTACATAGACATGTGTAAGTATTTACGGATAAAGTGATACATCTATGATCTGCCTCAGATAATTGGGAGGAGGGTAGACAGATGAGTCAAGGCTGGCCATGAGTTCATAATTGTTGCAGTTAGATGAGAGATGAAAATAAGTTCATTATTACTCTCTGTCTGCTTTTCTATGTTTGAAATTTTCCATTGAAAAGTGAAGGAGAGGAGTTCCTGTTGTGGCTTGGCAGGTTAAGAACCCAGCTAGTATCCAAGAGGATGTGGGTTCGATCCCTGCCCTTGCTAAGTGGGTCTAGGATCTGGTGTTGCCGTGAGCTGTGGTGTAGGTGGCAGACAGGGCTTGGACCCCTGTTGCTGTGGCTGTGGCACAAGCAGGCATCTGCAGCTCTGATTCAACTCCTAGCTTGGGAATTTTTATATGCCACGAATGCGGCCCTAAAAAGCAAACAAAACAAAAAAGGTGAAGGAGAAAAAAGTAAACATTAACCCCAAAGACCCCTTCATTATATGTGTCTTCAAAAGAGGATTTGAAAAATTGTGCTATTTCCTCCAGAAATAAGCTGCAGATTTTCAAGTACCCTTAAAAGTTATTTCTCTTAAAACTTCAAGGATAACATTTAGTTGAAAATGGTATTGCAACCATTATATATTATGTATTGCATGAGTCACACCAGTTGTTGTTATGGCAAATTTATTTTTAAATATATATACTGAATTCAGAGCACATGTTTGCCTAATGGTTTAGGTTAACAGTAGACTAGATGAATTGGCATCTTTTTTGACAAGTTTCTTTTCATGATCGTGTCTAAAAGAGAACTGGGCAAAAGTTTCTGCCTTGAATCATGTTATTAATAAAAGTGTGTATGTTAAAGTAAGTTTGAGTGCATTAAGTCATATGTTTGTTAATTCTAGATGTTTCTCCCTAGAGTGAGTTCAGCCTTTTTACAAGACTTTAATGAAACAAGTGACTTAGCCAGCTAAAATTAAAGGTTTTTTTTTTAATTTTGAGAAATATTTTTACAAGTTCAGAAAAGCACAGAAAAAATTTATTTGTATCTCCATTTTATTTATTTATTTATTTATTTATTTATTTATTTATTTATTTATGTCTTTTCTAGGGCCGAACCTGCGACATATGGGGGTTCCCAGGCTAGGGGTCTAATTGGAGCTGTAGCCGCCAGTCTACGCCACAGCCAGGATCCAAGCCGGGTCTGCGACCTACACCGCAGCTCACGACAATCCCAGATCCTTAACCCACTGAACGAGGCCAGGGATCGAACCCGAAACCTCACGGTTCTTAGTCGGATTCGTTAACCACTGAGCCACGAAGGGAACTCCTGTATCCCCATTTTATAAAATAAATTAACATTTGCGCACATTTTCGAGCATGATTTTTCTTTTATTTTCCTTCTTTCTTCCTCCATTTCTTCCTTCCCTCCCTTCCTTCCTTCCTTCCTTTTTTGTCTTTTTAAGGCCACACCCTCAGTATAGGGAGGTTCCCAGGCTAAGGGGCGAATTGGAGCTGCAGCTGCCGGCCTTCGCCACAGCCACAGCAATGCCGGATCCGAACCGCATCTGCGACCTACACCACAGCTCACGGCAACGCCGGATCCTTAACCCACTGAGCAAGGCCAGGGATCCAACCCACATCCTCATAGACCTGTGTCAGGTTCTTTACCTGCTGAGCCACAATGAGAACTTCTCTTTTATTCTCGTTACTTCTGTAATGGTTGTTACAAGATCTCAGCCTATCAGTATCAAGAGCTGCGTACATTTGATGAAATGTAGAGTGAAAATGCAGTTGGCTCCAGCCTGGTCCCTGAAAGGGACTGTGAGCGCTTTGTTTTGATGCTGGGGATGTGAGAATCAGGCCAGACAGATGGACCTTCAGTAAAGATGAGCCTCAGAGTGGAAGGCGGGCTAATCCTCCCTCCCCCGCACCCCAGCACCTTATGAACCTTGCATACAGGTGTCTCCGGTTCAGCTCTGGACACCTCATGTCAGCTTAAACAGGTCCTGCTTCCTCCCAGCATCAGAGATCCTATTATTTGAATAAATAGCGCCTTCTCTTTGGGGTGGGGAAGGGGAAAATATTTCTAATCTTTTGTCACAAAATAAAATACCCGTGGAGCCTAGGGAATGATAACATCCCCAAGCAAAATGTCATGAGAGAGGAAGGTGTTCTGTTTTGCCCTTCCCCCATCCCACCAGGCCCCAGCTGGGGTGCCCGGAAGAAAGGATGCCAGGAGAGAGGACGGGACAGAAGGGAAGTGGCAGATGGAGGGGGGTTGATGCCAGCTGTGACATGGGAGAGAACACGGCACAAATGGAACTACCGGAGGAGAGCAGGTTCTCTTTCTCTCCTTGTAGTAAGTTCCTGAGAGTGACTGATGACCTCAAATGGGAATCTTTAGTGATTGGCCTTGTAATCAGAAACTCTCTTTTTTTTCAGAATTTTTTTTTTTATTATAGTTGATTTACAGTGTTCTGTCAATATCCATATGGAGCAGGGAGTTCCCGTCGTGGCTCAGTGGTTAACAAATCCGACTAGGAACCATGAGGTTGCGGGTTCGATTCCTGGCCTTGCTCAGTGGGTTAAGGATCCGGCGTTGCCATGAGCTGTGGTGTAGGTTGCAGATGTGGCTTGGATCTGGCGTTGCTGTGGCTGTGGCGAAGGCCGGCGGCTACAGCTCTAATGAGACCCCTAGCCTGGGAACCTCCATATGCCGCGGGTGCAGCCCTAAAAAGACCAAAAAAAACCCAAAAAATCCATATAGAGCAAAGTGACCCAGTCATACATGTATTTACATTCTTTTTCTCACATTATCCTCCATCATGTTCTATCATAAGTGACTAGATAGAGTTCCCTGTGCCACACAGCAGGAACTCATAGCTTATCCCATAAACTTTTATTTTAAGGCCATTTTATTTCTTTTTCCTAATGAAAGGAGACCACTGTTTGTGGGCAGGAGACTTAGCTTCCTGTTCGTGCGTTGCTCAGGTCTAAAGCCCATATCACGGGGTCCTTTCCAAGTAGCCGTAAATCACGGCACCGCAGCAAAGACACTGACACACAAGGAAACACTCGCTAACCTAGCCCTGTCCCTTGACGGGCCATCTGGAAACCATGAGTTCAGCGAGCCTGGGCTCTGGCTGCAGGATCTTCCAGGACTGCTGCCGTGAAATACGACCCCCGTGTTGAACAGTGTGTCCCCAAGGCGAAAGCTCTGTCCCAAAGCTCAAGGCCTCGGTTTTGGCAGCAATGGCTTTGAGTTCATTAGATGAGTGCTTTCATGCAGCCCCATCGTCTTCGTCTTATGTACAGCCGTGGCTCCTCGTTAATTTAGGGTTAGAAAGTTGTCTTGGGTATTCCGTGTTACGCTTTCCAAGCGCGAGTGTTCTTTCCTTGACCGCTTCCCCTCCCCCACTTCCGCTCTGAGTCACGTGATCCTGCCACGTGGTTCGGGGCCCCTGTTCCTCGTAGACGCACTGTGGTGTGACCGCTAATGACTGTTTTGTCACGAAGGCAACAACTGTGTGTGTCTCCTCTTCCACACCAAGGTGAATGCTGCGGGGTCTGGCCCACAGGGGGTGCTCGAAAAATAGCTGTTGGGTGAAAGAATGAATGCCGGTGGTTTCTGGTAAGCCAAAGGGCTCCATCTCTTCTTGTCAGATGTGTTTTATTCGGTGCTTAACTCAAGGGACTTCACAGTCTTAGACTCGTCCACTAAGTGTGATCCCCACACCTCCTGCGGGACCACCTGATGGGTGTGTGTAAAAATGTGAACTTTACCCCCCACCCCCTGACTGTTGAGTCAGGCAGAATCTTAGCCAGGGACCCAGGAAGCTGCATTTTCATGATCACCCAGATGATTCTTTTCTTATAGACTGCTAAGGTTTGAAAACTGTTTTTTTTGGTTTGCTTGTTTTTTTTCTTTTTTACGGCCAAGTCTGCAGCATATGGAAGTTCCTCAGGCTAGGGGTCGAATCAGAGCTACAGCTGCCGGCCGAAGCCACAGCCACAGCAACGTGGGTTCTGAGCCATGTCTGGGACCTACACCACAGCTCACGGCATCGCTGGATCCTTAACCCACTGAGCAAGGCCAGGCATCGAACCCGCATCCTCATGGATACTAGCCAGGTTCGTTTCTGCCGTGCCACAATGGGAACTCCAAGAACCACTGCTCTAATAGGCAGATAGACACTTATATAATAAATTTTTATGGCAGTTGTATGGAAAGAAGATAAAGTTGTACTAAGATAGAAATATGTAGGAGTTCCCTAGTAGTTCAGCAGGTTAAGAATCTGGTGTTGTCACTGCTGTAGCTCAGATTGCCACTGTGGCACAGGTTCAATACCTGACCCAGAAACTTCTGCCTGCCACAGGCAACCAAAAAGAAAAGAAAAAAGAAAAACAAAAAGGATGGAATTCATTTATCCGTATAAATTTTATCAGTACCTACCACGTGCCAGCCACTGATGTGGGCACTAAAGGCAGAGTAGGAAGCAGAACAGACATGATTTCATGGCACTTATATTTAGAGAAACAGACTGTCGGTAAAATAGACAGTTATGAATTGTGATAAGTGTATGAAGGAAAAAACCAAGGCCAGTGTTACTGACAGACAGCGATGGACTTCTCAGAGGGGACATGTACTCCGAGGCTGGGAGAATGAGAGGAAACCCGTCCGTGTGCAG
Source organism: Catagonus wagneri (assembly GCA_004024745.2). NCBI lineage: Eukaryota > Metazoa > Chordata > Mammalia > Artiodactyla > Tayassuidae > Catagonus > Catagonus wagneri. The sequence continues at coordinate 1,158,522 of PVHT020004020.1, forward strand.
AGTCCAGGGCAGGGAGTGGGAGGACGGCCCAGAGAAAAGGGGCTCAGGGATGAAAAGAGCTTGGCCAGGCTGAGTGGCTGAAAGGCTGTGGGGAAGGGACAGTGGTAAGAAGTGAAGCAGAAGACAGATGACTCAGTCACGCCTGAGAGACCTAAGTCCAGGGGGTAAATTCTTCCTAAGCACAGGGGGGACCCATGGCAGTGTGGACAGAGGCATCGTGGTACAGCTTGTGCTTCAGAAAGATGGTTCTGCTGCCACGTGGAGAATACACCGGAGGGAGGATGGATGCAGAGGCAGAGAGCCTGGGGGGATTACTCAGTCCAGGTGCCAGGCGAAGGTGGTCTGCAGAGACAAGTAGCAAATGGATTTAAGAGGGAAAATGAAAGGGGCATCCTGGAAAGGTACTGGAAACAAAGCAGTGATGAGAAGACGATGGGAGACAGACAGCAAGGAGACTGTGGTCAGGTCCGAAGCGGGTTAGGATGGTCAAGAAGCCGGGAAGGTTTCCATGGGGGTTGGGAGGGTGGACGGTACTCGAAGGATGAACATTCCAGACCCAACTAGGATGACCAAGAGAAAGCATTCCTCGGAGAGGACTCAGCTTGCAAAGGCTCGGTCCAAAGCCAAACCACTTGTCATTGCAGACAGTGCATTGGCCCTTGTAGACCTAGACTAAATGCTTGTTGAACATGTAGGTGGGTCTTGGGTAGGGAAAGCATAGACATAGTGGTCGTTGGCATGATCTGTACAACCAAAACACTTCAGAATCTGGTCTCACCACTAACTTTGTGAGCTTCGGTTTCCTGGATGTAGAGGGGGAAAATAGTAACAGTTTCAATCTTATAGAGATATTGTGGGGAACAAATGGGATTTTTTGTGCAAGGCACCTGGCCCAGTGCCTGACAGAGGTAAGCCCACTCTAAAAGTTAGAGATGGTGTTGGTTCTGAGGGTCTGTGAGCAGGAAATAGGATATTCAGACTTGGGATCAGGGAATTCTGCCATTTAGTACTTGACTCTGAGCTCAACCGGTTAGGGCAACTCCAATGCATTAAATGCTTGGGCCTTATTTAGATGGGTTTCCTTATCCGTAAAATAAGCAAGAGAGAATTTTTTTTTTTATGGCCACAACTGTGGCATATGACAATTCCCAAGCTAGGCATGGAATCGGAATTGTAGCTGCTAGCCTACGCCCCAGCCACAACACCACCAGGTCCAAGCCACATCTGCAAATTGTGCCACAGTTCACGGCAATGCCAAATCCTTAACCCACTGAGAGAGGCTAAGGATCAAACCCGCATCCTCATGGGTACAGGTTGTGTTCTTTTAACCCTCTGAGGCACAACAGGAACTCCGGATCAGAATGATTGTTGATTTTAAGAGTTCCCGTCATAGTGCAGAAGAAACGAATAGGACTAGGAACCATGAGGCTGCAGCTTTGATCCCTGGCCTCGCTCTGTGGGTTAAGGATCTGGCATGGCTGTGGCTGTGGCCGATTGGACCCCTAGCCTGGGAACCTTCGTATTCCACCAGTGCGGCCCTAAAAGACAAAAAAGAAAAGAATAATTATTGATTTTAAGCTACCTCATTAGTGCTAAAATGCTTTGATCCTAATATGTAAGAAGTTACCACCCAGAGAAGTTATGCAGAATACCTCACTATTCAATTTAAATTACAGTAATCTTATTTGTTGGTGCTGTGATAGCTGGGCACTAGAAAATCAGCATGTACTCTCTGGTCTAATACCGGAAAGAAATTAGGTAGATGGAAATTAGGTAGTCATACTTGGCTTAAGTCGTCTATAGACACACCACGTACTCTAATGTGTTAATATTAGCGTAGGCCTGGTGAAAAAACAGACAAGCTAAAAATGCTTATGATGGACTAAGGTTATTTTAAGCCTGTTTAGAAGATGAATTTTGTTCTAATGGAAATAAACCTGGTCAGTTGAAGATGTTAATGGAGTTCACTCACTGAAGCTTACTTCCTAAATATGCAGACGTGGACCAGAGGGTTTTAAAGGTTCTTCAGGTGTTTAAAACGGGCAAAGGATTTGAAATCTGTCATTTCACTTACTGTAGAAATAGGACCAAGATAACCACCCTTTCCTTCAGTGCCTCCTACATGAAGCGCCAAAACTTTTTCTGGCCTAAATTAAAGGTGACTAAAAGTTTCAAGCCCAGTCTTAGAGCATAATAATTACAACATCTAACATTTATTGCATTCTTGGTGCACTTAGTGCTCTGTGTGTATTCTCATTAAACGCCACAAGCCAAAGAGGCATACCATTCCCATTTTTATTTTTTTTTATTATAGTTGATTTACAATGTTCTGTCAATTTCTGCTGTAAAGCAAACTGATCCAGTTATACAAATATATACATTCTTTGTGATGGAACATACCATTGCCATTTTGTGGCTGAGAAACCGAGGTTCAAAGAGATTTGTATTTGTGGACTTATGAATGATGGCTATTCTGACTGGTGTGAGGTGGTACCTCATGGTAGTTTTGATTTGCATTTCTCTAATAATCAGTGATGTTGAGCATTTTTTTCACGTGCTTGATGGCCATCTGTATATCTTCTTTGGAGAAATGTCCATTCAGGTCTTTTGCCCATTTTTCAATTGGATTGCTGGGTTTTTTGCTGTTGAGTTATATAAGTTGTTTGTATATTTTAGAGATTAAGCCCTTGTCTGTTGCATCGTTTAAAACTATTTTCTCCCATTCTGTAAGTTGTCTTTGGAATGGATAAGCAATGAGATCCTGCTGTACAGCACTGGGAACTATATTTAGTCTCTTATGATGGAGCATGATAGTGTGAGGAAAAAAATGTATGCATGTATGTATAACTGACAGAACACTGTAAACCAGCTATAATGGAAAAAATTAAAATCATTATATAAAAAAAGATTTGTAACTTTCCTGAGGTTACCTAGCTAATGAGAGTAAATGGATACGATGTGTTTGTTATATAATTTGGATTGTTAAAGGCTACCAGCCCAAGACCTCTAGAAACCCACCCGGGGTCAGACAGAATTATGTTTATTTAAACTCCGCGTGCCAAGAGAAAATGCGTACTAATGGAGCTATGAGGAAGAGGAAATAGGGGCTGAGTGGAGATGAGCTTATAGTGGGTGATGATTCTAATGGGGATTTAGGGAAGCAAGGACCAATTATGTTGTCAGGAAGTGGAATCAATTTGGTGTCTTGGTAAATTTTATCTAGGAGGTGAGGATATTAAATAGGGACTAGATTATCCTCAGTCAAGAAACAAGTCACCCATCTTGGAAGAGGGGGGCATTTTGTTATTTTGTCGTGTTGAAAGTCCTCTTTGTCCTGATGTGACTGGGGATTGTGTCATCTCCTCCCCCCTCTCTAGTCATTTCATAGGAATTAGCTAATCTCTTCCTCAGGAAGAATAATCCTGTGGCCCTTAGGTCCTGTGTTCTTCCCTGGGGAGTGTTAACGCGGGGAAGGTTTTCGGATCCCGAGAGACCTAGGCTTGAATCCCAGCCTAGCCCTTTACGGCTGTTTGACTTTAGACAAATTGCTTCATCTTTTTGGACCAGGTTGCCTAACCTCTAAAAAACGGGAACCATAATTACTCTGAACGGTGTTTTGAAAATTAGAGATAATTTATGTAAGGTGCTTGATACACACAGTCCAATCTCAGTAAGCGGTGGCCACTATCCAAAACACAGAAATATTTGCCAAATGTTACTTTGCTTATACTTTATACTTTTTTTCCTTTTTTGTCCTTTTAGAGCCACACCCACAGGAAATTCCCAGGGTAAGGGTCTAATCAGAGCTGTAGCCACTGGCCTACACCACAGCCACAGCAATGCGGGATCCAAGCCGCGTCTGTACCCTACACACAACTCATGGCAATGCAGGATCCCTAACCCGCTGAGCGAGGCCAGGGATTGAACCGGCATCCTCATGGGTACTAGCCGGGTTCGTTACCGCTGAGCCATGAGGAAAACTCCTATACTTTATGATTTCTAACAGCAACGAAGTACTTTTTATTAAATCCACTATTACGTTGTAGAAGTCATAGAAAGTGGGAAGAGCTAGATTTTCTGAATGTGATGATCTTTCTACCATTGGATGTTAGTTATAGGATAAAACTTGCTGTAGTTACTTTTTTATACATTTATTAAAAATGAAAAATAAAATATATAACATTACGGTATACATTTAGCTAATTAAATATATAAGATCATTTTAAAGCTCTCAGTGGTTCATTACCCGATAAAGTTTTCATAAGATGGCAACAAAAATACTGTATTGATAGACTGTGTAGAAAATAATGGCTGGCTGATGAAGGCTGTAAGGAATGGGAAGCAGCCTATTCTTATCATTCGGGTAGAAAAGGTCCTTGTAAAATATTTCCACTGAAGGTTTACTTCTTGGACAAGGCCAAGATTAGAATTAGATTATAGAAGGAATAAATACTAAAATTAGCTCTGAATCCAGGGATTTTTTTGTTTTCATCTTTGTATTTTTCTGTATTTTCCAGTTTTTTTTTTTTTCTCTCAGAAATAGTGCAACATTCATGATGAGGAAAAAAAATATGGCTTGGCAGAACCAAAAACCACATAAAAAGGCATTGAGTCTTCTAAAAACCCTGGGTTTTTTTTGTTTTTTTTTTTTTCCCGGAGTTACTAGGCTCCTCAGCCCCGGTTGCCAGAGTTTCAACAGTGTGTGTGTGTGTGTGTGTGTGTGTGTTTATTATGCTCATGCACACATCCCATAAAACGTCCTAAGGCGTGCTAGATGGTAAACAGCCCTAGAGCCTGCAGTTCAGAATAACCTCAAACAGGTGCATTCTGGGAAGCAGAACAGTCCATCCCCAGTGGTTGGAGTGTTGCTGAGTTAGTCTGGTCTCCTTTATTGTGTCTCTAGTTGTCTTATGTGAGCATTCATAACACCCTTCTAGGAGCCACACAATGGAAAGCATCCTGCTAATGAAAGACGTTAATGACTTTTGGACTCACTCTGTGTGTGTTCCCCCCCCCCCATCTTCTCATTAGAAGTCCGGCCTTCACTTTCGACACACAGATAACACCGTCCAGTGGCTAAGAGCGATGGAGTCTATTGGTCTCCCCAAGGTAAGCCTGAACTGGGAAGAAAAAGGGGTAATGCAAACACCTTATTGTGGAAAGTAATTTAGCGGACTGGGGTATGTTAAGCCAGCAGATGTCTTTCATGGCGCAGGAAGGAGAAATGTGAGAACTCAACAGAAAGATGGAAAGGCCGGCGTTCCGGTCGTGGCGCAGCGGAAACGAATCTGACAGGGTACCATGAGGTTGCAGGTTCAATCCCTGGCCTCACTCAGTGGGTTAAGGATCCGGCGTTGCCATGAGCTCTGGTATAGGACACAGACATGGCTCGGATCTGATGTTGCTGTGGCTGTGGTGTAGGCCGACAGCTGTAGCTCCGATTGGACCCCTAGCCTGGGAACTTCCATATGCCGCAAGTGCTGCCCAAAAAAAGCAAAGAAAGATGGAAAGGCCTACATAAAGTTATATGTGGCAAGAACTCAGATTGAGAGCAACCAGGTAAAAGTGTGTGTATAAATGAAACAAGGTCAGAACAAGCGTTAGCTGGTAGAAGAGCCGCCTCCCTTTTTTTGTGTTGCCACTTATATTTGAGATTCCAAGTCTTCTTGCATCTGTATATAGTGTATCATTATATCTTATCATTATAAATTTATTTTGATAAAGTATTATTTTAAATCATAGGGTCGTTTTATTTTATTTTTTTGTCTTTTTGCCTTATCTAGGGCTGCACCCGCGGCATATGAAGGTTCCCAGGCTAGGGGTTTAACAGGAGCTGTAGCTGCCAGCCTACACCACAGCCACAGCAGCGCAGGATCCGAGCTGCATCTGTGACGTACACCACAGCTCACGGCAATGCTGGAACCTTAACCCACTGAGCCAGGGTTCGAACCCGCAACCTCTTGGTTCCTAGTCAGATTCATTTCCACTGAGCCACGACAGGAACTCCCTCATAGGGTCACTTTAAATTTTAATGGCTAGGGGGTTAGAGCTCTCAATGCTGAAATAGATCTCCCCAATAAAACTCATTCAGCCAATAGTCAGAGTTTGTTCCATTCAAAGAGCAGGCACCCTTATGCCTATGAGACATGCAGACAAGTGGAGGAAATGAGGACATAATTACATGTGATAGAAATGGTAGAGCTATTTCTTAAACTTCTTATTTTGAAATAATTTTAGAATCACAGGAAGTTGCAAAAATAGTCCGTCTTTGTGTAAACTTCATTCCACTTCCCCCAGTGGTGACATCTCATAACTATAGTATAGAATTGAATTGACGTCGCTGTATTAATGTTAACCAGACCGCAGACTTTATTCACTGCTGTATGTGTGTGTGAGTTCTCAGCATGGATAGATTTGTGTGATCACAGCCAGTCAAGATACAGATACTGCAGAGGCTGGCCTTTATATTGCGTCTCTTCCCCAGCCCTGTCCCCGGGCAGCCGCTAATCTGTTCTCCAACTCTGTAGTTTTGTCACTTTGAGAATGTTGAGAAAATGAAATCATAGAGTAAGTAGATAACCTTTTGAGATTGACTTTTTTCATTAAACAAAATGCCCTTGGAGTTCCCGTCATGGCTCAGCAGAAACGAACCTGACTAGCATCTGTGAGGACGCAGGTTCGACCCCTGGCCTCGCTCAGTGGGTTAAGGATCCAGCGTTGCCACAAGCTGTGGTGTAGGTCGCAGACGCAGCTCAGACCTGGCATTGCTGTGGCCGTGGTGTGAAGCAGCAGCTGCAGCTCTGATTCAAACGCTAGCCTGGGAACTTCCATATGCCGTGGTGCAACCCTAAAAAGACAAAAAAATAAAAAAACAGTGCCCTTGAGATCCATCGGGTTTCTATTTGTATCAATAGGTTTCCTTTTCTGAATTGCTTAGAATGTACAGCTACTTTAAAGAAACTATTTAAGAGTGGTCCAGCAAGGGGATAGGCTACTGATGGACTTAGACCTGTGTTGTTCTTATTATTACTTTAGGTTTACAGTTAAGTACACCCTCCACAACAAAAACAAAGGACTCTTTAATGTAAATTATGAATGCCTACTTTTAGTACAATTGTGCTTATATCTGTTTTAATTCAGTTTACTTTATCTTACAGTAGTCAGTGTTGATATATTTTATTTTGCCATTTGTAATCAAACTGCTTGCCATTCTCCTAAAATGCTGAGAATATGGAATGCTGTTCCTTTCTGGGCAATAGTTATAATACCTAATTCATATTTCTAAACTGCAGTTGAGCAAATACTAGTGTAGGGTTGAGTGGTGAACAGATTAATGAAGGAAGAAATTCCAATACAGTTTTTCTGTATGAGGCAACATTGATTAGGATAATTTCATAACTATGTTCGAAAGATTTGATTTAAACTTTCTCAAACTGTGTGTATGTTGGGCCCCATTTATTCTGACTTTCAGCCAAACAAGTGAGTGATCCATGCAGCAGATTCTATTTTCATGCTGATGTTTATTATGAAGTCAGTGATACATTACCTTGCAGGAATGAGAGGCCAACTGTGGTCTAGTTGACTTAGTTAACTAGTTAATTTCTTCATTTACAGTATGAAGGGCCTACTTTGTTCAGCATCAGTTCAGACACGAGGGTTACGGTGTTGAAGAAAACGTTTTGGTGAACCATAAGTTGTTCCCATCTCCTCCATAAAAGAGGACATATTCATAATGACTTTCTAGGAGAAATACCAGTGTAACAGTTTCTTATTTAAAGAAGAGATGGGGAGTTCCCTTCGTGGCTCAGTGGTTAACGAATCCGACTAGGAACCATGAGGTTGCGGGTTCGATCCCTGGCCTTGCTCAGTGGGTTAAGGATCCGGCGTTGCCGTGAGCTGTGGTGTAGGTTGCAGACGTGGCTCAGATCCCGCGTTGCTGTGGCTGTGGTGAAGGCCGGCGGCTACAGCTCCTGTTAGACCCCTAGCCTGGGAACCTCCATATGCCGCGGGTGCGGCTCTAGATAAAGGCAAAAAGACAAAAAATAAAAAAAAAAGTAAAGAGATGGGACGTTATCCTTGTCCTCTGCTTACGTGGTGGCACTTTGTACCTGGTCACATTCCTCCGAGCCGGGAATCCTCTTCTCGATACTTTAACAGCAAGTGTGTTAACAGGAAAGTTGGAAAGATCTTTGAAATTTCACAGGCTATAGATGTTTCTTTAAGTGCTCAGTGACGATACATTTGTAGCTCAAGAAACTTTGCTTTTCTCTCTTCTTAGCTCTTTTCAGTGTCCAATAGAAAATTGTGCTTGAGTGTCAAGTACTACCATATGGCCCATGATTTAATTTTAGTTTTTATGTCAAATTTTATAAAATATTTACTGAAAGCAAGTAATGCTAATATGCTTATCTTAATCTTCGAATCTTCAATCCTAATTACTCATTTTTGGTGCCCCCACTCTGAAATCTGCTTCTTATTAGGCTTTTAGTTTCAAGCTCAGGAAGAGTATAGTTTAAAAGTTAAAAGTTTTAGTGTTCAGACTTTTCAGCCTGCTAACTCCATGCATAGGTAATTTTCCAGAAGAAGTAAATGGGTGTTCAGAAAATGTGGGGATGTTTCTTGAAGTGACTTAAAATAGGGGCAGATCTGGGGGCAAAACATGTTCAACCATGGAGAACTGGTTAAATTATGGTGCAAAAATACGAAAGAATCATAGGCATCCATTAGAAATAATGTTCTTCTAGACAAAGGAAGGGAATGAAACACAGTCATGTTCTATTAAGTATTTTAAGCAGGTTTACAGTATATGAAATTTGGTTTTTAAACACATACCTAAACATGAAAAATCAGAGGCATATAGGAAAAAGACTGGAAGAAAATATACCAAAATGCTAATAGTGACAATCTGAAAGTAGGCTTATAGGTATTTTTTCTTTCATTCTTTATCTAATTTCCAGATCTTATTCAGTGAAAATGAATATTTTTTTCAACTTAAAGTAATACACATGTATGTGTGTGTGTGCCCAAATATTCGTGTAACTGTATAATCAAGTTCTTAATGTAATAAAATAAAATAAAATAAAATAAAGGATACCCTCCTCAGGCCAGGAGATCTCTAGGCTGACTGATATAAAAAACAAAGACTGCCCAGTCTCATGCCTTGTGAAGTGAAACTGACACCCAGCCCTGTGGACAAAGCCATCTTGAAGCGTCTGTGAACCCTCATTCTCCTGCGCCACTAGGAGGCGCTGTCAGGCAGGAGAACAGATGCAGTGATTGGTCCATATGGCGAACAAAACCAGGCCAACTGAGAGGTTCCTCTTCATCTAAATAAATTCAGAACAGTGAGGACCGTCAAAGCAGGGTCACTGATGAGAGTTAAAATAATTGTGAAAAGTAACTCATAATAAACACATTTTTCTCTTTTGTTTTCCAGATATTTTACCCAGAAACAACAGATGTCTATGACCGGAAAAACATACCGAGAATGATATATTGCATTCACGCACTGAGGTGGGAGGAAAAATACAATTAAAAGTCTAGGAAGTAAATTTAAATAAAACTACAATTTCAGTTTTAGAAGAGATCTCTTAAGTTTTTTTTTTTAGCTAATCTGAAGAATTTTTAAGGTTGAGTTGTTCTACATTTGCTGGTAGAAAATTAAGGTAGTTGTCACAAAAAAAAATCCTTGAACTTGAAAAAAAAATTTTTTTTATCCATTTCATAATAGAAAACCAGAAAATGAATGAAAGGCCTGTGAATATATTAAGGGGAAATTTTTAATTGAAGTTTCTATGACACTAATAGTAATGAGCTACCATATTCTTGAGTTACGGTCTATACTTTACAAATACAGCTAAAATATATCAAATAAGCAGCTTTAAGGATCTTAATTTTGGTTTTTATACTCTTAAAATCATTAGCTTGACTCAATTCTTAGCATAGATTAATAAAATTCAGTGTAAAAAAAAAATCTTTTGAACTTTTGTTCAATAGATCTTGTACCATAAGGATAAAGAAGAAACTTAGAAGTTGATTTCAACTAGTCCCAGTCAGTTGTTTTAAAGCAATTGTTTGGTGTCTTAATTTCTTAAATGTTGGAATTCTGTCAGTTCATAGATCATTTTTTACCTTCTTGGCCTGGAAGAAATGTGATTTTTAGATGTTAACATAAATGATTCTAAAACTCCAGTTTGTGGCTGTTGTCTTGCATGCACATAGGTAATGGCTGGAAGACTTTGTGTCTAATTAAATTTTAAATTTCTTTTAGAACATCTGCCTTGTGTTTATATCACTAGAGTCATTTTCCTGGCAGAGTCTTCCGTCTAGAGGTTTATATTAACTTCTTCCTGGCTTTTGTTCTCTCCAAAGGAGAAGATTTTTATAATACTTCATTGCATTACTGGCTTAGTCAAGAAGAGTTTTGATTATGTCAAATAATTTGACTCCCCCACCCCATCAGTACTTAGGAGATTTCTTTCAGGAGTTGACAGCTGCTTGAAATACAGGCCACATATAGGTGTCTATTCTGTGATTTCTTTTTACTCTAGTGATTTAGAACAACCGGGGGGGAAAAAAACTGCTTCTCTGTCTACCGCTTCATGTGTGGCTAGTGTATCATTATTTCAGCAGGTTTTCTGAAAGCTTTTTGTGCACAGGTGCTCATTTTGAGGAACACTATCGAGGGTGTTGCACAACATTCTTGGTCAAATGCCTTTCAGCCTTGGAATGGTAACCCGCCCGAACCACGCCATTAACGAGTCATTATCATATCCATGCATCAGGGCGCTAATTTGCAAATCTGTAGCTTGTGTTCCTGGGTGTCCTGTATAAGCTTGAACTGATTTCTTGAAGTGGACACCTGGGTTATTAATGTTAAACGGCTTATAAAGAAATGGTTCGCTAAATGCCTTCCTGATGACGTCATTGTTCTAAAAATGTCAGAGAGAACTGCAAATATATGCCTGCGGTAGTTTTAATAACAGCTTGCAGAATTTGGTAAACAAAGAAAAGGCAACTTCTTGTTTATGATTGCCTCTTGTATGTGAAAGTTGGTGTCATATTTTCTCAGACTTTTTCTTCGGTATTTAGTTGCTCGTCATGGGCATCTCTGTTACGGGAGCAGATTGCTACTAATTGTCATTCACTCGCTCAGACCTGAAGTAGGATCTTTAAAGTAGGATCTTGAAAAAGCAGAATTCACTTAGCAGTGTTCCCTGGGAGAATGGCCTTCACTTTTCTCTGCTGGAAACTCTATGGCTGCTTCTTGATAGGGAACTAAAACGTCTCAGGCTCGTCTAAAGTTTATTCCGGGAGTACCCTTCGTGGCTCAGTGGTTAACAAACCTGACTAGGATCCATGAGGACGCAGGTTCGAACCCTGGCCTCCCTCAGGGGGTTGAGAATCCGGCATTGCAGTTATCTGTGGTGTAGGTTGCAGATTCTGCTTGGATCCTGCATTGCTGTGGCTGTGGTGTAGGCGCTCTGATTCGACCCCTAGCCAGGGAACTTCCATATACTGGAGGTATGGCCCTAGAAAGCAAAAAAAAAAAAGGACAAAAAGAAAATAAATGGCAAAAAATTAATCATAAAATAAAGTTTTTTTTCCTCTCAAAATCTTTACTGCTATAGTTTAGAATGCCCTCAGTTACTCAAACCAAGATGATATTCTGCTCCATTGTGCCAGACACCTTTGAATACGGGGTAGCAGAGCCCTTTAGTAAGTACAGTGGACTTGTCCTCACTGCGTGATTAGAAAGGATGCTGGAAATGAACAAATGGATCCTTGGCCCTTACATCCTGGCCGCAGGTACAGCCACATTACAGGTATAGAGAATTGTCATTACCTGACTGGGAATTAAGCCCATCAGAAGTTGTGATGATAGATCAGGAGCCAGGCAGGAAGATTCTCCCGGGTGCCCAGGCACTGCCATCCACCTGCCCCAGCCTGCGGGCCTGACCCCATCTGCAAAGTTCACTCCTGGCCCTGCCAGCTTGTCTTCTGTCTCCTCTCTTACTGATTTGGGATTAACAACCTCATTAAAATGCCCTGGGTTCTCGCCCTTGCTTCCTGTTTGTGTCTGCTTTTTCCCTTTTCCTGCCTGCCTCGCCCTTTCACTTGATTTCTGACCCCAGGCCCCTGGCCTGCCAGTCATCACTTTATGGGTCAGTTCAGCTGCTGGTTCTTAAGCCCAGACTCCAGCCAGTGTGAGCACAGCGGCCCCACGGGGAATCCTGAAACTGCCTGATGTAAAGCCTCACCTTTGTAATGGGTGGCTGCCTGCTCTTTTCAAAGGAGCATTTTAGTATCTTTTCCTTATTTAAAATTAAAATATTTTCTTTGTGGAAAACACTGGAAAATCTGAAACTCGGTCCTCCTGAAAGCAATTTCTCTGTCAAGTTTATGATGAACCTCTCCATCTAAAACTTTCTTCCCTTTCTTGTCCTGTACCTGTTCCCCCTCAAGACTGAGATGTATCAAGGAAAAGGGGGGCTTGGCGTTCCTGTCGTGGCACAGCGGTTAACGAATCTGACTAGCAACCATGAGGTTGTGGGTTCGATCCCTGGCTTTGCTCAGTTGGGTTAAGGATCCGGCATTGCCATGAGCTGTGGTGTAGGTCACAGATGCAGTTCAGATCTGGCGTTGCTGTGGCTGTGGCGTAGGCCGGCGGCTACAGCTCCGTTTAGACCCCTAGCCTAGGAACCTCCATATGCCACAAGTGCGGCCCTAAAAAGACAAAAAGCCAAAAATAATAATAATAATAAACATAAAATAATACTCTTGTCTGAAAGCCATCGGAGGGTTCAGGTCTGTTGAGCACGAGCCACCCGTTCTCCTTGCCTGGGCCTGTGGTAAACCTTTTTCTGCTCCAGACTCTGGCATTTCCTTTGATTTGGCCTCACTGTGCATCTGTCCGGCACACGAGCTTGGGTTCGACCACACATTCAGAAAGACTATCAATGGAAAAGTTAAAGTGTCTATTAGCTCAGCGCCAGGTGACCATGACTATAACTGTTTGGTGTTTTGGACTTAAAATGTATATGTGGCATGTTTTCCTTTTGTGGCTTTATTTGGAATATTGAAAGCCTGTACAAGAAAAGGAGCCACTTCAGGGAGTGAGGGCCTTGCCAACAGGTTACCACTGCTGAATTCTTTGTCTTGCCTGGAGATCTTTTATGCACAGAGAAGAGCACTTTTTGCCTGTTGTTTGCTGTTCGATATATTAAGTAACTGTTAACTGTTTAAACGTTAGTTAAAAAACTGTATTCTGTTAAGTAATTTAATTTGGTAGACTGATATTTTGAACGCCTCGTATACCTTCAAACACAGATAAAATGCCCAGATACATTATTGCAGACTGACCACACTTAGATCTATTCTAAAAGATCTGCACTACAAGTTTCACTCATTTTTTTCAATATTTATTCACTGATTTTGACTCATGTGCCTGAGGTTCCCAGGGTCCAAGCAGCAAACCTGGGTCTCATTCAGGTACACCATCTTTGTGACCTCATCCAGATCCCAGTACCACCTGCTCTAGGCTGGCCTGGACCCCTGTTTCCCCTCCTCCATCTCTCCTTTGTCCCCTTCCGCCCATTCGTCTCATTCTGCTTTGTCGTCCGCCTCCTCCATCTACTCCTATACTATCTTTGCCTCCACCTCCTTCATCTTTATACTCTTCTTGCTCCATGTGCCCGGGTCCATCTCATGCCAGGCTACACCTGGCCCATAATATTTGACTCATGTGCTGTAATATTTTGATACCTACCCAGAGTTCACAAGGTTACCAGAAACGGAATACCTCCTCGGACCCGCCCAGGTTACAGTCCTGGTTTCTGAGCAATCAGTTGTCAGTCAGGACGTGGTACCAGTTTGGGTTCTTCTCCTAATGTGAGTCTGACCTTGACCACCAGACATTAGGCTGAACTTGATATGTGAAGTCAACCAGAACTTGCAATTTTTCTGTATATGGCCTTCAGATAGGCTTTTATTTACCGTCCAGCCCCCACCCCCATCACCCAGAAATGATTTATTTCCATGTCTCGCTTGGCCAATGTTATATAACCCATTGTCCTGTCATCATGATGTATTGGCCTAGTCTGTTAATGTTATTAAAAGCTGATGTATGCCCTTTGAATATTTTCTTGAAATTAGTTGGGCATTCTGGAGCTTTCTCCCCCAGGAGACTCTACTAGACGCCATCTCGGATCCTGTTTCTGGATCCTCTCTTTGCTTGACTGTTGAGCGTGACCACCAGTGATAGACCCTCTTTTCATCCTGCTATTTTTGTTACCACCTCTGTTCTCAGCTCTTCCTCATCTTGGGACCCTCTCTTGGTTTTCTCAACTGTCTTTCTTGTAGTATAAATAGTACAGAAAGAAGCACATATTTATATACTATATCAGACATAGAACAAAGCACCTGTATTTTTTTTTTTTTCTTGGCTACGCCCATGGCATGTGGAAGTTCCCTGGCCAGGGATCAAACCCATACCGCAGCAGTGACCCAAGCTGCTACTGTCACAGTGCCGGATCTTTAACCCACTGTGTCACAAGAGAACTCCAAAGCACTGATATTTTTTTTTGTAAATGAGTTTTATTTTTTCCATTTTATCTGGTTTCTAGTGTTCTGCCAATTTTCTACTGTACAGCAAAGTGACCCAGTCACACATACATATATACATCCTTTTTCTCACATTATCTTCCTTCGTGCTCCATAAGTGACTAGACAGAGTTCCCAGTGCTATACAGTAGGATCTCATTGCTTATCCATTCCAAAGGCAATAGTTTGCCTCTGTTAACCCCAGATTCCCAGTATATCCCACTCCTTCCCCCTCAGCAACCACAAGTCTGTTCTCCAAGTCCATGAGTTTCTTTTCTGTGGAAAGGTTCATTTGTGCCATGTATTAGATTCCAGATATAAGTGATATTACATGGTATTTGTCTTTCTCTTTCTGACTTACTTCACTTAGCATGAGAGTCTCTAGTTCCATCCATGTTGCTGCAAATGGTATTATTTTGTTCTTTTTTATGGCTGAGTAGTATTCCGTTGCAAAGCACCAATATTTTAATGGCACTTCCCAACTTGTTAAAATCAATACAGGTATTCTCTGTGTCTTATTTTATCTCTATGACAACTTCCTTTCGGTGTACTTTACGCCATTCTCCTTTGAGCATTGTTTTGAAATCCAGGCCTTTCTCAGATCTAAGCAGGATTAGTATCTTCTTTGTCAATGGGCCAAATTGCTTCAGTGTGGTCCTGGGAGCTCTTTCTGCTCTGCTACTTTGTCCTTAAAGCACTGTCCCTGACATTTCTTTGAAATACCCTTGCTTTGTGGTTACAACAAGATGTTCCAACCCTGTCTTGATTATTCCTTCTTTAAGGTCTGGAATCAACTACCCTCCAAGGGAGTCGTTTTAAAATCATGTGTTCTCCATGTCCATGATTTTCTTTCCTATGGAAAGGTTCATTTGTGCCATATATTAGCACTAGGAGCTATATCTAGTCACTTATGATGGAGCATGATAATGTGAGAAAAAAGAATATATACATGTATGTGTAACTGGGTCACCTTGCTGTACAGTAGAAAATTGACAGAACACTGTAAGCCAGGTATAATGGAAAAATAAAAATCATTATTAAAAAAAAATCATGTGTTCAAGAGTTCATACTATGGCGCAGTGGGATCGGCGTCTCTGCAGTGCTGGGACTCAGGTTCGATCTCAGGCCCAGCACAATGGGTTAAGGATCCAGCGCTGTTGCAGCTGTGGCGTAGGTCTCAACTGTGGCTTGAATCTGATCCCTGGCCTGGGGACTCCATATGCTGTGGGGCGGCCAAAAAAAAAAGTCATGTGCTCATAACAATTTTTCCGACTTAATAGATGAAAGTTCTAGACTCTTCCCCTTTTTTGCCAGGGATCCAACCCGTCTGCTTATGGACATTAGTCGGATTTAGGTTAATTGCTGAACCACAATAGGAGCTCATGGACTCTGCCTTTCTTACTGAGTAAGGTTTATTTGACTGTTAAGATTCTGCTGCACTGACAGCAAGGTAAAGACATGCCTGCTCCCCGCTGTGCAGGGATGAGTGTTCCCGCTGCTGATTATGTGGCTGCTGTCCAGAAGTCATGTTTGCAAATGTAGTGATGGTGCCCAAATAGCACACATTTGGGGCTTCAATTTATGAAAATGGCTGTGGCAGCCCCACTTCTGGTTGGCCAGCTGTTCCAAGTGCTTCACTGCTTTGCAAAGAAGTGCTTCCAGACCACAATGTCAGGGAGCTGCTTTGCCCGCCAGGTTGCCTTTAAACCCGTTCCTCAGGTTCAAAGTTAATGCATGTTTGTCTTATTCTCCCTTCCCTTAGCCCCCTTTTCCTGTTAAGCAACCAATTGATGCCTTCTAGCAGATTGATCGCCTCTCTGAGAGAGAACGTATTTGCATTTATAAATAAGCTTCCTGGGAGTTCCCATTGTGATGAATCCGACTGCTGTCCATGAGGATTCAAGTTCCATCCCTGGCCTTGCTCAGTGGGTTAATAATCCAGCATTGCCGTGAACTGTGGTTTAGGTCGCAGATGCGGCTCCGATCTGAGGTTGCTGTGGCTCTGGCGAAGGCTGGCAGCTATAGCTCCAGTTAGACCCCCAGCCTGGGACCCTCCATATGCCACGAGTGCGGCCCTAAAAAGTAAAAACAAACAAACTTCCTAGAATTAGTTGCTTAGCCCAAAGGACAGGCTATACTCCTGTGTTCTTGGGAGGGAAATCTAGAGGTGGCAGAATTTGGGACTGAGATGAGAGAGAGCTTTTGCACCTTCTGTATCTTTCAGAATTTTCTCTGATCCATACCATCCTCTCTCCCCCTCTCCCTTTCCCAAGTTAGTATTACGGCTCTACCTCTCTGTGCTCCGAATTCTCAGCTCTTAGGGGCTATGAGCTGTGTCTTGTCACCTCACCCAGCACATGCATCACTGATTCCAACTTGGAGTCTCTGGAGTTTGTATTCTTAACCTTTCAGCTGGTTGAACTGAACTCATTCCTCAGAATGCTCGTGATGTTTCATCAAACATTAGGTAGAGAACATTGGATTTTGATTTTTTTTTCTTTTTTTTTTGAGGGGGAGGGGGGGTTGGCACTTTTTAGGGCCGCACCCGTGGCATATGGAGGTTCCCAGGCCAGGGGTCTAATTGGAGCTATAGTCGCCAGCCTATGCCACAGCCACAGCAACGCAGGATCTGAGCTGCGCCTGCGACCTACACCACAGCTCACGGCAACGCCGGATCCATAACCCACTGAGCGAGGCCAGGGATCGAACCCACAACCTCATGGTTCCTAGTCGGATTCATTAACTACTGCGCCAAGATGGGAACTTCTTGATGTGTTATTAATAGGGATGCATGTGACCATTAAGACGGAAGCATAATCTGGTTCCGTTGATAAAGCCGTTTCATCATGGAGTCAGTAAGAGGAATGAGTGAAAGATTCTTAGTGTTGAAAGTGGGGAAAGCACTGTGGTAAGTTATTAATGAGTGTTTGTATAGAAGATTTATTTAACAGTATATTTACATGTATTTTTATGTATGTATTTATGTTTTGTTTTTGTCTTTTTAGAACCACACCCGTGGCATATGGAAGTTCCCAGGCTAGGGGTCGAATCAGAGCTGCAGCTGCCAGGCTGTATCACAGTCACAGCAACACAGGATCCAAGCCGCGTCTGCAACCTGCATCACAACTCATGGCAACACCAGATCCTTAACCCACTGAGTGAGGCCAGGGATCGAACCCGCAACCTCATGGTTCCTAGTCAGATTCATTTCCGCTGAGCCACGAAGGAAACTCCATCTCATTTAATTTTCACAGTAGACCTATTCTGTCCATATGGTTATTCATCTCATATTATATATAACCAAGGCAGTTGAGGCACAGAGAGGCTGGCCAAGGTCAACACCGCTAGAAAGGGTCAGAGCTGGGATTCAGAGCCAGGTTGTGTGGCACCAGAACCTGCACTGTTACTGAAGCAGCCAGTCACTGCCCTCAGAAGGGAGTCCAATATTTCTGCACTATTAAGAAAATGAAAAGAGGAGTTCCCGTTGTGGCACAGCGGTTAACGAATCCGACTAGGAACCATGAGGTTGCGAGTTCGATCCTTGGCCTCGCTCAGTGGGTTAATGATCCGGCGTTGCCGTGAACTGTGGTGTAGGTTGCAGATGCGTCTCAGATCCTGCACTGCTGTGGCTGTGGTGTAGGCCGTTGGCTATAGCTCTGATTGGACCCCTAGTCTGGGAACCTCCACATGCCGCGGGTGCGGCCCTAAAATGACAAAAGGCAAAAAAAAAAAAAAAAGAAAAAGAAAATGAAAAGAATGCAGGCATCAGACAGAACTTCAGCCCAGGCCTCTGAGCTGTTATATTTAGGGTACTGTAAAATGCAGCATCCTGGAAATTCAGAACTGGAAGGACCTTGGGAAGCTATTTGAGTGCAGACCCTTCATTTCACCGATGAGGGGACTGAAAAATTGGGTTCTTTGTCTTGCTCAGAGTCACATATCGAGATGTTGCCAGTCTGGGACCAGGATCCGGGGCTTCTGACGCCAGTGCTGTCTTCTTTCTGGTCAGCCACGAGGCTTTGATTTACAGACATTCATACGCCCACGTTAGAGCGTAAAATAAACTGCGCATGATGTGATCCAGAAAGTTGAAATAAATTCAGCCTCTGCCTTTTAAGTTTGCCTTTTATTACAGTAGCACCTCTTAATGTATATATTGAAAGTAGTGGAACAAACCCTAATGGTTGTTGTTATTCTTGTTCTTTTAACTTTCCTTATTGCTTCTGTACTCGAAGTGATATTATTTAGTACAAATGAAAGCAGGTGGGCCAGAGAAGAGTTGGCTCCCTTAGGACAACCGCTCTGTCCCCTGTCTGTGGTCTCGCTCAGCGATCCAAATGTGCTGTACCTTATGAATGGCCTCATTTGAATTTAAATGCTTGGGAAGGAGTGGGCTGCTCTTGCTGATTCTTTGCAGCCTGGGAATACTGGATAAGTACAGTTTCCTAGTAAACATTTGCCCCTTTGAATAATCTGCTTGAAAGCACCTCCCCCACGGAGATTCGGAGATTCGGTGCCTTAACTCACACGCTATGAAAAGTCAGCTTTTCAAAGCTAATCGTTTAAACTTCAAACTCAGAGATAAAACGAATGTTGAGGATTGAAGCCAAATAACAAATGCACATTAACATTTTAAAAGACATTTTTGGCGAAAGGATGTAAGTGCAAATGAGATTTCTGCTTGATCCGACTAGTTTAAGAAAATCTGATTTGAAGTAAATCTGAAGATTATTCTCTTTAGAAGGATTATTCTGTCCTTCTAACCTTTAGGTAACTAATAACTTCTCAGCACCATCTTGTGGTAACTAACTGTCAGTTAAACCAGGATGTTTGCTGTTAGATTTACATTAGTAGCACAGCTGACAATGGAAAAGTAAAACGTATCATTAGAAATAGTTATCTAACTTCTTAGTACCCTAGTGGAAGATTAACCAGTTTTGTTTAGTGTCATTGTTTTTTAGTTATTATTACTAATAGTTATTAGTAATAATAATAAATGTTATTGTTAATATTTGGTAACAAACCTGTGTTTTGTCACAGCCTAAATACCTTTATTTCATGGACAGCATGGCAGAGAAAAATAGTTTTGGATGGAAGATATTCCATAAACATAGTAATTGCATGAAGGACCAGATAAACAAAGGAGGTATAGTGAAAACAGTGATGTCAAGATCTCTGAGCACAGTTGTCTTTCTCATTACAAAACTGGCATGAAACGACTATAAAGTAATAGGGTTGTTTTTTTTTTTTTTAAATGATGTTCAGTAAGAATGCTGTCTTTTGACCAGAAAATTAAATAACTCTTGACAGAAAGCAAACAGATAGGATTATATTGGCTGCGAAACAAGTCAGAAGAAGACCACAGCCCAGAAACCGCTTGAGCCATGCAACAAAGCTCAGAGCTGCTGTGGGGCTTGTTCCAAGCAGAGCCGGGAAAAGGAGAGCCTCTAAGCCAGCAGCATTGGGCTTAGACCCACTGAGCCTTCTGGACCTTCCGTAAGGCAGCAAGTGTCAAGGCTAACAGCAGGGCAGCATCCTAGGGCCCCAGCTGGCTAATAAGTACAGGAAGGCACAGGGAGCCCCAGTCTTGGAAGACCACATGGGGCGCCCTCTGGGTATCAGCCTTGTTCCCCTGCTGTCTCCCTAAAGCTGGCTACTGTCATGGGCACCTGCAATGAGCAGTGACAAACAGCAAGTCGAGCTGAGCCCCAAATCAGGAAATGCCAGACATTTGAGGGGAACCAACGTAATGAAAGAGGAATTACATTCAACAAGCAGAACCAACACCCAAGGAACAAGATGAACATAGTAAAAAAGGTGCACTTGGGAAGTCAGTTTATCTCTTAGCTAATGTGCTTATACCTTGCAAAATCAAAGATGAAACTGAGAAGGAAGGAAGTTGGATATAGATTAAATTAGAAAAGAAACGAATAAAATTCAGCTATTTAAACTTTTGATGCGTAATATGAAAATAAAAGAATGCATCTAAAAAAATCTAGATTATATCAACATTATGTAGATGGGAAATAAAAGTGGAAATATATTAAGGCTAATAGGTATTCATTAGCTTAGGCTTTGATGAAGAGTATAAGTTTAAAGTGTATTAAAATTTAGCAGAACATTAGTGTAATACACTTCATAAATACATTAAATATTGAAATAATTATAGGTATAGCATTTGTTAGAATTTGTGTTAGAATTTGTTAGAATTTATGGGTGTCTCCTACTTATATTTTATGAACACATTTTCAGAGTTTCTCCCATCAAATTATTTTAACAGTTTTTTGTCACGTCAGGTGGATTTTTTAATTTAGTTGTAGAAGGGAAGAAGGAAATGCAAGTCAGATACTATGAAAGAATTGAAATAGTCCGTTGATGCAGTTTTTATCGTTTGTGGGTCTATTTTTATTTTTTCAAGTATGGCTTGACTTTATTTTCCTAGAATTCTTTTGTAGCTTTACCATACCCACTGGTTTAAATCTGTTGAATTTTGTCATTCCCATTACTAGAAAGGAACAGGTCAACAGGTTGATGTTTTATTTGTCCCACATGATATGAGTTCCCTTTTCAATGGAGTATGTTTCCTGTGTAATAATAAATTGAGAATTGGTTCATAAAATATTATGGTTTTTGAAATGTCAGCGTACTTGTTTTAATTCCAATGACTTATTTGTTGTGATCCTTTGGTAGTGAAGACCTCAGGGGCTGTATATGTAGTTTTATATACCTGATAATCTCGAAGGACCTAGAACTTTATTTTTTTTTTCTCTTAATGGATTTTATTTCACTTATAGGTGTGCATAAATCATCACAAGTCAATTTTACAGATTTTGTATCCCAAACCCCCAGTGCATCCCCCCACCCCCCCAGATTGTCTTATTTGAAAAACCAAGGTTTTCCAAAGTCTGTGAGTCATTGTCTGCTCTGTAAGAAGGTTCATTGTGTCTTT